>CM060982.1:21600129-21982629 GCA_030765065.1 Deroplatys truncata
ATTTAATGCATACATTTTGAAGTACTGCGAACTTTCAGTTGTTTCTCGCGGTCATGGAAAAAAAAAGGAGTTTCAAGGGTGGATAACAACCCATCAATTGACTATATATATCCCCTTTGTTTCAACAAGAAGATATGTAAATCAAACTATTTATACAAATGTTTATCTCAATTAACTTGGAGTAAAAAGAAGGATAAGCTTTTGCAATAATACACTGGTGTGCAAAACCTAAGGACGAAAGTAAGCATGCTGTGACACTACCAAGTAACATAGCTCGATGAAACTTGAATCATACACAGGGGGAACTGCTACGGTATTCTACAGCAGGCAACTAAACGAAATATGCAATGAGACGAACAGAACTGCCACCTTTATTCATAGACCATAAGCTACGCTAAAGTCAATACGACATATGATGACTCTCTAGATTTATAGAAATAGATGCATGGAGCTTAAAAGGGTGTATGATCACCACGGACAGCAATGCATGCTCTGCATCGTGCTCCCATACTGGCCACAAGGTTGGTAAGCAGTTCTTGTGGTAGGGTGTTCCATTCCTCCACCAGCGCTGTTGACAACTGTTGGTTTGTCGTTGGTGCATGTGGATGTGCTGCAATGCGTCTCCCCGAAGCATCCCACACGTGTTCAATGGGATTTAAATCGCGGGAACGGGGAGGCCAGTCCATTCGCCGAATATCCTCTCGTTCCAAGAGATCCTCCACCTGTGCTGTTCGATGCGGTCGCGCATTGTCATCCATAAAAATGAAGTCAGGGCCGACTGCACCCCTGAAAAACCGCACATGGGGAAGGAGTACAATATCACAATAACGCTGACCAGTTAGCGTACCGTGTTCAAAGATTTGGACATGCAACATTATGCCTACCCAAACCATAACACCCGGTCCACCAAAACGATCATGTTCAAGGATGTTCCTGTGTTCATTACGTGTTCCAACCTCTCGCCAGATGAGGGTACGTCGAGAATCACTACTTAGACTGAATCTGCTCTCATCCGAGAAGAGCACGAAACCCCATTCCTCGTTGGTCCAATTTTGATGTTCTTGGGACCATTGCAATCGTTACCGCCGATGTGCGGATGTCAATGGAACACAACGTACTGGCCGTCGGGCAAAGAGACCACCTCTGTGTAGTCGCCGTGCCACTGTGTATCGTGAGATTGCGTGCCTAGCTGTCCGGTTAAATGTGGTTGCAATTGCATCCGCTGTTTGGTGTGGATGCCTTCTTGCCTGTTGCACAATGTAGCGGTCGTCTGCTGTTGTAGTTGAGTGTGGTCGACATCCACCTCTCCTTGGGACAGCAGTGCCTGTAGTTTGGAAGGTTCCCCATGCACGTGAAATAAGTGAGTAATTCCAAACTCCTAAGCAACACTCGTCACACTTCGCCCTTCTTCCAGTTTCCGATGATTCTTCTCCGTGTGAAGTCATCCAAATGGTGTATACGGGCCATGTTACAATGAAAAACACCACTACAGTGCACCGTAACAGATCGCTAATTGCCACACACCGTCTTGTCCTGTTTCGTCAACTGCCCCATGTTGCGGGACCAGATCCATTTGGCGCTATAGGCTCGCTACACTCACGCCATGTTGATGTCGAGCTTACTGTGTATACGTGTGAGAGACCTCTGGCAACATGATCCCGCACCTTCATCTACTTCCACCAAGTAGTTCATTTGTTATGTTACTTTACCCATCTCGTTTTAGGTTTTGCACACCAGTGTAGTTTGTAGAAGCTTATACGTAATAAAGGATAGTGTAACATATCAGCTTCTTATTTTCCCTGCTATGTACTTACCTAGAGTAAAAAGAGGAAGTAAATTGTATTCCATGCAAAACTTCGAAGTCGAGATTTCACCAGAATGCATGTTTCCAGACTCCCCGAATAAAAAAATAAATAAAAAACATTTTTAGAAAAAGGTACACGCGCATATAAAGTAGAACTTTCTAGAACAAGAATCTACTAGAACATGCCGAAACGAAGGTTCCGAAACAAGTAAGCGGCGCATAAAGGAGCTTTCTATTTCACACTCACTATTGTTTCCCGCTGGCTATTGTTCGACAGCCCATCGCAGGCCGCCCAGGTATCGCGCCGGGAGGCACTTACCGGCCGGCCGCAGATAGCGCTGTGTACACAGTCACGATACAGTATGTTTAAGATATTTACTTGACAAATAAAATGTATATCTTGAATTTGCTGGGAATAACATCTTTATTCGGAAGGAATTTTGTATACCTTTGTATAGCTGATAAACCATAGATATACACAAAAACGCACTGCGCAAGGAATATAGATATATTTGAAATACACTGTTTATTTCAACATTTTTATGACATTAAACATTTCCGACATTACATTACATTGTAATTGGTTTGAATTTGTCAATGCCGTATTGTTATTATTCAGTTGTTTCTCGCGATGTCATGGAAAGAGTATGGAATTAATTCTAAGCCAGCGTATAGCGAATAGCTTTTAAACATCTGACTGTCGTTTCGGTTTCCTCTATCTCCATTGTACCTTCAACGCAATGTGTAACGCAAATATTTCTTTAAACGCTTATCTCGATTAACACAATGTAGATGGAAAAATAAGCATTCGTAAGAGCAGTTTTGTGGAAGTTATATATAAAAAAGCGATAGTAGGTAATGTGATGTCAATGTAACACAGACAGTTTGCTAGATATCATACAAAGAGAACGGAATTTCAAAGCCATAGCGATAAATTTGACTATCACTTAGGCCTACTGTATTTCCCTTGTACTTGCGATGAAATGTGTAATAAAACCATTTATGCAAATTTTGTATCGATTAACATGGAGCAGATAAAAGAATAACTTCTTTTAAACATTAGTTTGTAGAAGAATGGGAGGGAAAGTTATGTGAATGTAACATATCAGATATTCTTCTCTTCTCAAGGAGCATGTAATTTCGAAGCCACCACAGAACCATTGATGTTTGCTTCTTTTAAATCTGAATTTCGATTTAACCTACTATATCCTTCTTGTACCTGCAACGAAATGTGTAAACGTGCAATGAAAGTTTATATTCATTAAGATGTAGATAGAAGGTTAAACATTTGTAAGAAGAGTAGAGAAGATCATATTAATGCAATACATCAGGTTATTTTAATTCATTTCCAACAGTGGCTTCGGTTGGAAAGATACAAGATGCGGCGACAAACTTGGATGTGAATTATCATTATTTACAAATAGATTTTACCGCATAGGGGCCCTAAAATGTCAATAAAAACCACTAGAATGTGAAATAAAGAAGAAGAAGAAAACGCCAATTCTTACTACATATGACATCAAAGGAGTTGGACATTGATGAAATGGTGCAATGAAATAAAATGATAATTGCGAAACAACATTTGGGAAGGAGACTTTTCAGGTCTTAGCTTAAGTTATCTACAGGCATTTGTCAATCGAGGACTGAGAAAAGCCTGCGAAAACCTCAGTCAGAGAAGTCGGTCGTTGGGGCGGGATTTGAACCGCGGACCTCTCGTTGATGAGCCCGTGTCCATTTTTAGTGTAATGCCACAGTAGCAACTATTGTAATGATACATTTCTCAACAAAACATAACCTTCCTGACGGGACAGGAAAATTGATTTCCATGCCATCGTATGCATAACATTAAATGCAAACTGATACGCAACCACCCCACCCACACACACACACACACACACACACACACACACACACACACACACACAATTGCATTTTTTAGCCTCAAGGTTGACCAGTCAACATCTTTTATTTATCCAGAATCGAAAATTGCCAAAAAGTTTTAGTTGTGATATTATTATATGCAGGAACTAGTGGTTCGTGTATGTGCGTAATAGTAGTGTGGTGGCAGTTGTTGTTGTTGTGAATGAGTTCATTTCCTCTTAAGGTCATATTTTTTCGTGATTTCTACATTCTTGATTATGAAATACATTTTACTTTTGTACTGCAGTTAGAGTAGAATATAATGTGTGAAACACCATTCACTAAGCTTAGCAGCAGTCAGAAAAACAGAAGTTTTATTAAATATTAGCTGTCTTACTTGGATCCGCTAATCTTAAACGCTACATTTAGTTATCTCGTTAATTCCTCTTCAGATATAAACTTCTTGGAAAACAAACGGTAAATTTCTAAATTATGAACAGTTTCCTTTGATCCCTTGGCATCTGCAAAAATTTTGGAGACGCCACATTGCCTATGTTCACCACCAAGTAAAAAGCATCTCAATAACAAACGAGCTACTGAAATTTAAACGGCAAAATATGAATTAAATCCTAATTTATCAACGATGAAACAAACTGTTAAAATCAATTAAGAAGTGGGAGAGCTTTAACATATTTTTTTTAACTTCAACCCTACTCCCTTTTGTTCCAGGGCTTGAATATTATAAAACCCCAACAGGTTTTTGGGGTAGGGACAAAACAAATCTCCCCTATCTCAGAATTCGTCGAAACAGGTACTAAACACCCCGTGGTTTGGTTGTTTTATACTCCAAAGCTTCAACAGTTGCCTAACATTTTAACAACTCTCATATTTGGAATGCCTTGTTGCACTTGGATGTAAATAAAATGAATGAAGGCTTTTCAGGAATATGGGTGAAAGATGAGTTATTTATATGCCAAAAACATCTATTTCATTATTTCGGAAGGAGTGGGAAGAAGGTTCTGATTACTAGAATTCAAAGCTGACGGTAATGATGATATAATGATGATTATAATAATAATCATAATAAAAGCCTGTAAGTTTAGCCAAAAATATTGTTTGCAAGCTAGCGAAAGATGGGTTTCAATGTTCGTCTGCATACAGGAACTCTAGAAAGCACTCGTCACCACTTTAAAATACTCTAGCAACCAAATAAACGGAGAGAAAAGTCTAATTTTCAACATGCAGAATGAAAAACGAATATTGCAGTTTATACGTGTTCCGGCGTTTTTCCAGATTTTTTATGTTATTGGTTCCATACGTTTTTTTAACAGTGCGCCGATTTTAAACATTTTCATGCATGGTGTTTACAAAATGATGTTATATGCAATTAGTGGGTCATTTTTACGTATGTAACAGCTGGCAGCGTCACCGACATGATTTGAATAGACGGAGAAATACATTTGTGAAATGGTAAACACTGAGGCGTTAATGACGAAGTTCAGTAAAAATGTTAATAATTTCTGAATTACTTCTTTTCCTCCCTCAGATTAAAACCCATTTTTTTTTCGCAATCCAGGTACTTACTATACCAAATATTTTGCTCTACTAAATGCATGTAATTTGGAGAATACATTAATTGGTGAACATAAAAGAATTGAAAACATGGTGCAATTTTCAAAAATTATAAAACTAATGAAAAATATTTAAAAACGCAGAACCGATAAACTGTAGTGTCATCTATTTTTATGCATATTAAAAATTGGACTCTTCTCCCCTTTAATCTCAATGCCATGATTTTTTAAGTAGAGACGAATATTTTCTAAACTGTAACTCCCGGAAATATATCAAAACCTCAAACAAATTCAGTATTTTGGGATGAGTTCATGTGCAATGCATACGTGTATCGTTTTACATTCTTTGAAAACTCAGGATGGGTAGTTCTCTTTCCCTCAGGTACAGATATTTTTATACAGGGTGGACAATTTAAGTTGAGGCTGTACAATATCTCCAAAACTAAGCGCTGCAGAAAAAAATGTCTTTAATAAAAGTTGCTTGATATTATGGGGGGGATAAATGCTATTAGCCGTGTTTTGTTTGGAGGACGTTATGATAGCCATTTCAAGGTCAATTTAATTTTTTAAAATGGGAACCTACAATTATATTCATTCATTATCTGTTTACCCTCCTCTTATGTAGGACTTACACCCCCCAGGACTTACAAGCGGGTGCCTGGGGTCAGAGGCCCGTCGAGGAGCAGACACTCATGGATCAGACAGAGCATCCAGGATGGGTGATCAGCCCGATGCCTGGAATGGGATGAAGGAAGTAGATGAAACGAAATGTTGGTGAAATGGATGAAAGGAAAAGTGATGATGGAGCAGTTGGTGGAATGAATGGCGGGGGAAACCGGAGAACCCGGAGAAAACCCGCCCAGACGCCGCTTCGTCCACCACAAATCCCACATGCAGGTCCCTGGGATTGAACCCGGGCCGCCTAGATGGGAGGCGAGCGGTCTAACCACTCGGCCACGGCGTCGCCAACCTACAATTATAGTGTAATTAAATTCGCCCTAAAAGGAACAACAGCTTAAATTCGAACAAGTGACTTTCCTCCCGCTATCAATTATATTTATGCAGAAAAACACTCGGGCACCTGCTCCGATAAGCGACTTTCAGGTCATAAAGGATACGGTTGGTGTACGAATATTTGGTCGGATGTTTGACTTCACTCGAAATGGACGAGTGCAAAAAACCGGTTATACAGTTCATTCTCTTTATGCATCATTTAGCTAATGTAAAGAGCTTTTAATTCATAATTTGCAAATGTCGGTTGGCGTTGCGTTTCTGATACCGAGGTCAACTTTATTAAAAAAAAATGCATAACTTTAATGATATAATTGACAAAGGAGGTAAAATAAATTATGGATATTGTTGTGAGAAGCTATAAACTGGTATCTACATATTCAAGGCCTTTCAAGGAGGATTTGTAAGTTGGATTGTAAATTAAGTCAGATGACAAGTATAAATAAATATATAAATTTGTTTGTACACATAATTCTGTAAGATATTAACTCATATATTCATAAGAAAGTATTCATAAGAAGAAAATGGACTTAAGTAGAAAAAGCTGTATATTGGAAAAAATAAAAGAATACAATTCCATATAAATTTTTAGCTTCTCCCCATAAAATTAAAATAAGTTTCGATTATCACATTAATTTTTTAGCAAATATAGTCTAAATTTGTCTCAAAAGGCAACTACAAAACGAGGCAGTATGTCCAGTTGCCATTAAATATGCAGACGGCAAATGTTTCTAGACAGGAGAGTAAGCGAAGCTCCAGCGACGGAGTTGTAAAAAGCAAGGCTCTCCCTTAAATATCTTCTCATTCCTGTGCCCGGGACACCACGTCGGGTTGCCCAGTCTGCGGCAAGTGGCCGCACTGTGTTGAGTGATTGTTTTCTGGGGGGAAATATCGCAGCGATGGATTTAGGGGCAGACGTCAGTATCAAGGCTAAAAAGGGGGTGTTATGAGTGTAATGTTTGAAGAACTGATGAGAACGCAGTAAACTTGTGCGGTTTCTATGTGAAAAGTGTCCTCTAAAATGACAGTGTCAATGTGATCATCAGCATTCCTGTTAAATAAATATGCTGAAATCCTTGATATCGTAACAATAATCATAGGTGTTAAATTTACAGCATTTGTCACGTTTATGCAATGCATTAGGGTATTATCCAGGAAATCTGAGTGAATTAAGAGCGACGATATGGGCAGCTTAATATATAAATGTAGCTTAGTTAACTGCATTTTAAGCGAAATACATGGAAATGCCCACAACAGTTAATAGGAATGAAACTGCAAAGCAATCAAAGTTCAAAGTAATAATAGATGTAACTAAAGATATTCCGGGAAAAAAGTGCGTTAGATATCTATTATTATTTCATAAATACCTATCTATTGACTCCTAGGTAGCATTCATTGGCTAAGATTACTGCGCGTAAAATTTCCGAATAGGAGCATCGTCCTTGTTAAATCTTCAAACTTTATCAATTTTTTAATGCAGATGATAAGGTTTGTTCTGTAGAAAGCCCTCCATTGTTAAATTATGTGCTCTAAATCTGTAGAATAACTGGTTGACTTCAAAGCCCATCCGACTCGGCTTACGTAATTTTGCAAAATGAAGGAAGCTGCTTTAATTTCAAATGATGTGATGAGTTTTGTTAGGTTCTTTTTGTTGTGATGGCTTCTTCTATCTATTTAGGTTCATGGCAACAGACCACATGACTTTGTGGTCAGACTGCCGCCATTACTGTACACGTGGAGCTCAGCTTGCTGCAGATGTTGCCGAAGTAATACTTCCTCCCAGCTGCTGGCGACAGTTTAGCATCTCTGACCGATAAACTGTTCTCACACTCGCTTATTTCCTCGTAAACTTTTCATCAATTACTTAAAACTACAGTGGAGTTACATGAGCATTTGTCTCTATCAATAGCCTCAAATCTTTATCAGCAACAGGGGATAACACTTCAAAAATAGCTTTTTGTACCCTTTTTGGGAGCTTTTAAATGTGATGTCATGCTAGTATATGAATAATGAATTTAAAAGTGCTCTACTTATCAGTAAAATAAATAGGAATATAACTGGAAGTCGTTTCACCTATGTGCATACCATAAGGTTGGATTAAGAAAGAAGGAACTTAATCTTCCTTTCTGCTCTACTTCTTTGTTATCTACTTGTTTATTTACCTTATGTATTATACAGTTTGGTACAAGCAGTGTATTAAAATGTTTGTTGTAGATTACAGCATAAAGGAGAGAATTTTATGTATTGATTGCTGAGTTCCCTCATTCATGCTTCAGATCTGAGGGTGATTTGCTCCACAAAACTAAATATAAAAGTAGGGTACTTTGAGACTAAAGTGAGTGATTACTAAGAGCATTTTCTAGCATCTGAAGCTTTTGCACAAAAAAAAAAAAGACTGAACATGAAACTTATTTTACATAATTGTATAGATGTTACATGTTTTATCAGCTTCATTGTTGAACAAAATTATTTCTGTAGACTGCTACCTCATCAGTTCTTCAACAAAGCTCTGTCTTTGATATGCACACTAAATGTCAGTATATGTCTTCATATTCCAATGTTTTTATACCTCAGATTATTGCTGGTTACATAATTTATACCTAAAAGTAAATACTTCAAAACTTCTATTTTGGATCATTTTTTCCTTACATGATAAAGTACTTCCATCTGCTGCACATTTTCCAAGAAAACCAAGAGAGAAAATGAAAAAAAAAGAAAAAAAAAAAGACAAATGGAAAAATGCTGCCAGCAATACAATTAAACAATTATGAGATTATTGTGTAGAATATGCAATAAATGGTTCCGCATTTTATTCATAGTAGCATTATTGGGGTAGATGCTAACCCTCTACAGACTCTTATTTTGTTATCTGTATTACATAAATTAGATTCTCTGGCAGCCTTTTCATTGTCACTCCTGTTTGATTCTTGAGGTGCTAGAGTAGCATTCTCAGTTCATGCATTTTCCAGTTTGAACATTAGAGATTAACATTTTCAATCATACTACTTATCTAATTTTCTGTAACAAAAGCAGAAATAAAACAAAACACATAAAAATAAAATTAAAATATTGCAAATTTCATAACCCTATTCCAAAGTCCTAGAATACTAATATCATTTTACCGATATTAAACAATAACTAACTATAGGTACATAACATTTATACTGTAGTAATAAATGGTTTTAATGTGTAATTGGTTACATACCAATTGCCAATGAGCATAGTTTTCAACTTTTTTATAATTTTCTAAATAATACACAATAATGCTGCAGTTTTCCCCATAATTCATCATTCTGAAGAACAAGAGTAATAGACAAATCTGTTCTTTATTAACTGATAATTTTTCTTCTTTTAGCAAATCTCTTTTTTTTCTCATTCCCACTTTTAGTAGTCTAGAATCTATGCAAAAGACCACCTCGTTCTGCTCCTTCTAAATCCTTTGACTCAAATTAATTTAAAATGAGAAACATTCCTTCTTTATCATTGCTTGGTATCCTTTCCAATACTCTGAAAACTTGCTAATATTTAGGCAATATTTATGCAATGTGTTTAAGCATACATTATTTATATAGCAAATGGGTAACTCAACATTTAAGCTTTTTGTGCTTTCATATAACAAGCTTACAAAAGGTGCTGTAACAGATCTCATTAACACTAATAACACACCTACATTATTTTTTTTTCATAGGTTTTTTACAAACACCAACCTTGACTAAAAATGATAAAGCAAATTTCCATGATATACCAGTCTAACAATCATGTCTATTTCTACTGAATTCCAATTCTAAGTTAAAGGTAAAAAGCTCTTAATGCAACATGGAGACAAATGATGGGTAGCTAAGGAAATACAATTTGTAATATATGTGCATCAAATATGCTAGTTAGTATTCTAATGCTAAGACCCTGCACATAAAATTAAAAAGAAATGTAGCAGTAATCTTCCAAACATTCCATAGTGTCTGAATCTAATTTAGAACAATTCTACAGATTAACATCAATGGGTTCTGACAACTTAATTAATGTGTGTAACTAATCACACAGTGTACAATAAAACAGGAAGAAAAAAAAGGTTGTTTTCAAAATGGGAGCTGAGTAATTAAGCATAAAGTTTAATTTAAATATATTATAATCAACAGTCCTGAAGAATACATAAACACTAAATACTAGCACAGTGAGCTAAATTGAAATTTCAAACAATAAGAAAATAATTTTCTGTTAGGCAAAGAGGAGTTATGAATGGAATTTAGTCGGGGATTGATATAAGCCATGATACTGACAACTGTGGAAATGCAATATTTTGATCTAGGTATGGGGCCAAATTGCCCTGGAGTCGGGGCAAATGTATGTGACAGAGGGGCCAGGAGGGAAAAGTCGCTTTGCTGATACGGTAAGTTTTCTATAGCTTAAATTCATAATAAACAATGTGAATCAGTTTTTTAAGTTGAATTTTGTTTCACATAAACTTTAAAAAACCAATTAATCATCTTAACTAAAGAAAACATTTTTATTCACATTTGTATACCTATGCAGTGAATCAAATCAGCACTGGCCAAATCTGAGATTATTTTTATGTTGACTACAAAGCATGATGAATCAGGAAATGTATTGTAGGGAGGGGAAAGTATTGAGGATTAGTGTATTGCAGAGGTGGGGAGATATTCTTCAGCATAACAATGTAAGTGATATTTGATTTGTGGGTAACTTGTATTTCATCTACACACAATATCTGGATGCCTGTGGGTTAAATAAAAGCATATATGTGATAGAAAAGAAATTAACTTTGTAAAGGTTTAATTTTATTTATTATTTTTACGCAACAATGACCAATGATCCAGAGTTCTGACTGCTCAGCCTGGGCTAGTGTGTTACCTTTTATTTTTGTCTCACAGTTTGTCTCTCATTTTGTCTGTAGTGAAACTTAGAGTTAAATATATGAAAAGCAATACTGCCGTAGTTGCATGCAGTACTTATTGTGTTAGCTTTGCCACTGTTTTCATATGTGCCAATGTACTCTGTTGTGTTATAAATAACACTATCTGTTATTTAATATAGCTAATAAAATTATTTCTGAGTTGTTGTTTTAAAATATTTCTGTTGCAAAACTTGGGGGGACATCAGACACATTGGCAGATCTTTTTATAGCATCTATTAGAAATAATAAAGTCTTGAAGGTTGAGTGTTACAAGAGTTTATCTTCTGAAACTTTAGGCATTATTTTATGTTTACAGACATTTTTATGTCATTTACTTATTTATGCTATGATACTTTGTGCAAATCCATATCACTTCTGATATAATAATGCTATTCTCTACACTTAATTCATTATTGATTAATAACCATAAAAAACTTGACAATTGGTGAAATGAAACCATTTAACAGTTCTTTGCTGTGCATGCACACTATTACTCATCTTAGATGTACTTAACTTAGTGCTATCATAAACAAAGGTGCACAATACTTGTCATATTGTTTTGGTTGTATTTTGCTTTTATTTTATCTACCTATATTACATTATGTTGCAATTAATTATACTGTATTCTGTTAAGTGAACATTGTTATTGGGGAAACTTGTAATACTCATTCAATAAATAAATGTATAAACAAAAGTGATCACTTTGGAAAATTTCAGAACTCAAAGTGTGGTAAATTGACCTTACCTAATTAACTGTATCTAGTTTTTAAAAGAGATCTGATCTGAGAAACGAAATCAGAAATTAGAAAGAATAGATTGTGAAAATTTAAATGGAACTCAGCTTTTGATATAAGTCTTCCATTCTATTTTTCAAAAACAATGTTTTCAAACAGAAATCATCTAATAGGAATATAAAAATCAGACAGTTATGAAAAATAGTGGACATCAAAAATACACTCAGTATGCTGCTTGACTTCAGCTGATTGACATTAGAATATTTACGTTCATAAGTTTTTACATTTCTTAAACATATTCCCAAATGGGTACTAAGACCTTAAAGTTCCTTTTAACAATGCAAGTCTGGAGAGATGGTGAATGAAATTAAGTGATGATTTGATGAGGGTGATGATATGGTGATGATGATGATGATGATGATATGGTGATGAGTGAAATTAGCCTGAGGTCCACTAAACTGAGAGTTAGCTGACATTACTGTTTTATAAGGATAAGGGGAAACCTTTGAGAAAATCTAGTCCAGGCTATTCATCCCAAGCAACATTTGAACTCAGGCCCTACAGGCTGGAAGGTAGACACTACCCCTATGCCACTAAAGTGAGCACTACTGATATAGTACTCATACAAGCAGGAGTCTTACTTATCTGGGAGCACACTAATAACTCCAAAACCCACTTAATCCTGTGCTGTTAAAGAAAAAAGAATTGCATAACTCATATTCCTTATACTAATCAAGATTTTTAATACCAAATGGTCACTTATGTACCTAATTATAAATGACAGCTTTGCATTTCAAGCTATTCAGATATCAATATTCCCTATTTATTGATGAAAATTAAACGAAATTGAGTTTTATTTATGAATACTCTTTAACTACTATGGTTCTTATCATCCCATTTATATTGGGCGTGAAAGACCGGTAATTTTGCTCAGAGAGCTCTTTATCAGACTTGATGTTCTTTTATATGCTGTAAATCTACAACATGGCACCACCGGCTTTACTTCCCTTCCAAAGGAAGCCATGCTAAGGGTTTTCATGCCCTCCCCAAAAAAATCTATTGCCCTCCGCCAGGTTTGAAACCATGATCTCGGGAACTAGAGGCTAGCATGGATTTAATTTCAAGTAAAACTCTTTAAAATAAGCAATTTGTGGCCAACAATATTTTGTAGTAGTTCATGAGATATTCCTAGTTTTTACTTTCTCTACCACATACCTATAGGTGGAGAAGGTATTGTACTCCACCCAAAAATTTGATACTGAGATTTCACCAAAAATACATGTTTTGAAATCCCCCAAAATAAAAACATTACATTGTTACATTCACATGATTCTGCCCCCTATACACCAATTATTCTTATGAAAATTTATTTTCCTATCTACATTTTGACTAAGATAAAGCTTTTCGGAAGTAGCTGTATTATACTTTTCATTACAGATACAAAGGGAATAGTGATAGTGAAATTTTTAGAACTGGACGCTATCTATATGCTGGCCTTAAAATTCCATTCTGTTTCCATGACTTTGTGAGAAACAATTCAAAATTGAGAGGGCTTTAAAAGAATGGCTAAGTATTGAACAATTCGAACCATTAATAACTGATATCTTAGAAATGGTCAATGCCACAAAAAAGTTATTTGAAATAAATTGTGCATTTTAAAGATCTACATTTTTCGTGTAGTATGTTTTCGTATATCACTTAATGTTTACCAATTGTATAAGATTATA
This sequence comes from Deroplatys truncata, assembly GCA_030765065.1. Classification (NCBI taxonomy): domain Eukaryota; kingdom Metazoa; phylum Arthropoda; class Insecta; order Mantodea; family Mantidae; genus Deroplatys; species Deroplatys truncata. The sequence goes on from CM060982.1 coordinate 21,613,749, forward strand.
CAAACACTTCGCAGGCTATTCCTAGAAATTTCAAGATATACACTTTTTTTACATGTAAATATTTTTAATATATGGTATTTTAGTCAAAATAATCAGAGCCAGTTTTTAAAAAATAAAAAACTTTGAAAAATGTTCCATATAAAGGATAGTTGGGGTGGGGAGGTTTTTCTTGAAAATCTTTGTGTCATATCTTTGGAAATAATGAACATAAATACCAAGTTTGGTATTTATTCGACTTTTCCTTTTAGTTATGCTGTTGACAGACACACTGCAGACCTTTTATTAAAAATTATTTTTGGGGGGGTTCAGGGAGCCTCAAAACATATATTTCCAGGGAAACCTCAACATCAAATTTTTGGGTGGAATACAATACTATGCATAATAGAAAAGTAAAAAGAGGTTTTTAGAAAGAGGTGTGTGCGTGTGCGTGTGTGTGTGTGTGTTGGTGCGTGCATGCGCGCGTTGGTGTGTGCGTGTGTGCGTGCGTGCGTGCGTGCGTGTGTGAAAAATTCAACTCCAAAATGAAAAGTCAGATAATTACCAAACTGCCATTTAAACTGATATTGTGACAGCACTTTGCTTGTCTGCAGTATGCTACCACCTGTACAACATTCTTTAAAGCATAAGTTACGCAACAATGGTGTGAAGATTCAAATTTTTATTATATTTTTAAGGTTTTCATTTCATTTCTCCTCGTAGTATGTCAGATTTTTTATATATATTGTATATCCAATCTATTCCTTCTCATCAATCCATGCAAAGAGTGTGCAGTATCAAGGCTTGCATATTTGAATTACTTTTTAACAGCAGACTCTAACTCCAGGCTTCTATGTGTCTGCATATCTATAACAATATATTTAAGAATGGCTGCAATTTGCAGGAGTAGGTTATAGGAAGTACACAGAAAAATAAGCTTTTGCATGAATTATTATAAAACAGTTATGCAGATAAATTATAAGCAGTTGTTAATAAGTTAGTTTCCTGTCACATCACTGTCATTTAGGAACACCCTGGTGGTGCTTACTGTAATCAAGTGAGCTTCTACAGTCACTGATTCCACCACTAGGCATGTGTGGTGATAGTTTATTGGCCCACTGCTGATACATAACACCACGAGAGAGAAGCAGTATGCTACAGGCATGAAATGACTGACAATTTTGCTCAGGAGCCTTCTCTTTCAAGACATGAGGTTCTTTTAAGCATAAATAAGCATTACACAGCAAAACAGCTTTACATCGTTTCTGAAGGAAGCCACGCTAAGGAATTTTATCCAGTAAAAATACATTGCCCTCTACCAGGGACAATGAACCCTGCAAATAAATACTTGAGTTATAAGTTATTGGGATGGACTGATGGTTATAACTTTATCCCTAAAAATTAAAACATTTTATTAGTTTTAAATACCTATTTCTTTTGAGGGGATAGGTGGAAATCTAGGAGTTCAACTTAAAAATGCAGTAAAAATACATAATTTTATATGGACAGCTTGTTTTTAGAACCAGAAGATTTATAATTAATATGTCTCGTAAGATTGTATTCCTCATAAGATTGAAATGGTGTTAAAACGATACAGGTAGCACCATAAGTCTATAGGTTGAAGTGCATCTGGAGTAAATGGCAGAAAACTGTTTCAAAACAGACAAGACAAGACCATGGACAGCTTTGAATGGTTACAACTAGATATAGTTATGCATTAGCGTAAAACTTCTCCTCCCTGATCTATCATTATTCCAGGCAGTGAGAGAACACTGTTGCCAATGAAATGTTTGATAACATAATGGGCACATTCCATTCATGACACTTTCAACATTAGTAGTCAGTTGATGTATCTACTTGCCATTCACCACTAAAATCATCCATTATAATACCTTTGTTTCATGGCTTTCATTAAGGATAATTTACTGTTATTTCTAAGAAACTTCGGGGAACAATGTGAACAAGGAAGTTTTTGAATATGATTAATTCCAATAGATTAGACTAAAAATCGCTGAAATGATGCTTTGATTGCACACAATGTTTAATTTATGGAGTTGTATATTGTAACAACAACGTAAAAATATCTCCAAGAACTTCTGTGAATCTATTTTCTTTTGTTATCTATGAAAAGACTATACTTATGAAGCTGCTTCTAGAACAGTTTTAATTAATGAAACTGCACTAATATAAAAACTTGTTGCATCACCTGGGCACGCACATGCACACAAGGTATGTGCTTGAAACAGTCAAAATAATATATAATACTCTTTTCTTATGTTGCTGTCATTTAGAGCATATGAAATGGATAATGTACATTTATAGAATATTAATTGCCTTTGAGAACATATGCTAGAAACATAAAATGAAGAAGAAATTTCTAGCAGGCTTATGTTTGAATAGTAAAGGGTATGAAAAATTATCTTCATACAAATAGTTCAAGTGAAAATTCAGCCATGGAAAGACTATTAGTTTGTCCTTGTGATTCTGTTACAGACAATAGAGAAGCTGCCAGATAAGGTGTTACTGCATATCTTTTCATACTTGTCTCATCGTGAAATAAGTATGATGGCACGAGTGTGTAGAAAATGGAGAGTGATAGCATATGACACAAGATTATGGAGGGATGTATCATTAAGGCCTGAAATTTCTGGTCTTCATGTGAATTCCCTGGAGTTTCTTCTTGGGCTGATTAGGTAAGTTACCTTACGATTTCTTCCTCATTATCAGCATTTAAAGTCTTGTAGTTCATACTGCGTCTGAGATGTAGGTTGCACTTTTCTCTTGCAACAATTTAACTTCTCTTTCAACAACTCAGATCTGCAGAGATGATGAGTAATATGGGTTCAATGATGCTGAGCTGACATCTTTATTTGCTCTGAGAGTATAATGGGAAACCCTGAAAAAGCATTATCTATGTAACTCAAAGATTTGTACTAAGTTCTCCAGGTTAGAATACCCCCAACACATTGAGATAAGCCAATGTTACATTATCAGAGATGTAACCTACTTAACACATCACACAGCATATATTCCCACTTTAATGATTTATTACTTTCAAATGGTCATAAAAATACTAAATGGCCAATCTTCCACAGTACTAATAAACTTCATTGATTTTATATGCATTGATAGTTATATTTACTGTCTCTGTTACACTACCCATGTTAAAACCTTCACCAGAGCTGTAAGAAAATATTTGAAGAGCAGTTTAGTGCTTTCTTCAGTGGTATGGTCAAAAATGAGAAAATAGTACAGGAATTGCAGTAAGAGCATTGCCACATAATTATGTCAAGAGATATACATTTTCTACATATGGAGACAAATTTTTACAACATTAATTGTGCGACATTCTGCACTTTGCTACTCATTATTTTCCATGGTATTTTTTTGTTTGGGTCTTTTTTCATTTCAATTTCCCTTTGAAGTATACAACAAATAGATAATTATCAAACACTATGGAGAATTCTTTATAGAGCAAGCATTTAGTTTGGCAACACTGGTATGGTTATTCCATATGATGTGCTGGACACGTTACATTTTTAAAGACAATCCTCTACTGTAAGAATAAGCACCAGCTGGGTTGCAATAACACAGAAAAGATATGATCCATAAGCTTTGTTAGGAGTTAGGAGTAGTTAGATAGAGGCTCTTCCAGTAACTGGAGCACAGCGTCACACATAAGCCATAATGGGCCCTTTGTGCTTTCAATGTTACCCCTGGGAGGAAGGGATGAAGCGTAGATCTGAAAGGTGACCAAATCCGAATGACCATGTGTGGTAGCAAGGACGATATTCTTAATGATATGACACCAATCCTGACACCGGTAGTTCTGCCTTAGCCACCTGCAGCCTGAAGGTCCTACGAATAGACAAGATACTCCCAGGAAGGAAAGGGGCCCAGCAGTCCTGCCAAGCACCAGGGAGAAATCTTTCCAAAGCACAAATTCCACATTGTACCACAACCCATCGTATGCCATCGTCTGGTCCTAAAACCCTGGGAAATGATGGACAAGAAATTTGTGGTAGAAGGGGAACCACCCCAGTATTCGCCTATCGACCTGAGGAAACCATGAAAAAACCCATAGTTAGAGTGGTCAGCCTGACAGGAGTCAAAACTGGGACCTCACACATTACTGCAGAGCATCCTCCTCACTTGGTTCCACAAGCTTTGTGCTATTTTCTCAATGTTGGCTGCAATAAAAGTTTCTATGTGCAGTAAGGATCACTAATATAAAAAAAGGATAATAAAAAAATAAATAAAAGAGAAACAGCAGGTTAGAAACAGCGTTGGAGAAAATATATAAACAAATTTCTCCAAATCCTGCTTAATTTGATTAAACATGAATTAGGGTTGCCATAATCTGATAATCCAAAACCAGGACATTTTTTGCCATTAGTTTAATCGATTTAAGGAAATAAAATTTTGAGGAATAAGGAGTCCTAATGTAGGAGAAATGTATGTCCTAATTAACAAACCAGAGTTTTGGAGTGAGTGCTGTATTGCATTTCACCTTAAGTAAGCACACATTAACAGAAATGCATTAAATTGTATTCAGTACAGTTTAACGTACTAAGTATTAACATTTAAGTTTTTTATACCAATCATATTTCTCAGAACCTGGAACAAAAGGAAGGAACTTATTGTTTACAATAACTTTATGAAACTCACTACAACTTATACTTTTCATATTGTATTGTGTTTGAAGCATTGCATTAACTGAATTTACTGCTAACCTATTCCTTTCTTCTGTCCACGAGTACTAATGAGAGAAAAATTCTCTCTATATTGATGTTATGATCAGGAATGGAAAAATAATATCCCACAGTTCTTAGCCATTCTGGATATGTTCACCAGAAATGCAATTACACTACGTTACAAATGAAAACTTTTTTCTGTGGTACAATTAAGAAATAGGTAAATGTTACTAATTTCAGTGCACAGAATTCAAAATGCATTCAGTTTTTCCATAGCACATCTCATTTTGGCAATATGACAACGTTCACTGAAAATATAATTGTAAAATTTGCAAAACTATTACACTCATATATAACTTTTAAAGAAAATAAAGAAGAATAATAACATGAAAGTGTAACCTGAATTTGAGAATGTAAGTTATTTTCTTTTCCATGGAACTTAAGTGTATGTGATTTTCTCAGGGGTTCTCTGGTAGGTTTGTCACATGCAAAACACCAGCAGTAATTGGCCATGATATTTACGTCCCAATGTCCCTGATTCAACATCTTTCAGGTCTTGATGAAACCTTCCACCTTGCTCTTCACTGACAAAACCTAAATTCAACAGGAAGTAGTCAAGATGTGACTTGAGGAAATGAAGCCTCAAACTCATATTACAGCCAAGCAATCTGAAATTTTCCAGCATATTTCTGTCAATTTCTTTGTATTGGGGGTCTTTCACATTGCCAGAAATCTCTAAATCCGTTCCACACATATTTTTCAATTTCAATTTCATTCATAGAGCTGGTAAAATTAACATCTTTCATCAGTTTCCTTATTTATGGTCCATTAAATACTCCCACTCTGAGTTTAGCCTGTGGCAATAATGGAAACTTTGTGCCTAAGTACTGGAAGCAAGGGCAACTTTTGTCAAGCACTTTCATGTATTGTTTCATCATGCCAAGTTTTATGTGTAATAGAGGGAGTAGAATTTTTTGACAGTCATCAAGAGGCACATTAGTAGCATTTTTTTATCCATGTTCCAGTTGCTGCCTCTGAGGCCATTGGTCAGTTTCCCAAGTTTGTCCCTTGCCCTGCTATCCCATTTGCAAAGAATACAAGGGAATTTTGTGTATCCTCCCTGTTGTCCTAGTAACAGACCAATGACCTTCACGTCACCACATATTTTCCACTCATGGTCGCAGTACTTAATTTTCTCAAGAACACGCTTCACATTTTCATAAGATTCTCTTAGGTTCATAGAATGTGGAAGCGGTATTGAAGCTAACTTGTTGCTATTATGAAGTAACACTGCCTTAAGATTTTGTTTGGAAGAATCAATAAAAAGATGCAGTTACTTGGCTCATATGCTTCCCTGCCCAACTGTTGAATAAGATTATACACATTGACACAAAGCACAAGTTGATCTTCTTCTGTGTAGTACTTCTGGAACTGTATTTCACCATTCCTATACCATGAAAGCATAATGTTAAGTGATAACAAATTCTTCTCTGGTAGTTGAGCCCAGCAATTCGCTTTTTAGTTTTATGAGGTCTAAATCCCTTACTACATCATTTAACTCAAATTGATTAAACTGTTGTAATAAATTGTCAAATTCTTCTGGATTAGAAACCAACTCATTCTTGAAAGTCATGGAGCTGCTTTCAGATTCACTAAAATTGAGGTCCGCTGGTGGTGTAGGTATGGATAGTTTGGGTCCATGAGGAATATGCCATGCAGCTGAGTTCAGATTTGGATATTTAATTCCTGCCTTATTTTTTTGTTGTAGCCAGGCAAATTTGCACGTGCAAAAGTAACAATTGTCATGATGATTCTGCTGCTCTCTCCATATCATTGGTTTGGCAAACGGCATTGCCTTCCATTTTCCGTCATACCAATAATTTAATCCCTCAACACAACTATTACATGCAGTATAAGGTGCAAACAATTTATCCTGATCATCAACTTTCTCTTTGAAATATGAGTAATATAGTTTCTTTGTTTGTCAGTCTATGTTACATACCTTCCCATCAAACAAGTAACATCCACAAATATAACAAAACTTCTGAGGACTTTGTAGACACTGTCTCCTGAGTAATCTTAATGTAGAGGACACAAACTTTTATTTTAACACTACACATATAGAAGATGAATATGTGTATTAACACAGGTTTTCAGTTCAACTGAAGTTGAGATTTATGATAGCTATAAATATAAAACATAAATACCTCCCAGAAGACAGATCTGAGCCAAAGAGTACTGGGAATATAAACATAAACATCTGGGTGATAAGGGAAGATGGAAGTGAGATAATTAGGAAGAAAATCAACAATAGATTTAGAATAACATAATGAAATGTAGTAGTAAGTTGTATAAGTGAATGAATTTAGCACCATAGACATATATGCATGTATTATAAAAACTAGATGTGATAGCCAAAAACATACTTCATTTTTTAAATCAGGGCACTGATTTCCATACAAGTCACATATTTTCCTTTATACCGCAGAATCAATGTTGACCAGTGTTATGAATGAAGGCAGCTCATTTCGTATGGGACAACAAATTCTCAAAAGTATCATCCTTGGCCTCCTCAAAAAAGCATTAAATTTGTTGAACTTGAGTTCAATTATAGAAAAAATTGCAGACTTTTGTGTTTTCAGCCTGGGTGGTTTCATTCACCATAAAATTGTGGACATCCCAACCCTAACATAAATGGCTTCCTAATCTATTTATTTTGGGATCATTTTCTCTACAACTTTTTTTATTAGGTTTTATCTTATGGCTTTATCTATGTTTTAGTATATTCCATTTATTTATTTCTGACTTTATAAACTATATGTCCTGAGTTCTTCAAGTTTTCATGTGATATATGATGGTATTAAACATTTGCTCAATTGCTATAAATCAATGATAAAGCTGAATTCAGGCAAGTGGGTATTCTGAAGATCTTGCCTGGACATCAGCTCCATTTGCCATGATTTTGGCACTTAAAAAAAAAGGAAAGGGCATTCAACATAACCTGCTTTTTATTGTTACAGAAATTCTTCAACAATAAGCCTTTAGGTAGGCAAGGTGTCATTTTAAAATGAACTTACATTTTTGAGCTAGCCTCCCAATTATTTAATTTCAAACATGGCTGTTGCTTTATCATTAACCCTCTATCAGGAGCAATACCTACCATTACATGATCGGACACAGTATATCTGAGAGATACTGTTTACATGTCTATTCTGTGCTGTCTGAAGTTCTTCCCTAAATGTGCATTTTGTGTATCTTAATATGTTTTATTTATATTTTAATATTCTATGTTGCATTTTTCAAAGCACTAAGTACATCATAATATGTTTGGAAAACTAAGTGGTATAAATTGAAAAAAATAGTTTAATAATACTAACATACAAAATGGGAAAGGGTAATAATGTTGTATTACAAATATATGGGTAAATAAATATCAATTTTTGTTCAATTTCATGAATATAATTACAATTAACAAAACTTTTCAACTAAATTTTAGTGCCTACATATTTACTTCAAAGTTTCACTGAAATGCTTGACACACTTCTTGCAAATCTACCAGACATGCTTCAAACCATAGTTCATTTCACATTTCTTGCAGCAATATTTTGAAAGTTGCTTCTTTTTTTGAGTCTCGGGAACAGATCTTACAAAGTTTGTAATTCTTTTCTGTAGAAGGACCAGGAGAAGACTCAACAATTTCTACAGGCTGAAATGTTTTAAGAACGTCTTGAAGCATACTGTTATTTCCTTTGTAAGTGGTCCTTTAAACACCGATCAAAATTTAGCTCTCAGGACAACTTTTTCAAGAATAGCCTCCTACTTTTTATTTCATTTCCATTGCCCAGAAAGAGAATTTGAGCATTTGGTGCAGATATGTTCATCACAGCAGAACGTACCACTAAAGGCCATCAGTGACAATTTCTAGCAACATCATATGTGGCACACAGTTTGTCTGCCACACACACACTAGATTTTGTTTTATTATAAAATGTTATCATCTCTGGCTCCTGCTTTTCATTGGAGTTTTGATCAACACCATCATTAAAATGTTGACTGGATATCATAAAGACATTTTTGTTTTTCTTAGTAATGTAGTATACAAGTATACATAGTATACTTGTATACTACATGTAGAGTATGTAGTATACTCTTCTCTAAATGTATTGTTGAGATTTACCTTTTATATTGACAAACTGCACTGGAAGCTGTTTGTTTATTTTTCACCACTGTTCCAACAAATCTGCAGATTTTTCTGCAGATCTTTCACCAAATTGTAGCCACTGAAACAATTATCTGTGGTGATGTTTCCTCCACTTCTGTAAATTGGTTGTGCCAATCATTTCACAACATCTAAGGGTTTGTTGTTAATGCAAAATATTCCACCAGTGCCTCCTGGCATAAAGTTCAAGAATGTCACAGTAGAATATTTTGGCATCAGCCAAAACATAGATTTTAATTCCATACTTATTAGGCTTGGGTGGAATATACTGTCTAAACCTGCATCTCTGTCTAAAGCCTACCAGCATTTCATCGACTGTGACATTTTCTCCCAGTAAGTAGCATTTCTGGCAATTGCCGATGAATGTTTTGAAAATGTCTCTCACTGCTGCAAGATGATCTAATTTCTTTCTTCCTTCACAAAAGGATCTGTCATCAAATATAAGCAGTGAAAAAGAAACTTGAAAGTGAAATATGAGTTGAAGCTTTCCTAGCATTGTGAATACTCTAGATTTTCTCAGGCTTCCAGCCAAATGTAGGTTGGTTTGAAACTGACATTTTGGGAATGTACATTGTTCCCATCTTCAGGCTGGAAGCACGAGAAAATCTAGACTAAACTTGAAATTCTTCAAATTTGTTGGCAATCAAAATATCTCTATGCCATCTCCATCTGTATCCCATAGCTCTTTTAAAGATAATCTACTACTGCGTAGGACTCCTGCCAAATATAGAAGACCAATAATGCTTCTATCTCTTCTTTTGTTGTCAAATTAGCATCTCTTTCATAGCTGAATTTGTTATGCATAAACTCAATGTACTGATTGATATATATATATTTTTTTGTTAATGTTATTTTCTTTATTAAGATCTTTTTTTTGGTATATGGGTGAATTTTTTTCTCGATTTTGATATATTTTTTTTTGATAGTAAATTGGTTAAGAGAATAATATTTTAGTATATAATAATATAATTAATAGAATATATTTACCTGGAGATGAACAAATTTATATATATGATGATTATGTCTAGTATGTCATCTATAATAAGACAACTTCAGCGATCTATAGGCTTACTAGCAACTTTATCTTGACCCTTAACTCCAGGCAGATGAGTATGTAAATTTTGTAATCTAGTTATTCTCTGCTGCAAAGATTTCATTTTTTTTCCATCTGGTGACCCCATCTTTGCCAGTAAACTGAGGACAAACATCTGTGGTGTCTATGTCTTCATTCTGTGTGATTTTTAGGGAATTGAGAATCCTCTTCACCGACTTCTCATAGCTTCTAAATCTGTATCACTTTCATCATCAAGAAAATCTTGATTATTATCATCCCACAGTCGTAAGTCATTATGATTACACATATACAAACAACACTTCTTGTTTCTTTGACATTATGTGTGTAAAATGTGACCAATAGAAAAGAGGGCTACAAAAACAATGAGGTACATGAGCAGGTGCAATGTATCTGACAGATAAATTTTCTTGATAATGAAATGAAAAAAAAACAAAATACTACTGGCTTATAATGAACCAGATGTACTTGAGAAAGCTATCATTATTTGCAGCCACTTTGCATAAATGGTTCCATCTGCATATTGAAAAATGTGGGAAAGGTTTCTCTCAGATACATTGTGCCTGATGGAGGGTTAAACATGAACTACTCTTCATCATTTCTGAGGTATGTTAAATTTGTAATTGTTATCTTAGTCTCATAATTGCCAAGTTTCCATCTCTTTCCTTTATTTAAAATATGTTCTATAAATTGAGATTTTTACGTTATTAGCCCCACGTTTAGGTACAATTTGAGATTTATAGGTTGTATTATAGTTCCACTGTTGGGAACCAAACTTGATGAAGTAACTGCCCCACGTATGGTACAAAGTTTCCAGTGGTCTTCGCCCCAACGTTTAGGAATCAACTTTGTATTTTAATGATTCTTTAAATATTATATATATTTATATTGGCCTCGGCTGCAGCAGTATTAATTTGTAGAAACATGTATCTCTTAACAGGGGGTGAAGCACTAAAGAATGTAGGCTTACTCAAATTATAATTTTTACTTCACTCCTTTTATTAATCCTTCACATGTTAAATAACACTTCACTGATATAGAGAGCTGTGATTTATTTATTAATTGCACTTTTAAACACATGAACTTTATAATATTCTCGCCGTAATGAATTTTATATGTCTCATACTGAATACGTACCAAGTGAACAAACTGCTCAGGTACGTTGCCTTCTAGTGACTGGTGTTTACTGCTTAAATTTGTAAATTATTCTATTTCAAGTCTCTGATTGGCTAATTTTACTCCAATAGAATACTTTTATTTAACTTTCAGCTTTTGTGGTTGTTGATTGGCTATTTATAAACTGTTTTAAAATATTACATTATTGTTCCAAGAATTACTAGTAGCATTATTAAACTTTTCAATTCATTATTGCCTCAAGGTTACCTCATTGTTACCTCATTGTTAGCAACTTTTGATGTATATTCTCACAGCTCCAACATTAATAAATTACTTAATACATTCACATAACATTATTATACATGTATACAATAATTTAAGCATAATGCAATGACTGTTACAAATATTTTATGTATTATTTATACACATATTGCTTTAAGGCAGGCTGTTATTATATTTTATATCATATATTTACACTAAAATCATTTAAGTGTTAAAAATACTGTCTCAAAATGTTCCCTGTCAATTGAAATATTTTCTTTTAAAGACAAAGTTCTTAGATAATGTAATTCTGTATGATATGAACACTAAAGTACCTAACTAGTTCTTAGTTTTTTACCTAGTTTTGATCCTTTAGTTGTTAGGAATATTGAGTTGAATTGCCTTTTTCATTTAGGTATTTAAATATTATATGTATTTGTTTCCATATTGATGAAGTCATGAAAATTTAAGTTGTTTTCAAATAGTGAATAAAGAAAGCTATACTACTACACAACAGATTAATGATGGAGGATTAATAAGTTACTATTTGGAATTATATTGATGTTCTAATATCATGTACATGATGTAATCAGGTTAGAAAATATAGAAATAAATAAAAGCAGAAATATGAAATTTTGATCTTGTTTTTGCTTTATCAGACTATGAGCATCATTATAAGATTGTCTATTTCAATTTTATCATTGCCAGACAGCTCCTTTCTGTTTTCTGAAAATGCAAATAACAATACATTTTGCTGGTAGTAACATTTATTGTAAGCAAGCACACCACCCACTTATACACATATCTAGGGTGTTGCTATAAGCCATTTTAACTCATCATATCACTGTAAATGAAGCTTAGTTGATTGATGGCTATCATTTTGGTCAACACTGAGGTGTAGGTTGGTCTTTTATTATTGTCAGTGTATTTTTCTTTATAATTCTTTGGAGGAAGCTAATTAGTTTAGAAATACTACAATAAATACATAGACTGCTTCATTTTTCTTGCATCAATATGAGAACACAAGGAAGGTCCACACAAAGCTGCTAGCATGGTGTGAAAATCTCTCATTACTCAAGAGACTAGGCTTTCAAGCAATTTCATGTACATGCAAGATAGAACTACACACTCAAAACATAATGAAGTATAATAATACTGAAGAGTAGCAATGAATGGATCTTTCACTCAAACTTCACTATTGTGGTGAACTTATCTCCAAAACATATTTGAAGGTAATTTAGCACAGCAGTGCAGTTTGAGAGTTACATCCATTCATTGTTACTCTTCTGTGGGAGAAGAGCAATAATATTGTGCATCTGTCTTGTTTCCAGCATGTGTCTGTCTCACAGCAGGCTTCTTGCTAATGCTGTGCAGCAGAGATTCATATTCCTTTATTGTGCAAGAAAGAGAGGTTGAATATTTAGGATATTTTTTGTTCATCCAATAAAAGTGTGAAGATAATATAATTGAGTAGTCCAGTTACAAAACATGAAATGTCCACAGAATTTCAAAATTAAGATTTTGTGGCCATCTTCTAGTGGACAGTAAACTGTACATTTTAACAATTTGGCATGGTTACAAAAGCCAATATTTATCATTAAAAAAGAGGTTTGAAGTTTGAGTACCTTTCCAAAACACACTAAGTCCATTGACTATCGTGAAACAAAACTGGTTTTGTTCACATTATAACAAAATACGTTATGTCTCATACGTATCCTGTAGCTTTAAACTCATGCTGTTCCAAACTCTGTCAAGTCCAGAGATTTCTGAAGATCATGTTAGTGTTACACTAGAAGACCTAAAATTATACACAGATCTAATCTCCCAGCAGCAGCAAGAACAACAAGGAATGTCTAGAAATGAGGTGGAAAGGGAAGAGTATTCTGACTTTAGAGATGTTGAGGAAGCTCTAAATTATTTAAGACTAAAGTGCATGCATCCTAAAGTTTTGTCAAAATGAGTGTGTAATGTCCTAGCTATTGTATTTTGGTGTTATAATGATCCAGTGTATATTCTAAAACAATGGTACATTTTCCTACTGTCTTGATTTTCTACTGTTCAGAACTGAGATGAGTTTGTATAACATTATATTGTTCAATATGCTCCATTGTAAACAGTATAACAAAATGCTCTAAAAACGTTTTTAATTTTATGCAATGGAAATACATAGTTTATTTTAATGAAAAAATTCATAACTGCCATTATTACTGTTCTAAAATCCTTTATATCCATGATCAAGAAACAAAACAAGTCATGTCCAACACATTTTATTATTGTTACAGCTTGCCCTAGGATTTCTCACAACCCCTTCATAAAGCATTGATTTATTAGGGAATTCATATAACATTTAAAGTAAACTAATATCTCTTATAAAATAGGAGTGACAGGTTTTCCTCATTTCTGAAAAAACAAAAAACAAAAAAACAATAACAACAACAAAAATGTACCTTAGACTTAGCATGGTTTGTAACTGGACGACTCACTTATTAAATTTGGTTTGAAAGCACTGCTGTTATTCTAAAGCTCCTAGATTACCCTTCAGCTTCATCACTCCCATGGAGCATGTATAATTACTATCTGACAATTTCTTTTCCTGAAGATGTTTTGTCAAAGGTATGTTCATGCATATACTTTTTATCAAATATTTTATCATATCTGGATGTCATATGATCAAATATGTTATACTCATTACATCATAAAGTTGCATATAAAATATATATTATTACCTTTCTTCCTATACAGGACATTATTAGTGTAATATGGGTCTAGTATTTTAATGAGAGGCAGGATAATAAGGAACTGAAGATTATGGTAATAATGGAGAATAAATTATGTTAATTCCAGTCCAAATACTTAAGTAACTGTTGTAATGTCAATGTGAATCTGAAATATTTACAGTATTCGGTTTGGACCAACACTGCGGTATATTGAGCTCCCCATTGAGCTGATTACACACACAGTACTTCATGAGCTGGCCAATAAGTGTCCCAACCTGACTCATATGCTCTTGGACTTCTCAACTGCAATGCAACTGCATGATTTTAGTGAGATGCAGGTAAGTTAAAATCCATATTGTTACAAAGGGCAGAAAACTGTTTCTGTTTAACAAACTCAGAACTTACTAATCTCATAGAAAAGCTAATATTAACCTAAATGGATATTGACAGTCATACTGTTACTAGTCAAGTTTCTATCCTGGCATATTTAACAACTTTAATAATGACCTTTTAATTTAAATTTTATAATTTCATAGTGAAACATATAATGCTTGTTTATGGACAAGGTAACTTTTGAAGAGGTAAAAGAATAATAAAATTACTATCTGAGATGATAAAATACCATTATGCATATGGAAATGGTCATGTGCAAGCACTCTTTTGCTCTTCTATATCTTTTCCTCCTGTATATTTCTCCTTTTTTTAAATGTGTATTTCCTCTTTATGCTTCTTACTATTTTGCTTGAAAATGTAATTAGATTCTGCTATTTTATTTTCTTATTGTTTTATTTTTAGGCTTTTCCAACAAAGCTTCGCTACTTGTGCATATGCCTCTCAGAAGTGATCTTCATGGAGGGTTTTATGCGCAAAATTTACAACTTTATTAATGGGTTAGAAGTCCTGCATTTGATAGGTATGTTGGTTGTCCTCTTTCACTATTTGTACAAATGGCCTGATGTATAACAAAAACTTCAATAATTTGTGCAGAACTGTAAGCATTTGAACTTGTTTACTCAAAACAGTCCTTGCCTGGAGATCTGAATGAGAGACTATTGCTCTGGAGTGTTTTGTTTTGGGAAACATTTTCTTTCATCAGCAGTTTTCAACTGTTTCTTAGGGACACCACTTTTTTAATATTTGGTAGTTGAATCATCATTACAATATGTCTGAAGGACCACACCTGCAGTTGATCAAACAGTCCTTTAGACTTAGCTGGGAGATGATTATATTGATTATCAACTTTTCCTCCTTTGGCCAATGGAGCATGATATGCTGTTGCAGGCCAGCACACGGGAATGGAAGATAAGAAGAGGATAAGATCTCTTAGGCCTCAAATATTCTAATACTGTAAGTGTAAAAGAAAACAAGCAGTCAGTCAAAGGAGACTGGATAGGGAAGTGAAAAGAGGGAATATGGTAAGGAAGAATACCAGGTTTGGTCATTAAACTCATCAGGATGACCAGTTCCATTTGATGAGCACCCCCTCCCTTTTGTGCAACATGCATAAGCATGCATACTAACAGCTGCACCAAGGATGGTGAGGGATAGGACCTTAGGTAATTGTCCAGATTGGTTCCTTTAAGCCTCTATTATAGAGGAATCACAGACTCTTCCCTCTGTTAGATAACAATTACTTTTTCACACTCTCATGTGGCTTTTGAAAATCTAACATCAAAATATTGGGAAACAAGAAGAATTATTTCATTATTAACTGCTGGGCATTAGATACACACATAATCTGTGCAGCTTTTCTTATTTCAACTTTATGACTTTGAAAACTGTACCTAACTAAACAACAAAATGTCAAACTTTATATTATTAAAAATTTCCAGCAGAGTTTGAAATAAAATACAATAGAACCCTGGAATACTGAATCCCACAAATCTGAAATTTTGGATAATCTGAACAGAATTTGTGATAGACAGAAAAAATTGAAATTTACTTGCAATGCATAGAAATGATTTAATCATAGTGCTGTACTTAAAAATGAGTTTTTAAGGTAATGTTTAGCATGATAGAATCCAAACATAGTATAGTAGGCCTACATTGTTAATTCAATTCTAGTGTAGTATACAGTAGCTGAAATAGAAGCAAAGCTATAAAATGGAAATGATGAATAGTGTACTGAAAGCAATTTTGTAATTGTACACAGTGCATTATTTCATGTTTTTTGGATAATCCAAACAGACCACAATCCCAATTAATGCAGTTTTCAGGGGTTCTACTGTATTGCACTTTCCATATTCTAGTTATATATTTAGATTGGAAATAGATGGAAATCCTGATGGTGATTCTACAATAATAATTAAAAACTGCTTAAACTTTCAATGTTTTAGCACCCCCCTCTTCCAATAAAAAGTGTAAATATCAGAGGTTCATTTTATTAAGAGGCATTTCAAGGTTTCTTTCCATGTGCCATAAATGGTCCCACATATTTATGTATTTAAGTCTGATTCAGGCATCATAATTTAAAGTAATGTGTAGGTTCCTTTATGGAAGAGTGAGAGAGAGAGGGTACGGGGGGAGAAAGAAGAGAAGGAAGAAAGGAAAAAACAAAGAAAGAAGGGATAAGTGGAGCTCTTGGCCAAAAAGGAAGACTTCACATGTTTTGCCGCTATCACGCTGCACCTATGTGTTGCTCGCACTGAAAGAACAACTATTGAAAAGAAAGAAGAAGGATTATATTATTCAGTATCTGAAGTTATAGGAGCATTGAGCAAATTTTACATTATTTCTGTTTAAATTTTGTTGTGCGCTATAGTTAACACTGTCAATGGATGCCATGTATACTTAAATGATATATCCTATGTGAGACACAATACATTCCTCACAGGAGAACAGTTTTCTTTTTTTCACTCTTTCCTCCTCCTCCTCCTTTCCATATTCTTTTTATATGCTGCTATGTGTTTAAAAAAAATACCCTGATGTGATACACTTGCACACGAAGCTTTCTTTAACCATTACTATTTTGTGAAATATAGAAATGCCAGCTACTTTATATTACAACCAATTTTTCTTTTGCCATGACACGTGAACCCATGTGAAATAAAAGAAAAGAAGAAAACAAAGGAGAATAAAATTGTGCAAGTTCAAACATTCATAAATGGTCACCAATCAAGGCTTCAGCCTGGGAAAACTTAAACAAGAACAACAAACATGGTTCAAGCCATTAAGAGTTATTTGACTAGAGCTGCATATTTTAATGAGTTCCATATTTTTTCTGCAGTAAGTTTTTGACTATCTCTTATGATTTCCCAGTTATAGTATAGTATAGTATTTTATTGTGCTAAGAGTTTTACAAATTTGATTGTCTACTGCATTTTGACCCTGGTCACTTATTCAGTACACAATCACTACAGTTTATTTACATTTTACAATTTCTTGTCACTAAATTATGTTGCTCTTTTTTCAGTTTTTTTTTTTTTCCATGTCCCATTTCCACTTTTGTTTTCACTTTTCATTTATTGATTACTTAACCATCACACATTCACTATAGTTTTGCATTCAAAGTAAGATGCACTACCTCTTACTTTTCTCTTTCCACTGTCCAAAGCCATTTATTTTTGACTTTACACAAAAACTGTCCGATGCTTCTAGTGTCCTTGCATATCATTTCAATTATAAGTGTATTTCTATCCCCCTTCAACCACTTCTTATTAAAAAATTCTTTTCTCCAATTTTCTGTTCCTTGGCATTTAAATACTATGTGTTCAATGTCTTCATTACCAGCACATATCGGACATTGGTTCTGAGGAATACCCTGTCTTAGCCCTTTTAGCCTCCATGCTCCGGTTCTTAACCATGCAATAGATTCTCTCTCTTCTTTATTTACTATGTCTATATATTTTTCCCTACCCCATGTATTTTTCATTGGCCTATAATAAACTAATGAGCTCTTTTCGGCAATCTCACTGAACATGATTTGTATTTCTATATCTTCCAGTCTTTTCCTTGCCTTTTTCCAAAAATGTTTTACGTTATTTTCTCTCCTTCTCCATATATCTCCTAACCCATTTTTCTCCAAAATATTCCGTAATTTACTTACCCATCCATCATTCATTAAGCTCTTCTCTTGGTATTCAATACATTGTCTTAACACATTACTTTTTCCTAGATTTAAACTTCTGAACCAAAATATCAAAGCTCTTTCCATTATCTTCCCCTTAATTGGCACCCTGCCCTCTCTAATTGTGCTACCTGTCTTACAATTGACTTCGGTAGGCCTAGTATTTCTCTACAAAACATCCTGTGCACCACATCTATACATCCCCATCCTCTATCTAATCCCCATATTTCTATACCATACATCATTTTTGCCTCCACAACCATCTCATAAACTTTTTCCAGCCATTTAACATTTATATTAGGTACTTTATATTTGCAGCTTCTAATTGCTGCCATCGCCCCTTTACCTTTTGCCAATGCAAACTTCTTTTGTTTCTCCCATTTATTACCTCCATCTATTTTTACTCCTAAATAGATACAGTCACGCACTACCCTGTAATCTTTATTCTCTCCATTCCACTTTTCATATTTGCCTAATTTTCCCTCCTTTTTGAAAACCACAATCTGTGTTTTCTCTTGATTCACTTTTAACCTCCATTCTTTACAATATACGTCAATTGCTTGTAATGATTGTTTTAAACCACTTACTGTGATAGGTCCTACCACTAGGTCATCTGCAAAAAGAAGTCCTGGAATTTGGATGTTGTTAATTACTGGTGCACACTTATTATTCCTTCCAATTTCTAGTAAGACATCATCTATGTATAAATTAAATAAAACTGGACTTAACTTACATCCTTGCCGAAGGCCTTTCTTTTGTGGAATTTCGTTTGTTACACAGCCTGTCTCCACCCTTACACAGAAGGTGTTCTCAAAATACAGTGCTTTAAGAATATTCACCAATTGCTGACTTACTCCCTTACACACTAATTTATGCCACAGAAGTTGTAGCTCAATTCGGTCATAAGCCTTCTCTAAGTCTACAAAAGCCATATACAATTTATCCCTTTTTTCTTTTAAATATTTGTCTGCTAATGTCTTTATAATAAATAAATTATCAATTGTTCTCCTTCCCTTGCGAAAGCCCATCTGGAATTCCGAAAGGATATTATATTCTTCAACCCAAAATTGTAGTCTCGCTGCCAAAATGCCCACAAAAAGTTTTCCTATATTCGATAATAATGCAATACCTCTGTAGTTATTAGGTTTATCAACATTGCCCTTGCCCTTATATATAGGATGGATGATAGCTTCTCTCCATCGTTTAGGTACATAACCCTTTCTAATAATTACATTAAATAAATCTAATAAAATTTTCACTCTCCCTGTTTCATTACACCACTCCTTAAGAAACTCTGTTGGGATGCCATCAATTCCAGTAGCTTTATTTTTCTTCAGTAACTTAACTTGTTTTATTATTTCCTCACTCCTAATTTCACCATCCAATATCTCTACAAAAACATTCCTTATTTCCAAAAATTCCGTACTTCCTATACTCCTTTCTTCCCCATATAATGTTTTAAAATACTCCATCCATTGTCCTGGCTCAACATTGGGTTTAGTTACACATTTATTATAGGTCGATTTAAGAACCTGCCATACCTTATTAACATTATTTTCATTTAAACATTTTATCAAATTCCTTTCATTGCATTCCCTCCAGTCCTTTTTCTTTTGCTCTAACAATAAATTATGTGAATTCCTCCCTTGCATATAATCGTCCCTAGATTTTCTATCACCTAATTCTCTCCACCTAACCAACAGTTGTTTTACTTGTCTTTTTGATACCCTACATTCTTCGTCAAACCAGTCCTTATCATATATGTAAACCCTCTTTTTTGTTTTCATTTCCTCTCCCGCCCTTTGCATAACTGTATTAAGGATATCTATTGCATTCTCAATTTGATTATTCTTAACCATGAATGTTACTCCACATAGACATATCTTTCCATAATTCGAGTCAAGAGTCTGTTTAAATGTGTCACAAAATTCTTCTTTCCATTTATAGCTAATATACTCTTTTTTACAATAGCTTTCCACTCTTATATTGTGTTTTACTCGTGCAGCATGCATCATAAAATCCACAATCAATGGATAATGCCCGCTAGTTGAGCTTAAATTTAATACCTTAAAATTACTTAAAATATGTCCTAAATTCAGAGGCCACAACACAAAATCTATTACACTCTGCCCATTATTGCTAACAAAGGTAAATTCTCCTTGTTCATCTTCCCCACATTTTCCATTCAAAATTTCTAAAGCATTCAACTCACAAAAATCAATAAATTTTTCACACTCTTTATCAACAAATTTGTCCTTGCTTTGCCTAAGTTTCTCACTTTTAAACACAATTTCGTCACTCATCCAATCATTTCCAACATATGTATCATTTTCCCCAATCCTGATATTAAAGTCTCCCATTAGTATTACCTCTGCAGTTACAAATTTCTCCTTCAGCCTATCTATATCTCTTCTTATTTGATTAAGGAGATCAGGATTATGAAACCGCGAGGATGCAGGGGGTTATATATTATTCCTACACAGAGTATATACTTAACATCCATTATAACCCACAGTATTTCTTTACTACTAGACCATGTTTCTTTAATTTCCTTACTTAAGCTGTTCCTTATAAAGAAACCTATACCTCCAGATGCTCTTCCCTTTCTAGCTATCACCTCTCCTTTCCTACCAATGTATTCAAAGTCCTTTATATTTATCTGTTCCTCTTTTAACCACGTTTCTACTACCGCTAAATAATCCAGTTTCGCCAACAGCTGTTTCAAAACTCCCACATATAACTTATTTTTTAAACCCTCACAGTTCCAGAAGCCCATTCTCCTTGTTGTCCCTTTTTCCTATTGTGAACCTGCTCTGTATCTCAAACCATCTAATCTTTTCCTACTTCTTAATTCAATTCCTTCTTTCGGCATTAACATTTTATTTTTATCTGATACCATAATGCTCCCATGTTCGGATGAAACAATACTATCTTCTTCTCCCTCTTCCGTATTCTCCCCACTACCTTGATACCATATCTTCTTTCTCCCCTCCGTTAGCGCGCACGCAACTTCTGCCTCTCCCCTCCTTGGTGAAACAATTCTCTTGGGTGACGTCACTTCTCTGGCTCCTCCCTCCGTCACTGTTGTCGCCACCATTGCAGTCCTACCGCGCCGAGCTGCTCCAGCTGTTTGGGCCCTCCTTCCATTTGACGTCATCTCAAGGTCATCAATTCTTTGCTCTCTGCTGTTGTCCACGCTGTTTGGACTAGCCTCGCCATTACGTACTTCATTCTCCATGTTTGCTGCAAATTGTCGAGTTGTGAACTTTGATCTTCCTGTTTCATTTCTTGAAGATATCGCTGACACCTGTTGATTCATTTCCGCCCTTTCATGTCGATTTTCTCTTGAATCTATATTGTCCGTATCACGTACCCTTTCATTGTCAATCCACAGCTGAAAGTTTGTAATATACGCCATTTTTCCCAAAGCTCTTGCTTCTTTCATTTTCTGAATTAAATTTCGTTGTAATGCTCTCTTATTTGGGAAAGGTCTTTGTTAATAAAGATATTTGTTCCTTTCAATTTTTGGCTCTCCTAAGCACTTCATGCACTAACTGTATTGTTGCTAGCTTCACCATTATTGCCCTCTTTCCAACTTGTCTCCCAAATCTAAAAGCCTCAACAATTTCCCTTCCGTACATCTCTAATTCAAGCTTCTCCTTCATTATCTGCGTTATTTCTTCAGCTGGCCATATCCCTCTTCTCTCACTTACACCTAGAAACACCAGATTGAATCTTCTTTCCCTCTCCTCCATTCTTTCCTTAATTTCATTTACTTCCTGTTTTGCTTCATACACTTCATCTATAATGTCCTCCTTGATATCCCTAATCATAGAGCACAATATATCACTCAATCGTTGTTCCATACCTTCCATTTTATCCATTTTCTCATTTAGGTTCCCCAACACTTCTTGCATATCCGTAGGGCCTGGATTCACTTCCACTCCTCCAATCACTAGTAGAATAGTTAATACACTCCCAATAATCAAAACAGTAGGTAACCATTTCTTCGCCAAAATGTATTCCTCTTGTTCCCGCGAATTTCATTCTCAAAATTTGCCCAATTCTCGCTCTATACACAGCTATATCCACACCCATTGTTACTTAGCTGCTTCTTGCTTCAAAATCACGAGCTCCTTCCCAACACAACCGTCCTCTCTCGCTGCTGGCCTAGCACTCCAGTTATATAAACTTGTATAGGATCTGATGCAAACTAAGAGAACTTTGTGGGCTCTTCACAGAAAATTCAGAATGTGTTTTGCACTTATCAGTCTCATATATATAGGATTTTAAACAAAATTATTGGAACCATTTTTGAGAAAGTAAAAAATAATGAAGTGTTTTCCTTTTTGAAAGACGTTGAACTGTAGGGACAAATATAATATCTATCTGCTTTTCCCTTTATGAGAAACACATACACACCTCACGCGCGCGCGCGCACACACACACACGCACGCACGCACACACACATACAAGCATGCGCACCCATATATATGAAATGTTATATAAAATTTTTTGTTAGACTTTATCCACTAGAAGTAAGTAGCAGAGAGGGTAAAAGCTAATACATGAACAATAGCTAGTGCCCAAATGTAAGACTGAATAAAGCTTTGTTCCATAAACTGACTTCATAGTGTTGGTCAACTTGTTAGCACTAGAAACAGTGTAACAAGAGCAGGTATTGAATTTTACTCTGCAGAAATGGCTATGCTTTAGTATAAATTACAATTTTATACTTTATCTCCTAGAACAGTTGACTTGTTCAAGTTAAAATAAAGAAAATTGTTATAGTCACAAGAACAATTCACTGCTACTGCCTCGGTGGTCTAGCAGTCTGCCTTCTCATTGTGGAGATTGTGGCTTACTCCCAACTGGAGTGGGGAATTCTTTTTGCATAGAATCATTTCCTCCCCTCTGTAGGGGCTCGAAGTGTGAGTGTGGTAGTGAATGCAAGTGTGTTTCATATCAACATTTAATGAAATCAATATAAAAAGCCTACAGACAACAAATTAAAAATACCATCAGTCATTTTTTTCTTCCAATGGCAATTTGTATAAACAGGAAACAGGTCTAGCCATGGATAAGCATCCAACATAACCATTATAGTTAAATGAAATTATTTAAAAAATTCACTGCTGCAGTTGGATAAAAATAAGAAAAGAAGCCATTAAAGATAATCTGTTATATGTGTATTATGTAATAAAATAATGTAATAAAGTTTATACAAAGGATTATGTTTAACTTTATTGAAACTTGCACACAGTGAAGCAGTTTAAATAATGGAAAATGAATTGATGTTAAGCACTCATATTGCTCCACTTGGCAGAACATGATTTAAAGATCTGTTATCCCCATTCTCGTGTGATTGACTAAGTGATGAGTCCCCAATCTTCTTCTTTCCTGGATATATGTAGCATCATCTGGTGTGATAATGGTGAATTAAGAGATTAAATTGCTGGAATTTCAAAGTTCATAATTCAATGCTCAAATCTTTGATATACATTCTTTCCCATAAGCTAAGTTCTAAGGGATTATGCACTGATTTTAACAACTTAACTTTTTGTTCTATATTGTGGCTTTCTTCTCAGAAGTGATTGGCTATGGCTGATTTATCTATTTGTATCTGATATTTCTAAATTTGTACTTTTAGTTTTGTGCTTATGTTTTTCTTGGTTTTTCCGACATATATTTTGTTGAATTTTAAGCATCTATTTTATATATGCTTGGTTTCTTTTCTGGTGGGATTCTGTCTGTGTGTTATGGTTTCAGCATATTTTCTATGATGTATTTATTTTGCAGTGGTAAGACTATCTTATCTATATGTCTTAAAGATCTCTTGGAATTTGTAAAATGTCCAGGGTGGTATGTAAGCTTCCTTAACTTAAGTTTATGGTTGTTGGGGACTAGTGCGGTTATTCTTTTGATCTGTTTCTAAAACTTTTTAATTTTCTTTTCAACTAGTTCAGTTTTGAACCCATTATGTTCAGCAGTGTTTAATATGTAAGTACCTATCTGTATGTATTCTCATATTTCTACTTGTTTAATGCGATACTTATCAATCTGTAAATTAAACTGTTATTTGTTGCGTGTTTATGTTGCGCAGTGTTCAAACTGCTTATAGCAGCATCATAAGCCTAAGCTGCCTTGTTTCGTATGGCATCAAACCTCTCTGATCCATTTTGAAGACCAATACACTAAGTTATTTGCAAGAATGGCTAAATTCATTCAAGCTATAAAAGAACAGAATTGAAGAATACATAACCTTAAAAAAAATCTGTATCATTCAAGTAACTTTTTCTTTCAATGGCAAATTCTATAAACAGGAACCAGGTCTAGCCACGGATAACCTTCTATCTCCATTTTTGGTGAATCTGTACATGAGCCACTTTGGGACCCACATGATTAAAGCATTTTATCATATTTTTAAGATCTGGTATAGATACATAGATGATGTGTTTGCTGTGATAAAGGAAAAAATCTGATGTGATACACTCACATGACTTTCTCTACCCTCTATCGTTTATTAATGAGTATATAGGGTGAAACACCTAAAACTTGCACTGGAATGTGCTATTGATGTGCAGTTTTCACAGAATTGATTGGTAGCCAGGAGCTCGTACATTTAGCCTATAAACAGATTTTAATAGTAGAGAGAAAGTGTATTTTTTGAGCAAACATATAATTTTTTAAATGGAACAGTGCCTAGTTACATCAACAGAAGAAAGTTAGGGTAAATTAGAATGCCAATGGTCTTTGTTGCAGGATTCTAGTGCAAGTGGTTTACAAGAGATCGTATTTTGAAAAGTTTCCACCCCGACAATTGTTTGTCCCATTCAACCGGCTTAGTTGCAAGGTATACTGTTGTTATGTTTGTTTGCATTGTGCTTTCTGTTCATTGATTGCATTGCGACTTTCTGGTCACTTAGTTTGTGACAGTTCAAGCAGTAAGTCGTGAGTGGAAGATGGAGTTTACTAATGCAGAAAATGCCGACATGCTCATGGTGTATGGAGAGTGTAGGAAAAATGCAGTTCGTTCCTGTACGGAGTTTGCGGAAACGTATCCCAATAGACGTCAACCATCTCCGCAATTATTTATCAACCTCTTCAACCAATTGCGTGAAAGAGGTACTGTAACACCTAGAAAATGTAACAGAAACAATTAAGTGACTGGAGAAACAATTAAGTGGCTGACGTTGCAGTGGATCCGCAAATTAGTTCCCGCACAATCGCACGTGGAAGTGGCATAAGTCAGGCAAGTGTACTGCGCATTCTCCATCGACATAGATTCGATCCCTATCACATCCCTCTCCATCAAGAACTGCATGGAAACGATTTTGAGAATCGTGTTAACTTTTGTACATGGGCATTAAGATATGATACCCCAGATTCATCATGTATCTTGTTTAGTGATGAGGCAACATTTACTAATCATGGCCAGGTAAACCGCAGAAATATGCACTATTGGTCTGTTGACAATCCCCGTTGGCTTCGTCAGGTGGAACGTCAGCGTCCATGGAGTTTAAACGTGTGGTGTGGGATAATGAACCACAGCTCATAGGTCCTTTGTTCATAGAAGGGACAATGAACTCGCACAAGTATCGCAGCCTCCTCACAGACCATCTGCCACAGATGTTAGAAGACGCTCCTTTGCAGACTAGGAAAAACCTGTGGTAGCAACATGATGGCTGTCCAGCCCATAGTGCACGAAGTACTACAGCTTGTCTTAACGGATTGTTTTCAAATCTTTGGAATGGACGAAGAGGACCTGTACCTTGGCCGGTCCGTTCACCGGATATGACCCTTTTAGACCTTTTTCTGTGAGGAAGGCTGAAAGACACTGTCTACAAGGATGTGTCAACTACACCAGGCGATATGAAACGACGTATTACTGCTGCCTGCTCTGAAATGTCTGCTGAAATGCTAGAACGTGTGCAGCAGTCTTTCCATAGCAGACTGGAAGCGTGTATTGAAGCTGCCGGTGGCCATTTTGAACGCAACCTTTAAAGGGCTGTGTTCTCTTTACTTGTAAGAATCCCCAGAAGTATTGTAATGCTCTTTTGTTGTTCTTTAGTTTGTGCTACCACAGGTTGTACAAGTGTCGGTACATAAAAATTTCAAAATAAGATTTCTCGTAAACCACTTGCTCTAGAATCTTGCAACGAACGCCACTGACGTTCTAATTTAGCCTACCTTTATTCTGTTGATGTAATTAGGCATTGTTCCATTTAAAAAATTGTATGTTTGCTCAAAAAATACACCTTCTCAGTATTATTAAAATCTGTTTATAGGCTAAATGTACGAGGCCCTGACTACCAATCAATGTTGTGAAAACTGCAGATCAATAGCACTTTCCATTTCCGAAATATTTGCGGTGCAAGTTTTATGTGATTCACTCTGTATAAACTATTCTTATTAAAGCTTATTTTTATATCTGCTATGGTTTAATCTGAATATGCTGCATTACACATTTTGTTATAGATACAAAGAGAACAGCAATAGTCAAATGTTTAAGAGCTGGACAATATATGCTGTCCTTAAAAGCGTTAAAGACTAAGTACAATACATAACCTTCATTTCATATTGAAGTAGAGGGAAAAGCAGTTTGAACGAAATGTTTATCCCAAAATATTGGCCAGCAGTATGTTTTGTCTCACAGTTTTACAATAAACTATTGGAATTTGAAAGTTTAACAACTAAATTAGATTATATCCGAAAAGTGGCGGAATCAATTCAATCTCGGGAACAAAAGACGCGGAGAATTCTCGAGCGGATTTAAAATGGAGGACCAGGTACGAAACTCACAGCTCAACCACGTGTTTTTCAACTCTTTCTGTGGCCACAATCTAGAAATCAGGAGATTTTTCAAATAAAAAAAGAGAGTAACATCAGCGGACATACACTGCGTTAACAGGTGCCTAAAAACAAAACTACGCCCTAAATCTGTTCGCAAAATAGTAAAATACAATAAGAACAGCCGGGAACGAAAAGCTTCTGAAAAGAAAGTGTTAGAAATTGAGAAATCGAAGCACTACATTAAATTGCGGGAATTGAATCTAGAACTATATAATCTGCACATGAAAATATCAAAAGCAGTAGGCGCCACCATTTGGGAAAATCAAGAAAGAAACACTTTCGAATGCATCGCACTTTTAGTTAGGCAAAAAGTAGCGGCATAGAAAAAGAAGTTTAACAACTTGCACCTACGCAAACTGGCCAAATTCAAGACGGACCACTCTGGCCTCAACGTTGTTAATCTTTCGCAACAAACCTTCAACAAAGAGGAGCTAGATTTATTGAGCAAAGGCCTCAAGACTTGTCCACAGTTTTCCAACAATCTGGATGACTACGTGACCGACATTCGAAATAGCCGCAGCAGATCTGTGCAACAGCGATAGGTACACAATTCGCAACAAATGCGCGGAAATATTGTGCAAAATGCCACACAAAAAGGACCCGGACACACACCATAGGAACATCGCCAAAACTCTAAACAATAGGGATGTGCTATATTTGAAGACAGATAAGGGGAGCAAAATCGTCATTTTGGATGGATCTGATTACTCGGAAAGAAAACGGGAATTGCTGAATGGGGAGAATACCTGCTTTTGAACAATGATCCCTTAAAAATGGATAACAGCCGTAGAGAAAGCCATAAATAACAGCCATATCATCCCAAAAGACAGACGCCATAGTATCAAGATGGACAGTCCCAAGTTAGAATATACGGCCTTCCCAAAATCCACAGCCCGGCAAGAACATGAGGCCGATAATTAGTTATATAAATACTCTCTCTTATCGCCTTGCCAGCTAGTTGCTTCACCAATTTCAAGCACTGCCATAATTCGAAAGCCACAGCATCAAAAACTCCCTTGAGCTGGTGGAAGAACTGCAGTCAATCAAATTGGACCCCCAGGATACACTCGTCTCATTCGACGTCAAAAACCTATTTCCAAGCATTCCCATAGACAAGCTGGTCACATTTCGGAGAAAATGGTTACTCTCCAACAACATTCCTGCTGAACAGTTCGAAGAATATCTACACCTCAACAGGATCTGCCTAAACCACTCGTTTTTCGTTTTTGAAGGGAATTTCTACCAACAGGAAAAAGGTTTTGCTATGGGAAGCTCCCTATCTCCTTTCCTGGCAAATTTATTTATCAACTAACTTGAAAAACACATCACCAAAGCGTTCCTCTATATGTTCAAAATTTGGTTCAGATACTTTGACGACATATTCATAATAGTAAAACACAAACACATAGAGGACACTCTCAAGCTTTTAAACTTGCAGGACCCATCCATTCAATTCACCATAGAGATAACTACCATCAACTCCTTGGCTTTCTTGGACCTCCAATTAATGAAGATTTCAGATGGCATAGAATTAGGAATATATTGAAAACTCACACATGCAGATAATTACATCAAAGCACATAGTTACAATCCCAAAGCACACAAAGAAGCGGCATTCAACAGTAGGCTCATAGATCAAACAACATTCCCCTCAGCAAAAATGAATACTATAAAGAATATCAACACATCGTCAAATCTGCAGTAGAGAATGGATTCAGCCAGGAAATGGTAGATAGGAAAATACATAAATTCAAAAGACAAAACTGTATCAAGTAGGTCACCACACTTTCTAACACAGCAGAAAAGATCAACTTCAGGAAACTCACATACCACCCAGGTCTCTTTCACAAATTTCAGAATCACATTACCCTTGTTTTTTTAAATGCAGTAAGTCAATTAACATTATTTTAGTGGTGATTTTAATATTGATTTCTGTTTTAATACTGTTGAGATACAGGATCTCATTAATCTGCATTCAAGTTTTGAGCTTAGACATTTAATCAACACTTTGTGTCCTGCCATACTTAATGCTGTTGGTACATATGTCAATAATATGGCCACCAATATCTATGATGATTATTCTAAAGCATATGTTATACCCATACTTCTTTCTGATCATGATGCTATAAAGCTTGTTGTAAATGTTGACAACTTAGTGTGGATGTTACTAAAAATGACAACAATCCCAACAATTTAAATTTAAAATGTGTTATAAACGATCATGTGGTTGCTATTTTGCTTTCTTATTAAGTCAAGTGTGCTGGTTTTACTTATGTACATTACTGATTTAAACGTAAAGTTAACTATTTTATTTCTGTTTTCATTTGTATAATCAGTGTCGCTTTTCCTTTAATTCTGTTTAAATCCAGACATAAAAGAGGACTTAGCATAAAAAGTAGTATAACTGTGAGATCCATAACCTTAAAATGAAATGTTTGAAATATTATAATTTGTATGCACATTATGGTATTTCAGAAACTAAAGTTAAGTATAATGAGGCCAAGAAATTATATCAGAAGACAATAAGAAATGCAAGAATAAGTTATTTTTCTACATTGATTATGGGTTCTGGAAATAAAACTAAAGCTACCTGGTCTGTCATTAATAGCATTGTAAATAATAGCTCAAAAATATCAGCTTCTGATGTAGATCCTGATGCATGTAATTCATATTTTATTGACAAAGTTGATGAACTTGTGAGTAGCATACCTATTAGTGACCCTAAATTGTTTATGGAAAATATATCTAAAACTAACACTAATTTTGCTTTTAACCACAATGGTGTAGATGAAGTTTATTCTTCTTTAATGAACTTAAATGACAGCTCCTCTCTTGATGAATATGGTATAAACTCCAGAATATTAAAATTGGCAGCCATTTATATATCAGAACCACTAACACATATTTTGAATCATTGTATCGATTCTGCTTTTTTGAGGCTTTAATTAGTAAACAGGACTGTAGGTATTTCAAGGAAAAAGCTTTATTAACTAAGCATCAGTATGGATTTTGGACATCTCTCAGTACTATAGATGCAATCACACTATTTTACAAACAATGCCTTTCAGGTTTTGAGTCTGGTAACTTAGTCTGAAGTCGATTTTTTGATTTTACGAAAGCTTTTGACAGAGTTTTGCATATAACTCTTCAACATAAACTAAAATTTTATGAATTTAATGACATTAGTGTAGATCTTTTATTTTATTATCTTAGCGATAGATAACAAGCTGTGTTTTTAAATCATAATCAAGTTTCTTCTTTTAAACTCTTGAAACATGGAGTGCCTCAAGTGTCAATTTTAAATTTATTCATAATGCTCATTCTGAGTCATATGAGTTTTGCTGATGATCTGGCTATCAATATCATTAATGCTAGTACTGTTTATTGAATACCAAACTCAGTGAGTTAACTAATCATTTTCAAACATGGTGTAATGCCAAACATTTAATTTTAAATGGTACAGAAACTGAGACATTATACTTTAATTTAAGGAGAGTTAATTCATATGAAAACAAATCAGTAAACATTTTAGGTTTGTATCTTGATTAAAATTTATGCTGGCAAACCCATATTGCACATTTTGCTAAGAAAGCAGGTAATGGCTTGTTTATTTTAAGAATATTTAAAACTTATATAGCCAATGAATCACTTATTCCAGCCTATTATGGTTATATTCACAGTCATCGGAATTATGGACTTTTATTATGGGTAACCATGCTTCTGCATCAAGACTTTTTATGCTGCAAAAGAGGACTGTGACAATAATATACAGAGCTTCACTTGTCTCATTGTAAACCACTTTTTATTCAATCAGGTGCCCTCGATGTATGTTCTGGCCTGCCTCTTGTATGTAAAGATACATATAAGTGATTTTACTTCTTGTATTGCTATACATAACTATGCAACACACAAAAATTCTAACATAGGTATACACACACGATTAAATACACTATAAGTGTAAATAGCTTTTATCACAATTCATTAAAGCTTTTTTAACAGCATACTTATGCATATAAGAAACCTTTCACTTCAGGCATTCAAGAGCAGGGTCCAACTGTTATTGAGGGCAAATTCTATATGTAGTATTGATGAGTTTTATAGTGTAAATGCTGATTTAGATTTGAATTTGTAATATATGAATATGTTGTTTACTGATGACGTCATGAATACTTGCATTGTAAAGATGACTGCGCATTTGTCCATCCATTCATTCATGTTTGCATACAATTGTGAGAAACAACTGAATGTTGAATGGAGTTTAAAGAATGACTGGAAATGAACAAATCAAAACATTAATAATGGATATCTCAGAAATGGCTTATGCTACAGAATTATTTAAAATAAATTGCATGTTTTAAAGAGATCTACAGTTTTTGTGTAGTACATTTTCATCTATTGCTTAACGTTTTCCAGGTATACAAGTTTATACAAAATTCCTTCCAAATGAAGTGTACTTCAAAGGCTATTCCTAGAAAATTCAAGATATAAATTTTATTTGCCATGTAAATATCTTTAATACAGTCGAACTTGGCTAATTTGAAGTTGAAGGGACCAAGAAAAAATTGAATTATTCAAGATTTCAAATTATAAAAGTTAGATTTTTTAAACATTTTTTAAAATTAAAACAGGTCTAAATTAAATGAAATTATAGGAAGGACAACATTATAGTGTGTACTTATGGTTTTGTGACGTTAAAACTCAGGTTCAGTTCAGATTCAAAGTTTTTTTAAATAAACTTGATATCTTTGTTTGTTTTTTTAGCATTTAACCTTTGATTCACACAAAACACTTTTAGTTTATTGAGTGATTGGAACATTGTTTCACTCACATTTCGTTGTTTCTCAACATAACACCTTAATTGTTGTAAGTGATCCATGGCCTCAGCAATTGTAGGAACTGTTTTCACGGGTTATTCTAGTTCTTCTTCATCTGAAGATAGGGCTGCAGTTTGTGTGTTCATGACGTTGCCCAAAATGTCTGCATCGGTTAGCTCCCCACAAACTGCCAATTTGTAACTACGCTGTTCAAAATGTTGTCCTTATTTTTGAGGTACATAGGCATCTAAAATCTCTTGCAATGTCACACTTTTTTTAAAACCTTTTTCCACTTTGCGAATGGCTGCTGCCTTTTCAGCTAAAGTAAGAGTTTTGTAATTTATACGTTTAGGTTTGGAGAGAGCCATGGTCGGCTCAGTTCACTACTTAAACACACACTGATGATTTTGATGTAACTGTGTACACTGTTTAAAAATGCTCACTTTACTGCACGGGAAGTTACTTGCTGCAAATGTAGCAGGTAGACAGAATGACTACAGGTAGACAATGGACTGGATGCAGTGTTCACAATGACAAGTGCCTTGTAAGAGGCTAAAGGCTGGCAACAAGTTCCTAGAATTGCACAAAGAAGCTTGAGTAACCAAAATTCCTTACCAGCAGGAGAGGGAATTATAATATGATGCATTTCCTGGAATTTAGCAAGGGAAGGAAATGGACCACAGTACGGCACATTCCCTGGAATTTATCCAGCAAGATTGACTAACTTATAATTTTTTTTCAGTCATTCTCGCTGAATATTACATTGAATTATCCAAAAAAAATATCGATTTACAGAAGGCGTTTTAACATTACTTTGCATACAAATGTCAAAGGATCATGCTAAAAGCTCAAATTATCCACAATTTCAAATTAAAAACATTCAAATTAATCAAGTTTGACTGTATCTGGTATTTTAATCAAAATCGTTAGAAGTATGTTTTAGAAAATGAAAGTTTTCTAAAAAAGTTCATGTAAAGGTAGTTGGGGTAGGGGATTTTCTTGAAAATCTTTGTGCCACATCTTTGGAAGATACTGAACTTAAACACCAAGTTTGGTACTCATCCAATTTTTTGAGTTATGCTATTCACAGCCAGACAGACAAACAAACAGACACACAAACACAGACCTTTTTCTAAAAATGCTTTTTTTTTTTGGATTCAGGGGCCTCAAAACATATATTTCTGATGAAATATCGACATT
Organism: Deroplatys truncata; assembly: GCA_030765065.1. NCBI lineage: Eukaryota > Metazoa > Arthropoda > Insecta > Mantodea > Mantidae > Deroplatys > Deroplatys truncata. Next base: position 21,646,737 of record CM060982.1, read on the forward strand.
GAATTTTTGGGTGGAATACAATACCTCATCTAATTACTGTACTTAGTAAAGAAAGTAAAAAATATAGATGACCAAACTTCTAAACCTTCAGGAACCTCCCCTCAGGGGCTCACCTTATGTGAGTACGGGTTTTTGGCGCACCCGGGGCTTCCCGAGCCAATCATCGCCACATTCATCCCCTCACCCCCATCCGGTCGAGGTGGGTTATTCAAGTGACCGGTGGACACAAGGTAGGCTCTCGTGCGTTCTTTGCATTCCATCCATACCGCACCTCACCATCGTTTCTTTCTTCCCTTATCACTTTCCGGCCATATCGCACCACGACATTCGCATATCTCTCTTTTTCTTCCCCGCCGGCCTACCTTGCGTGCGAAACGCCCACGCAGTTTTAGTTTCTTTTATCTTTTTATTTAAATCCTCCGTGGACACAGCCTGACGGATACCCGCGCACGGGGTGCGCAGCTGGGTGAGTGGGTAATGGCGTCATCCCCACCACCCGGGGTCGTCATGTAGGGTTTGTGTTCGTATCCGCTGTTCAACTGCAGTCCCGCGGGGGGCCATTGCATGAGCTGCTGACTTCTGACGGCGATTGGGTCCCTCTGTCTATGTTCTGGGAGGTGTGACCCTGGGGTGAGTCTGGTATAGATAGGCCACTCACCCAAGCCGGCGTAACGCCCGAGAAGTCAGAGCCCGAGGTCGGAGACGGTTGCAATGGTGGAGGATTTTTTTCGCTATGGAGCACCCTTTCTCCATTATAAACAACAAGCGCCGTAAAACTTAAGTAACAGAAGTAGCACCGCCAACAGCTGGTTGTTACTTAGTGATTACCCGTACAGAGGAAGGACAATCATTCGAGAAGGTGAACCCTTTTATCATCCAGAAGGGCATTGACTCAATTGCTGGTCCGGTTCTTTCCTGCACTCGGCTTCGTAATGGTTCGTTATTAGTTCAAAGCAAATCCGAGGCACAAAGTAAGTCCTTGTTGAGCGCCACGCTTCTCCACGGTTATCCTATCCGTGTTGAGAAGCACCGCACCTTGAATTCTTGTAGAGGCGTTGTCACCACGCATAGCCTCGATGGTATCTCTGACGAAGACCTGGTGGAATATCTTGCAGACCAGAGGGTGACAGCGGTTCATCGAGTGCAGGCCAAACGCGACGGCGTGTTGGTACCCACTCGTACCCTGTTTATTACATTTGATGGCGTCGATCTGCCCACGAGCATTTCCGCAGGGTACGAACGGATTTCTGTGAGGCCTTATATTCCTAGACCTCTGCGTTGTTTTAAATGCCAACGTTTTGGGCATACGCAAGTTTCATGTAAGAGTGCCGTTAACATCTGTGCAACCTGTAGCCAGCCCTCACACGAAGGTACCTGTTCAACAGCCCCCGTCTGCGTTAATTGTAAAGGGTCTCATTCTGCTTCGTTTGCCGACTGTCCGCGGTACTTGGACGAGAAGGCGATCCAGGAGATCCGGGTAAAGGAAAAACTCTCCTTCGCTGAAGCGCGGAGGCGTTACCATGCGCGCCAACCTTCACTCCTGCGATCTGGCACATTTAGTTCTGTTGTTGCCTCGCCAGTACCACGAGTAGATGCCGAAACTCAGACCTGGACCATGACTGGATTAACCGCCACTACCATCCAGCCGTCTATTAAGGCTACAGTTACCAAGCCGTATAAACCTGGTCCCAAGTCAATGAAGTCGCAAGCCGTTGAAAAGAAGCCCAAGCAGAAACTTCGTAGGGAAGATTTTTTGAAAGGTCCTGGGACAAGCCGCGCTCAGCGGCACCCTTCACCCATCGCCACCCAGAACCGATTCACGGCGCTTGAATCGGTTTCTGGCACTGAGCGCGTGGGCCCTCCCTCCGAGGAAGCTATGGAGTCTGACCAACTCCATACAAAAAGCCCGAGCCCAAAGGTTAAACAAAAGGTAATCTTAAGCCGCCCTTCTAAATAGACAGTTTATCCCTTTTTTCTTAATGGCTATCCTGACCTGGAATGTACGTGGTGTACGATCGCATAGGGCGGAACTGCAACTTTTATTGCGTTCCCATTCGCCTATGGTCGTATGTTTGCAGGAGACTAAGCTTCGCCCTCGCGATCCTTTTGATCTCCGAGGATATACTCCGGTTCGCTACGACCTTGAACCGGAGGAGGGTACTCCTGCTCATGGAGGTGTCATGTTCTTAGTGCGTAACGACGTTCATTTTAAACCTGTCACACTTACATCCGACTTGCAAGCTGTTGCCGTTCGCCTTCACTTACCCGGCTTTTTGTTTTCTGTTTGCTCTGTATATTCACCTCCATCGTCTCCCCTCGCTCCCGCGGACATTCGAGCTCTCCTGTCCGCTCTCCCAACACCATTTCTTCTGTTGGGAGATTTTAATGCCCATCACCCACTATGGGGTTCGCCAAGGGCTTGTGCGAGGGGAACTCTTCTTTCCGACATTTTTTTATCAGTTCAATCTTTCCATCCTTAATACAGGTGCACCTACTTTTATTTCTGATTCTTCTGGTACATTCTCTCACCTGGACCTTGCCATTTGCTCACTCCAGCTTGCTCATCGTCTTCAGTGGAACGTCGTCGCTGACACCTACTCCAGCGACCATTACCCCTGCATCGTTTCTCTTCTGTCGCACCACGTACAGCATTCCAGAGTACCTACCTGGATATTCGCAAAAGCCGACTGGAGCTTGTATTCCAGCCTCGTGCATTTTGACGACCAGCCCTTCTCCGACATTCACCAACTAGTGCAGCACCTTACGTCTATTATTTTCTCTGCCGCCGAATGCGCAATACCCCGCTCATCCTCCCAACCTCGGCGGCCACCTGTTCCGTGGTGGAACGAGGATTGTCGGGACGCCGTTCGTGCCCGTAGGACTGCACTTAGGGTGTTTCGGCGACACCCTACACTTGATAATTTGATGACTTTTAAACAATCGCGCGCCAGGGCTCGTCGCATTATTCAGGATAGCAAGAAGGCATCTTGGGCTCGTTTTGTCGAGTCTTTTAATCGTTTTACGCCTTCATCCGTTGTTTGGGATAAACTTCGTCGCTTCTCAGGTAAAGTGTCACATTGTACTGTTTCTGGCCTTCAGGTTTCTAATGCCACCATAGTGGATCCGGCTGCCATCGCTAACACTCTGGGTGCTGCCTTTGAGGCGGTTTCCAGTTCAGACCATTATTCCGCCGGCTTTCGCTCTATTAAAGACCGGCTGGATTCCGCATCATATACTTTTCGGTCTGCTAATGATGAATGCTATAACGAACTATTCACAATGCGGGAGCTAGAGCACGCTCTTCATTGCTCTCGGCACTCCGCTCCTGGGCCGGACGGCATTCATGTCCTGATGTTAAAGAACCTTTCAGCCGACAGTAAACTATTTCTCTTACAGGTTTATAACCGTATTTGGCAAGATGGCATTTTTCCTTCCGTTTGGCGCGAAGCCACTATTGTCCCTATACTTAAGCCTGGGAAGGATCGCCAACTACCTTCCAGCTACCGCCCTATCTCCCTCACCAGTTGCATTTGCAAGGTGATGGAGCGCATGATCAACGGGCGGTTGACATGGTGGCTTGAGTCTCAGAAACTTCTAGCGAACGCTCAGTGCGGGTTTCGTCGCTATCGCTCTACCGTCGACCATCTGGTGTCCTTGTCGACGCATATTATGAATGGATTTCTGAGAAAGTGTCAAACCGTGGCTGTATTTTTTGACCTGGAGAAAGCTTATGACACTTGTTGGAGGGGCGGCATTTTACGTACACTTCACGATTGGAATATCCGCGGTCGTCTTCCCATATTTCTTCGGGAGTTCATGACGGACCGCGTCTTTCGTGTGCGTGTGGGCTCGGTTTTATCTCGTCGTTTTATTCAAGAGAACGGAGTACCGCAGGGCTCTGTACTCAGTGTCACACTTTTTGCGATTGCTATCAACCCCATTGTTGATTGTATTCCACCTGGCATTTCATCGTCCCTTTTTGTTGACGATTTCGCTATTTATTGCAGTTCACGGCGGACCTGTCTACTCGAACGCCGTCTCCAGAGCTGTATCGACCGTCTCTACGCCTGGAGTAACGCCAACGGCTTTAATTTCTCCGCCGAGAAATCCGTCTGCATCAACTTCTGGCGCCGGAAGTATTTCCCTCCGCCCTCTCTCCATCTTGAGCCAGGGATACTTCCGTTTGCAGACGAGGCGAAATTTTTGGGGTTGATTTTTGATAGGAAGTTGTGTTGGACCTCGCACGTTTCCTTTTTAAAAGCAAAGTGTGACCGTTCTCTTAATCTTTTACGTGTTTTAGGTGGCACATCCTGGGGAGCTGATCGGACCGTCCTTCTTCGCCTTTATCGCTCTTTGGTCCGATCCAAGCTTGATTACGGGTGTATTGTTTATTCGTCGGCACGTCCATCTGTGTTACGTCGATTGAATGCCATTCACCATCGTGGCATAAGAGTCGCTACAGGGGCCTTTCCAACTAGCCCTGTACCCAGTCTGTACGCAGAAGCTGCAGAGCCTCCGCTGTCCTTCCGGCGTGAGATGCTTTTGTGTAGCTATGCTTGTCGGCTCTCAAGCTTGCCTAACCACCCGTCCTTCGCTGTATTTTACGAGGATTCGTTAGATCGCCAATATTTCGTTAGCTCCTCTGCATTGCTCCCTCCAGGGGTTCGATTTCGACTGCTACTTCGGCATTTAGACGTTACGCCAGCGCCGGCCCTTACCCGAGGGGAAACGCGCTTTCCTCCATGGTCGCGCGCTGAGGCCCACATCCACCTTGGGCTAACGTCGATGCCGAAGAATGAGACCCCTGCTTCAGTCCTTAGATCCGCATTTTTAGAACTTCAGGCAACATTCGGAGACTGTCATTTTATTTTTACTGATGGGTCTAAGACTGATGTTGGAGTAGGATGTGCCTTTGTTTTAGGTGCGCATAGTTTTACTTTTCGTTTACCCGGGCAATGTTCGATTTATACCGCCGAACTTTTTAGTATCTATCAATGTGTTTTATACATTCAGCGGCGAGTCTTACGGCGATGTGTTGTTTGTTTGGACTCTCTGAGTGCCCTTCAGAGTATTAACGCGCTGTACACTTACCACCCCCTCGTACAGCGCATTCATGACCTACTCCATTCGCTTGGTGCCTCTGGCATCAGCGTCTCTTTTCTGTGGATTCCAGGTCATGTGGGTATCTCAGGGAATGAGTCGGCCGACGCCGCTGCGAAATCGGCGATTTTATTACCCAGATTTTTTACCCCTGTTGTTCCCTCGTCAGATTTGTGTGTTATTTTACGTCGCCGCATCCTCTCGCGCTGGCGCGATGAGTGGACGGCCCTCCGGGGGAACAAGTTGCGGGAAATTAAACCTCTTCCGCTAGTCTGGGCTACCTCTTCCCGTGCTTCTCGTCGGGAAGAGGTACTTTTATCACGCCTTCGTATCGGACATTGCCTTTTTAGTCATAGATATCTGTTTAGTGGTGATCCCGCACCTCTGTGTGGTCAGTGTGACGTGCCCTTAACGGTCCGTCACATTTTAACCGAGTGTCAAGTTTTAGCTCCACTGCGCGTTCGCATGGGTCTGCCTGTTGGCCTAGCCAACGTGTTGGCAGACGACGCGCATGCTGTAGAATGTCTTTTACGTTTTATCAGTTACATTGGTTTTAGCCGTCGCATTTGATGCGCTGAGCGCCTTTTAGCTGTTTGATTTTATATTGTTAGTTTTAATGGGGCCCTTCTCCCCGGTCATAAGGCGCTCATGTTCCTTGCATTCTACAGTTCTTGACACGTTTTATTCTTTTAGTGACCATGATTTTAGTGTGTTGGTTTTTCAGATATTTGTATTGTTATTATTGTTGTTGTTGTTATTATTATTGTTATTGTTATATTATTGTTATTTTTAGCCTTTTTTGGACATCGCGGGTTTCTGTCCCGTTTTTTAATTATGCGGTTATTTTATCCTTTTGACTTTAGATTTTATACATTGTAAGGGCGCTGATGACCTTAGTAGTTTAGCGCCCTTAAACCGCATCTCATCATCATCATCATCATCATTCAGGAACCAACCATCAAATTCATTTTAAGATAGTACTAACGCTACAAATTAAATACAACATAAAGAACATGCTCAAATTGGAAGACACACAACAAAAAATTAAGCTGCTAAAATCAGTGCATAACCCCTTAGAACTGAGCTTATGGGAAAGAAGTATAACAAAAGTTTTGAGAATTAAATTGTGAACTTTGAAATTCCAGTGAACAGTTTAGTATCTAAATTCACCAATGTCACACTAGATGATGCTACAGATACCCAGGAAAGAAGAAGATTGGGGAATCACTGGTTGAGTCAATTGGGGAATTCAGTGTCCCACTGGCATGTTGTCACAGTAGCTGAGTTGTTAGAGCAACTGCATGGAGAGTGGGAGAACTGTGTTTAAATCCCAGTTGTGGCATTGAATTTTTCAGTTGACTCTATATTAAAAACTTGACAAGGCCTGACTAAGGTCTCTATAAACTATAATTAATTTAAATTAATAATAAATATATATAATAAATATATAATAATTAAAAAATAAAAGAGAACTTTAAGAAACACATATTCCCCATTATTAAAGTGCTTGTGATGGCAGGTCGCCATTGAGATTGTCATCTCTAGTGAGATGCCTTGGTGGTCCATCTGGGATACGTTGAATCAATTCAGGAATTCAATATCCCACCAGCATGTTGTCATGGTGGTTCAGTGGTTAGAGCAACCGCATGGAGAGCAGGAGAACTGCGATCAAATCCCGGCTGTGGCATTGAAATTTTCAGATGACTCTATATTAAAAAATGAATAAATAATCACTGGTTAGCAGTTGAGAATGGGGACAATAGGTCCTCGAAACACATCCTGCCAGTAATTTGGTAAGTGGACAATAGGAGTGCTTAATTTTGTTTCCATAATTTAAGTATTATATATTTTATCACAGTTAAATTCCAATAGAAAATCATAAATTTTAGTGAGGTTAAGTTTTAATAGATTGCCTCTGTAGTCTGGTGGTTAGCATGATAACCTCCAAATCCAGAGGTCAGGTTCAATTCCCGGCTGGAGGAAATTTTTCTTTAGCCAGGATTATTCCCTATCCTCCTTAGAATCTGGTAGTGTGAATGAGAGCATGAATGCATGTGTGAATTTAAATGTAATATGTAATAACCAAAAGTAATACCAACCCAAATATTAACAAGACTGTAAGTGAGTGAACATTATTGCTGAAGAGTAATTGTTTCAAAGGTAAAAAGCTGCCAATGTGAACTTAGATGTTAAAGGCAGCACATAAACGGTGCGTAAAACAATGATGATGATGGTATGATAAACGTTTTAATAGTCATAATAACATAACTTAGTACATTAAATTGCATAAAATCCTGCCAGCAAGTGGAGCAATATGAGAGCTTAACATTGTTTTCATAATTTAAATGCTTGTATATTTTATCACAGTTAAATTCCAATAGAAAATCATAAATTTTGGCAAACTAATGAACACATTTATATATGAATAAACTAGTACAGTGATGTGAATTTGAAATTATTTAGAAAAACTGAGTTGGAGTTGAAATACTTAACATCACATACATGTTTTTCATCTTGGCCAGTTTCGAGACAAAAAACCTGTAAGTGATGTTAAGTGTTTCATCTTTGGCTCAGTTTATCTAAATAATCAACACATGCTCAAATCTGTAATCTAGAACCATAAAGAAAACAACTATTAAAAATTCCAGAGTACTACTACCATGCAAATATGGCTGCTTCTAACAGTGGAAAGAGATCCATATTGAATGGAGTAATTGGAGAAGTAATAGGCAAGCCCAAGAAAATGATTGAAGGAGAATCTCAAATATCTGCTTAAAAGATTAAAGCAATGACTAAATGAAAGAATGAAATGCTAATTTGATACTACCTGTAGTGTAATCATTTATAATAACAACTTCTACTGAGCATGTTGAACTTATTGGATTATTATTTTAAACAGGCACCTATGAGAAAGTAGAAGAGGAAGAAGAAGAAATTTATGAAGTTATCAATGTACATAAGCTAAAGGCGGCAACTCCTAATTTACGTGCTATCAATCTTTATGGAATTAACTTCATTGATGATTCTCACATAGAAGCTTTTAGCTCAAACTGCATTCAGGTATTGTAATGCATTGACTTATAATTATAATAATTATATATATAATATATAAAATTATATATTGTATATACTGTTTAATGTAATAATGAATCTGTGTTAATTTTTTTATGTTTATGGTAAATTCAGCTATAGTATGATTTTTATGAGGCATATATAAACTAAATGGCTCCAAGCATTAACACTGTAAGCCCAAAAGTCTCCAAAATGAGTTACAATGATCACTAGAGTAGTTACTTCAGTATTTTTCTCCTGTATAAAAATGTTATCTCTACCACCACAACTTAAGCAGCAACAGCAATCTTCAGAACATTGTAAGTCATCTCAGTAACTCATTCTCAGACGAAAAGAATTGCAACCTATGTTACAATGTTTCTCCTGGGAGAATGATAGCATAATTAAAATCCTAACTGTAGAAGCAATCTAGAGAAAGACCATCATCGTGTGACATTCTTGAACGGGCATATTACGGATTCCTGCCGATCAGTGAACAGAAGTTGAAGAGTCTGTTGTCCTTATGTGACAGCAAGTGCACCCCAACTGCTTATCATCACTTATTAAAGCCTAGTTTCAACACAAACCGGTATACCAGAACATAATCACACTTCTTCACAATAGTGAATAACAACAATTGTGATGTATCAAGTGCTGATAAATGAGGTATCTCATGAAAACTGTACTTCAACATTGTATATTATTCTTTCAGTTTTGTAGTCGTCCTCTGTGGTGTAGTAGTTACCATGCTAACCGCTAGTTCCCGAGGTCGCGGGTTCAAACTCGGCGGAGGGCGATGGAGTTTTTCGGGCGTAAAAACCCTTAGCATGGCTTCCTTTGGAAGAGAAGTAAAGCCGGTGGTCCCGTGTCGTAGATTTACGGCACATAAAAGAACTTCAAGTCTGATAAAGAGGCCTCTGAGCCATATTACCGGCCTTTCACGCCCAATATAGAATGGAAAGCTAAGGACCACAGCAGTTAAAGAGCGTCCGTAAATAAAACTCAATTTAATTTAATTTCACAAAGCGTGTAACGTTCTATGCTCTAGTAGCATTTTTGAACAGTATTTACTAAAAGAAATTCTCAGACTATTAGCTACCTTAAATGTCACGAGAAAACAAATTATAAGTGCTGAACCATAAATACTCAAAAGGTGTGGTATCCCAAATTCAGAGTAAAGGATTATGCAAAGAAACTCAAATGGTACCACCAGAAACCACCAATTATATAATATAGCTTTGTTTAAATGTAGTTTTAAAACTTGTAAAGAATAGTTGCTACATTGACATTACATTTGATTCAACAACTTAAAATGCTTTGACTGAATAAATTTACTGTCTGCATTTGACGACAATAAGCAATCTGCTAAGGAACACATTTTAACACTTTAAAATTCTTTGCTTTCTGGTATACCCTTCGGACTACGTAATTACAAATTTAATAATCGTAATTAATTAACTTTACGCCTCCTAAACATACGTGTAACTAAAATACGAACCAGAGTTTTGAATATAATTACAAATGTACCTATAGAAATTTTGAATAGTCCGAAACGTACAATTTAGCTTCCCCTCGCTATATGATGTAAATATTGTTCTGAATTCCCTTCTCGCTGCTCCCGCCGACGACCACTGTCTATCTGACTGCCATCTTCTGTGCCGGGAGGGGCTTGGCCACTCTCGATGCATTGGCGCTGCGGGTCGTATCTTATGATCGGCGCAGTAGTTCTCGGTGCGACTCCCCAGCGGACTACCCCACCTCTTGGAAAGAGCGTTCAGTAACTTTCCTTGATGCCTGTCTAATAAGATGTTATATGTTGTATGCGCCGTCCGAGGATACGGGGAATAGAACTGGTACAATCCCCCAGCAAATGAAACATGGGCCTCCAGGAGCGCCAAGCAATCGCAGGAACTGGAACCATACAGCACGCCAAAAGTTGGAGCTAGCGGCATCTCTCCTGGCTCAAGGTAATCCCCCAAGCAGCCAGCACATGAAAATCAGAGTAACTTAAGTAACACAAAAATAGTGAGGCTGGCACAATGAAAGAAAAAAAATCGTAGGAGGAAGCAGAAAAGAAAGCAAGCATAAAAACTTACGAACAGTAAAACTGAATATCACATAATTACAAGCATAGTCGCCAAAGCTCCAAAAATGGAAATACACACACAAACATATATAATGAAGTGTTATGGGGATATGAAGATGGATGAAAAATGTGAAAGATGAAAGCGTAGGGAAAGGAAGAAAGTAAAAAAAAGTTTTACCCGGTCCACTGTGAGCGGGCGAACTCTCCAGGTCGAGCATGGGACGAAACAAACGCAGAAAAGAAAACGTAATCTTGTTTTCTGGCAGCGAGAAGACGAGAAGCAGCCTCAAAATGAGTTACGCAAGGCTTAAGTTGTGACGCATGGGCGGTAATAAATCAACAGGTATTACAATCTTGAAACTGAAAGAGACTGAATTAACAATACGGACAACCCTAAGAGGGCCTGTATAACCCGGAGCCAACCTCTGGGAAAACTCTTTAGACGCGTCGCTTAATGTATGAGCCTGGAGAAAAACTAAACCTCCCACCCGATACGGAGAGGGTTTACGAGAAGTGTTGTAACGTACAGCTCGATGTTGGTGCTCGCGCATAAATTACTTAAGGCCACCTTTTGACGATCACGGATGACTTCAGGAGTAGATGCCTCAGGAAATAATTCGGATAATTCCCACTGATTTGACAACGGGCAGACCGACTGAAAGCTGAACATTAAAGAAGACGGTATATCTTGATGCACCTTGTGTACAGAGGTGTTCAAGGCCAATTTAAATTTAGATATTAACTTATCCCACTGTGAATGATCAATGGAATGAAATGAAATAAGATATTTTAGATTACGGTTCACACGCTTTGCCAACGAAGGACGTGGATAATAAGACGAAGTGCGAATAAATTTGATCTCCCATTCAAAAAGAAAGGTATGAAAGGTAAGTGCCCGGGAATAAGAGCATTGTCTGCAACAAGAATTTGCGGATTACTGAAAGGCGCAAAATGCCGGATAAAACCGAAATAGTAGTAAACGACGTAGCGGCCCTGATGGAACACTGCCTGAATTACATTGCTGCCAAACAGGTCCTAGTACAGGAGTGTACTGTTGATGACTTGAAATGGATGTAACCTCGGATGGAAAAGCGCGTGAAAAGGTGGACACGGCAAAAATCGGTACCGACTAATTCTGATCTACCAAGGAAGGTTCTTGAAACATAGGTAAAGGGCGTCAGCCACTACATTTTCCGAACTGCGGCTAGGCTTCACTGTAAAGAGAAAGGCACCAAGAATGACAGTCCATCAAGCGAGCTTTCCTATTTTGTGAGCATGTGAAAGTACCCAAGTCAGGACTCGGTTATCACCAGGCTTGCAATGTTTGTACAGGGAACGAGGAAGTCGGTTACGGGTGATCTGAACATAGCATGACGTCACGGTCTTTGGGCAGTCACTTCACCGCACAACGCATCACGACTCCAGTTCACGTAATGCAAGCCATGCGCGTCCTGTACCTCTGATACTGCTAGTTTGTTTTGATTACGTTCTTGTAAGTCAAGTGATAATATCATAATGCCTCTAACGAGAACACCGAAACGTTTAATGCTTACAAGGCTTGTAGAGGCGTTCGACAGGGAGTATTTTTCGGAATGGGAACATAATTACCTGTAAGGTATGTAAGGTGCAAATTAAAAGTTGCATTAGACGAATAATGGAACAATATTGCAATGGTAAAACCCAATTTCAGCATATTAAACTTCTGGCAGCCCAGGACCAACCAAGAAGCGAAATATTATCAAACAGGGAATAGGAATTTTACCAACATTAGTGCGACATGCCCGTAAAGGCGAATACTCCATTTAATAAGATTCATAATCCTCACTTCAAAGAGTTCAACGAGAAATACATTAATAACACATTACCTTCTCACACAATACTCATTCTGAAGTATTTAGTACATACGCATGAAAAAACTACAGAACTTGAGAGAAAACATTGCTGATTAACTGAGTTTTATTTATGGACGCTCTTTAACTGCTGTGCTGCCAAAACACCTAAAACGTCATATCCTAGAGTGCTGCACATAACCTGCCTGGCCCACGGACTTCACAGAGTGGCCGAGGAAATCAAGTCATGTTTTCACGGTGTGGACGCTTTTGTTTCCAATGTTAAAACTATATTTGTGAAAACACCTTCCGGAATTTAAAAATTCAAGGAGATGACGCCAGTAGCTCCACTCCCCCCCTCAGCCCATTATTACACGATGGGGAACGTGCCGAATGTGGTGCTGTATTATGCAAATAATCACCATGCCGTTGTAAGCATAACTGGTGCTCTGGATGCTGAGGACGGTAGTGCAATTGCAACAGCACAGTCTCTAATTTCAAATGAGTTATTTCAAAACATCCAATATGTAAAACAAAAGCATCATAGTTTGACCAAGACAATAACAGAGTTGGAATCCTCAGACATGGAAAGCACAGCCACTGGCAGTCTTGTTGAAAAAAACATTCCAGGACGTTAATCAGATAACACAGAAACCTACTGCAAACGCCACAAAATTCAGTACCATCCTTCAAAAGAACAGCGGATAGCTCTGATGCGTAATATGAGAAGCCTGCTTCTACAATACAAAGAAGAAAATAAAATACCTGGAATTGTTAGTCACTATCTCCGTTATTATAAATATGCTCCTACAACCTCAACAGATGTTGAAAGCTTTTCTACATACAAGCTGTGTTTAAGTGACAATCGGAGGAAACGGACTTTCAGGAATTTGCGAATCTGCATATGTATTCAATGTAATCAATAAACATAGTTACTTTTGAATACAAGAACATTATTAACTTGCGTTAACAAAGTCAGTGCGTGCATTAAAATAGAAATACTGTTACAATTTCGTACTCAAATCGTATAAAATGTGTTCGTCTTTTTATTTTCAACCGACTATATCTGAGCGAAACAATATTGGCAGCACGTGACACTTCTCCCTGCCTCCCATAATAAAGGCTCAGTGAATCTAACCATTCCTTGTACAAACATTGCAAACCTGGTTATCACATCCTAAATGAAAAAGTCAATGTTCCAAAAATGCCCAAAACCTATCACAGGCAGTAAACACCGTGAGGGCGTCTAATTCATAAACCGAATAATTCGTCCAGCCTTAGAAAGGCAACTATAATGTAAATGGGACGACGGATACCCACAAATCCCTGTAGTAAGACCGCCGAAACTGCAAAACGGAACGCGTCGGTCTGTACTACAAACGGCTTGTCAAAATTTGGATGGCCAATACTGGTGGATTCATAATCGCTGTCCTCAATCTCCCAAAGACATGTTGATCAACGGGTGTCCAGTGAAATTTAGTTCTCTTGTGCTGAAGGACGTTTAAGTGTTCTGCTATCGAAGCAAAATTGGGTATAAATTTAACAAAAAATTAACCATTCCCAAAAAGCCAACTGTTTCAAAGAAGTAGGCACAGGAAAACGACGAAAAGCCGACGTTCGTCCAGGATCCACAGAAATACCCTGCAGAAAACAATATGGTCTAAAAAGGAAATTTTATTCACAGCAAATTTAAGCTTGAACGGACTGACAGTTAAACCTGCTTTACGTAAACAGCGAAAGAATAACTTAAGATGGTGCATATGAGTATTAAAATCTAGAGAACAAATAGCCAAATCATCCAAGTGACTGAATACAAATTTAAATTTATACCGATAAAAAAATCTTTTCTAGAAACCGTGAAGGGGGCTAAGCACCAGCAGACAAGTCCAAGGGAACGCGTTTAAACTAGTACAAATTCCACGTAGTAGAGAAGGCAGTTAATGGCCGAGTAGCAGTCTGTGGAATTTGATAATACGCCTGAGATCAAGAGTGGTAAATACACGAGCAGAACGAAAATAGTGTGTAGTGGTGTGCAAATCTGGCAGATTTTGCGTCGACTTGAGTATTTTGATTTAGTTTACGATAAACGACAACCAATCTAGCGTCTCCATTCGTTAATGTGCCAAAAAACAAGGGCTGGAATGTAAGCTTGCGAGGGTTCAATAATTCCCTCTAGTAAGAATTTCTCAACTTTGGAGCGCAAAATGTCGACTTTTGGTGGAGTAAGCCGATAAGGTGGTGTAACCAGGGCGTATCTTTCAATAATTTAATTCAATTCTCCAGATCCTTTACCCTACTGAGTGTATCGGTAATAACATCTGAAAACTGCTGAACCAGTGTAAGAATTTCGGAGCGAAAATCAGGAGACAAATGCAATAAATAAAAATTTGGAAGTGCATTTAACAACGAAACCGAAATTAAATTAAATGAGTTTTATTTATGGACGCTCTTTAACTCTGTGGTCCTTAGCGTCCCATTCTATATTGGGAGTGAAAGACCAGTAATTTTGCTCAGAGGCCTCTATCAGGCTTGAGGTTGATTGGCGTACCGTAAATCTACGACACGGGATCACCGGCTTTACTTCCCTTTCGAAAGGAAGCCATGCTAAGGGTTTTTACACCCGAAAAAAAATTCATCTCCCTCCGCCGGGTTTGAACCCTCGACCTCGGGAACTAGAGGCTAACATGATAACCACTACACCACGGAGGACGACAATGAAACCTATAGTGGCAACGGAGGTATAACGGATCCTAAGGAAAACGAAATAAGTTAAGGCGCAAACGGCAATGTAACTGTAAAATTTGAAAAAATTAAACGTGTCTTGAGTAAAACGGAAGTACCCAAAATAACTATATAAGAAAATTTTCCACAAGACGCAAACTTACGTACCACGAAAAATTATTAAACTTAATAAAACGCTGCACGGTACCTAATATATGCAACACTGATCTAGAGATTGTCACTCTACGAAATGTTGTTGGTCGCAAACCACCGCATTTATGTCTCGGAAGAGAACGTAAAAATTGCATATCAATCAGATTCAGGGAAAGTCCTGAATCAATTAAAGTAGCCTTAGGTAGACCAAAAATTTCAACAATAGATAAGGGCAAAAGTTGTACCCCATGAATCGGTGCTACTGAATTTTGAAAATTCAAGTCCGATGATAGTCAGGAAGAGACTGGTTTAAACGACTGCATTTGACGGCGTCGTTGAAAAAAGTGCCGTTAATGGCATTGTTTAAGACAGAATGTACAAGTACGGGGTAAAGAACTCGGACTGGTATTAGGTAACGAGTCTACCGCGGAATTAACGGAATGCAATCGCGACAACGAAGTAGAATTATCCCTCTGTGGTATTAAACTCATTTCCACCGGCACAGTCGTTTTCACAGGATAAACTGACAAAGTTTGAATAGAATTAACTATACAATCCAAATTCGCACAAGACTGTAGCAACGTGCATTTTAGCGTGTAGAAGTATTTAACCCAGATAGTATAAGCGTACACACTTCTTGTTCCGAAGAGCGGAGTTGAAATACACGCGCAAGTTCTTGACCCGTTTTAAAAAGGAGGGAAGATTAATTCTTTCTGAGGCGCATAATAATATTGCGTCAGGAAGTCCATGCGAACACGTAGTGGAAAGAAGAAATCTAGAATTTGCGTATGAAACGCGGTAAGCGTCTTCGCGTGTGCTGTAGTAACGAAAAAAAGTGATTTACCTTCTACCACATTCAATAATAATGTATGTACGTCTTGCACCGCAATTGCAAATCGTTCACATGCATCTGATAACTGAAGAACAGACTGCAAAAATATCAGTGCTTGTTGCGGCCCATTAACCGTAAAATGCGTGGAATCGATTAACTTTTGAACAAGACCATTGACCTATAATGATTTAAAGAACAAAGACGACACCTGAGGCGGCACGGAATTCAAAACAAGCGGAGAATCCGTTTGAGGATTCGTGCCCGATTGTACCGTAGATATGTGTGATGAAGCTGACGTAACCACTGAATTTTCAGGAAGTGATGATAATAATTCAGAATATTGAACAAGTAACTCTTGCACACGTAGCTTATCGTCTATAATATATTTCGAAGACAATAAGATTTGAATACGCTCTATATAATAAAAAATCCGTGCTTTTAAGCGACGTAAAGTAGTGGAAGAAGGAACTCCAGTTTGCTCTGCTAAAAATTGGGAAATTCTTTGAATTCAGGCTAAGAATCGTGTAAAAGAACGGTTACTTCTAATTTAGAACCATTATTCACATCCGCCCCCGCGTCTCTTGCCTCTTCCAAATACGTACTAACGAGGCAATGGTTTCAGACGTTTCAAAAACTAAAGCACAAAGTTTCAAGTAGAAAATGAGTTGGTCTTTACGCAATCAATCTAAATTTTGCAAAGCCATTACGAACAGAGCGAATCCGGAAATGCGGCACCCTTACAAGTGTTGCATAGAAAGCAAAACGAAGAAGAAAGACGCGAACCCATGCCAAATGGAAACACCAGCACAAAGTCAAAGCAAATGCAATGTAGCATAACGTTGAAAAATTGTGGTATATATTAAGTACCAAAGTAATACATAATAATAATAATAATAATAATAATAATAATAATAATAATAATAATAATAATAATAATAATAATAATACTTTGTAGAATTGGGAACAATTCAACAAATCTTATAAAGTGCACTACCACTTACGGATACCGTTTGTAATTGATTATATGGCAAACGTTTGCTGTTTTATACTGCACCGGCGACCGTGACGATTTGTGTAGTGTCACACGCTCTAGTTACCATACTTGTAACGTTCTATGCTCTAGTAGCATTTTCGAACAGCATTTAGTGAAAGACATCCTCAGACTATTAACTATCTTAAATGTAGTGAGAAAACAAATTATAAATACTGAACCATAGATATCCCTAAGGTGTGGTATCTTAAACTCAGAGTATGGGATTATACAAAAAGGAATCTTTAAGAAATGGTACCAGGGGAAACCACCAATTACATATAAATAACTTTATTTGAATGTTGTTTTGAAACTTGTAAAGAACATTTGCTACATTGCCATTATAATTGATTCAACAATGTTAATATGCTTTGACTGTATACATTTACTGTCTGCATTTGACGACAATAAGCAATCTACTAAACAACAAATTTGAACAATTTGCTATCCGGTACACTCTTCTGGCTACGTAAGTACAAATTTAATAATGGTAACGTTCATTAACCTTCGTGCCTACTACTAACATACGTGTAGCTAAAATGCGAACCAGAATTTTGAATATAATTACCGAAACAAATGTATAGAAATGTTGAATAGTTCGAAACGTACAATTTAGCTTCCCCTCGCTACAGGTTGTAAATGATGTTCTGAATTCGCTTCGCGCTGCTCCCGTCGACGATATGATTGCCATTGCCTCCCGGCACGGGGTGGGGGCTGGCCACTCTCGATGCGTTGGCGCTACGGTCGTATGTTGTGATCGGCGCAGTAGTTCTCGGCCAACTCCCCAGTGGCCTACCCCCCTCCACTTGCAAAGAGCGCTCAGGAACTTTCCTTGATGACTGATAAGATGTTATATGTTGTATGCGCAGTGTGACGATACGGGGAGTAGAACTGGTGCAAGCTACTACAGCATAACTTAAAATAAATTGTGTTGTAGATTTTTCCAGAGAAAAATACCGTAAGTCTGCAAAGTACATTTTGAAAACAGTTAGAGCCCACGATTAAGGAGCTTTAAATCCCTTCATTTGTAACTGTTTATCTGTGAAGTTCCAATGATTTTGAAATAAATTTTGATTAATGTTGTTGTTTAAACTTATTTTGCTGCTCCTGCAAAATTGACAATTTGAAGTTAAGATGTTAATACTTGAAGCCATCAAACTAATTTCTAGGCTAGTAAAGGTAACACTTGAATGGTGAGAGCAAATCAACAAACACTGTTATACTACCAACATGGGTGGTATGAACTCATGAATGGGAGTGGTTCAAATTTTGCCAGGACCCTCCTCCCTGACTTGAGGATTTTCTAGTTTTCCTCAGTCCTCATCACTGACAAATGCTGGGGAGGTATTCCAAACTTAAACCTGAAACATTTCCTTCCCAAATTTCCCTTTCAATATCCACTGCTTGCGGTGCTGTATGTAGAAAGAGCAGGTATTATACATTATTAAAAAAAACTCTTATGTTATTGCTCTTTTATTGCGTTCAGCTTTGTGGCCTTAGCGACTGCAACTATCAAAATAAACTACTCCCGAGTTTGAAACACTATCACATATGCAAAGGAAATACGTGTATTTACTGCTGTTTGCAAACTGAGTAACAAATACAAAACATTAAAACTACTACCTTGCATTCAATAAATGTAGGTATATCTTGTTTAAAAATTCATCAGTAGCATTTCCAGATCCCATATTGTTAGGGAATATATACTATATTTTGAAATTGCTAAATTTATCACACATTGATACAAAAGAGATTCCAACATTTTATATTCATAGACTAGCAAAAGAAAACAGTCCACGTACTTTTTATAAGAAGTTGGGATGAATTATCCCATTACAGATACAATTAAAAATATATATAACGTAAACTGTAAGGCTTATGTGTATAGATCTCATCCTTCGGATACTGCTGCATTTTTAATGTCTTCTTCAAATCCAGTGCCTCTTAGAACAAATAGTTAAAGGAAAATACAGAAGTAAGAAACTAGTGTTTTAAGACCAACAGTTGTGAAACAGAAATAATTACTGATTTTAAACTTAATGTTTCAGTTAGAATGTCTGGCTGTAAATTATTGTGCCAAAGTAACTGGATCCAGTCTTAAATCAGTGTTTCAACGTAGTAAACGTCTGCGTTGTCTGCTAATGAATCAAACAAGTAAGTAAAACCTATTTGAGAATATTACTATCCATTAGCACAAGGGTATAATATATCTATTAAATGTCTGTGCTGCAAATGAATAAACAAGTGAAAGGAGCCATTCAAGGATATATTACTGCATTTTTTAAACTAAATATTGGCTCATGCATTGTCCTTTGTCCATAGAGTAATAATTATACTAGCATAATTCAGAATGGTTCTTTGCATTCTTTTAGTTTCCCTTTTACTTTCTCTACCAAGTATAGTAAATAGGGGAACTATTGCATTCTACCCAAAAATTTGAGACCAAGATTTCACCGGAAATAATGCTTTGAGGCGCCCTGATCCAAATAAAGCATTTTTGAAAACATGTCCATGTGCGTGCGTGTCTGGAATAGCATAACCCAAAAACGAAACTTCGAATAAATACCAAACTTGATATTTGAGTTTAGGATTTTCTTAGTATGCAACACGAAGATTTTCAAGAAAATTTCCCAAACTCTCAACTACTCTTTGCATGGAATATTTTTGGAAAATTTTGATTTTATAAAAATGGCGCAAACGATTTTTATTAAAAATGCCACATGTGAAAACATTTACATGACAAATAAAATTATATCTTGAATTTTCTGGGAATAGCCTAGGAAGTCCTCTTCATTCAGAAGGAATTTTGTATAACCTTGTAGAACTTGTAAACGTTAAGCGATAGAAGGCGAAAACGTATCACACAGGAAATGTAGACCTCTTTAAAAGCCACAATTTACTAAAAATAAGTTTTTTGTGGCATAAGCCGTATCTGAGGTATCCGTTATTAAAGGTTCGAATTGTTCATTACTTGTTCAAGCCCCATCGATTTTCAGTTGTTTCTCAGGATTGCGTGGAAGCAGTATGGAATTTTAAGGACAGTATATAGCGTCCAGTTCTTAAACAGTTGATTATCGCTGTTCTCTTTGTATCTGTAACGAAATGTGTAATATATCTATTTCTGCAACGGTTTATTTGGATTAATGTAGTAGATAGAAAAATGAACTCTAGTAAGAATAGTTCGTATACCCACTAATAAGGATAGAGGTTAGAGAAAGTCATGTGAATGTATCACATAAAATTTTTCAGAATGTACATTCTTATGCATGACCAGTGGCGGCTGCTGCGTAAGAGCATAAGAGTATGTGAACACCCTAATTTTTGACGTCTTGTGGATTTATTGCTTTGTTTTTGAATGCTATTACACATAACAGACGCGGTAATATAAAATCTACGTCGTTTAAATGTACCGCGCTTCTCCTTTAAACTTGATGAGCTATGGCAACAGAGCCATAAGTACAACCTGATTCGTACACTTTTTAGGGGCTTTTGCGCATGCGCAACTGGTATGACGTAATTACCTTATGGGTGAAATATGTACAGTAGGAACGATGGTTCTGTACCGGTGAAGCCTGGATGCGCACTGATTATCTGGTCAGTGAGCGAACCGCAATTTTCGGGCATGCGCGGTGAGTACAATCAGTTCAGTCTAGCAGCAGCAGTAGTCTGAGTAACATCTCTCTTGCCAGCTGTCTGCTTATGATTTTATGCTAACTTGAACTTCCTGTCTATAAATTAGTTACTATATGTTACTGTAGAAGCATCATTTCAGTTTCTGCATGGAGGGGATGCAAGATTGCCTGAAGCAGTTTCCCGAATTTTCATGTGTATTTTAACGATATATTTAGCCTAAACGAAAATAATATTTTATTTCTTAAGTGTGAAATACTTGTATTAAAAGTACAGATGTCGTAATTTTTCTTTTGGTAGAGCAATAATAACCAATAACCTAATTATTTCTTGTACCTTAGGGGGAGGAGGGGCAATTAGTCCCCTGCCCTCTGTGTTTCTGTAATTAAACTTGGATTGCATATATTGTGTATTTTGGTGTGTTTATTGGAAGTTATTGCCTTGTGCGAAATTTTATGTAAAAATAAAAAAAAGTTATTACCACCACAAAATGAATGGGGAAAAATACGAAAAATTGCTAATGGAAACATTACTTCCTAACTTACCTCCCAAATCTATTTTGGTGATTGATAACGCATCGTACCATAGTGTGCAGCTGGAAAAGGCCCCAACGTATCATACCAAAATAAGATGCACTCACAATTACACACACATACAGAGAACACAACTCGGAAAAAAGCAAACTGTTTCGTGTACATGCTGTTATAGACGAACATATAACGCGCACGGACATGAGCCTTAAACAATTACAGCTCAGATAACGCACGTGCAGCGTCAACAGCTCCACATGCGTAACTGACCCCCACTCTCCTCTCGGGATGGATAGATAACAGACTTATCGTTTAGTGCGCACCTTTCCTCAGCTGCCACCTCAAGTTAATCGGGCAGTACTTCTGCAGGTGTTGAACAGGAGAATGAACTGAACAGCCCACACATAAAAAATTCGCAGCTTTGAAATTCGAAGAATGCAAAAATGAATTTAATATGTAAATGGGAAGGGAAAGCCTTATTCTTGCTTTCCAGTAACTGTGAAGCCCAACTAGGATACCAAATAGACTTTTTTATTTTTTCACTAGTATTTCACTCATAAAATGACCATTATTATTATTATTATTATTATTATTATTATTATTATTATTATTATTATCATCATCATCATCAGATTCGAACTATAGGACTTACAAAATGTAATATTACTCATGAGTAGTCAATACAATTTTATTTTTAAAATAAATGTATATGTAATGCAATTCTGGTTATGTTATGGATTTAATTTTGGTTATTCTACATTATTTATTACATTCATACATCCTGCTTACCAACAGGCCTTTGAAAACAATAGATCGCTTCCTTCTTGCTGTTTATAAGCTCTCGTATGCCTTTCAAATCTTGCCAGTTTTACTAAATCGAAGAATTTTCTTCCCAGATGTATCTTAAAATACGATCCACAGCTTTAAAATTTTGTCTCAAATACAAGCGCTTGGAGACGGAACACCCGAAGTAGCCCGACGAAATTAAGCGAATGCCGAAAATGAACGACAGCGAACGTTCTTCGGGGACGTTTCAGTGCACGGTACAAGTAAGTGAGGTAGACCATTTCGGCACATTTTGCTGCGGTCAATTACGTAACGTGGAGGGTTGGCCGCGCGCGCTGTTCGACTGGCAATTCAAAGTGAATACGTAAAGCCATGCGTTTCAGACCAGAAATTTGTACATGCATAGCGTAAATCGGTGCTTATAAAGTATTAAACTATAACATGAACAATGACATGTATTGAAAAAGTTATTTGCCGTGAAAATGCACGAGTTATCTTTGTCAACTTCTACACTGATACACGCAACTTAGCTGTCACAACTAATTATTTTGGGCACTGCTAAGATAAACTGAAATAGCCTTTTTGTAACACAAATTTAGCTTACATTAAAAGTGATCCTTCATGCTGTTCTAGAAAAGTTGGATGTTACCCACTGGCGATTTTTCCTAGAACTTTGTTCCTCCATAGCAGCAATTTTCGTTTTCTCTACCACGTACATATTAGGTAGATAAAATATTGCTTCCACCTGAAACTTCGATACCGAAATTTCGCATGAAACACGTGTTTTGAGACTCCCTGAATCCAAAAAGGTATTTTTTATAAAAAGGTCCGTGTATGTTTAAGGTCTGCGAACAGCATAATTAAAAAACGTAAAGTTGGATAAATACCAACTTGGTGGTACTTAAGTTCAGTACCTTCCAAAAATGCGACATAAAGATTATCAAGAAAATCCCCCACCCAAACTACCCTTTAAATGGAAGAATTTTCAAAAGCTCTAATGCTTTTGATTAAAATGCCATTGTATTGAAGATATTTACATGAAAAATAAAATGTTTATTTTGAGTTTCTGGGAATAGCTTGTCAAGTCCTCTTCATTCGGAAGAAATTTTGTATGATCTTGTGTAACTGGTTAACGTTAAGCAACAGAGGAAAATTTGCTGCACAAAAAATGTAGATCTCTTTAAAACACATAATTTATTTGAAATAATATTTTTATAGCACCAGTAAACTCCGAGATATCCGTTATTAATGGTAAGAATTGATCAATACTTACCCATACTTTTAAAGTTCGGTCCAATTTCAGTTGGTTCTTGCGATGTGGTGAAAGAGTGTGGAATTTTAAGATCAGGATGTAGCGTACAGTTTGTAAACATTTGACTGTCGTTGTTCCCTTTTATTTATAAAGAAATGTGTATTGCAATTACTTCTGCAAAGGTTCATCTCGATTAAAATGAAGTAGATAGGAAAATAAACTTTCGTAAGAATAATTTATATATCCACTAATAAACGATAGAGGGTAGAGAAAGTAATTGAATGTAACAAAGAGGTTTTTTTAAGTCACGTTGATAGTCTGTGCGAAAATGTACTAAGTAGGTACACTCGAGCATTATCGGGCTTAAATTTATCACTCTGTTTACACCGTGTTAGTTTATCAATTCTAGAAAACCTGTGGTACATAACTTCAGACGCTTTTGTTCCTATATTAGAGCACTGTGCTATAGCACAATTAATTTGTTTCTTGAAAAGTTGCTCATGTTGAAATTGAATTCTATTTATGGACACTCTTTAACTGCTATGGTTCTTAGCGTCCCACTCTATATTGGGCGTGAAAGATCGGACATTTTGCTGAGAGGCCTCTTTGTCAGGCTTGAGGTTCTTTTACGTGCCGTAAATCTACGACACGGGACCACCGGCTTTACTTCCCCTCCGAAGGAAGCCATCCTGACGATTTTTACGACTGAAAAATCCATCGCCCTTCGCCGGGTTTGAACCCGCGACCTCAGGAACTAGAGGTCACAAAAACGTATACACACCGTACTTTACAAGATACCACTAGATTTGCATTTCAGCTTGCAACTACAACCAATTGGCGCCAATCAATAAGTCTTTTATGAGTGTGAACCAGAAACAGTATTGTTTTGTGGTGGGTGTGTGTTTATGAACCTGTCAAAATAAATTCACAGCCGCAGTTTCACGTTAAGTTCTAAGAAATAAAAACAGCGTATGCATTTTATACGCTGATAGAGAAAGGGAATATTGTTTTGTGGTGGGTGTATGCTTATGCACCTGTGAAATTGCGTCAGATTAAATTTACTGTCACAGTTAACATTAATTTAGAATATAGGAACTTGCTATCTTTATTGGTTAAGCATGTAACACAAGCTATTATTTGAAGGGATATTTGAAACCTTTTACAGTACCGGTAGAATTTTAAATAATATTTTAAGACGATAAACACAAATACTTGCTTTCACTGTATATTTTTCATTAAAAAACAACTAACCTTGTGACTTTCGATACATAACCTGTCTTCTACCTTACTAGGTTTTCAGGTCATGTTATAGTTTTAAACATGGAATGCAGGTCATTTGGTACTCAATATTAATAATGTATCACTAGGAACTCCTATATTTACACAATTGCTCGTTGGTATGAAAATTCAGCTTTATTTTTACATTTTCGCATTGCAATTTTATCAGCTGGCTTGGATGTTGGTTTCATACACGGTTGAATGTTGAATACATGCTGGAAGCTTCGGATATCGGTCATCTCCATAAAACTCTGTAACGTTCGTTTTCTTCGGGTGTTCCGTCTCCAAGCGCTTGTGTCTCAATTCGGATACATTTAGCCAATCTTAAATTTTTTTCACTCGTACATCGAGCTCAAATACTGTACAAACCGGTCCACTAATATTATGAAAATGACTTTATACATGGTAAACTGATATAGGTAATACATAAAATTTTGGACTAAATATATGTTATTTTAAAAAACATTTAATACTCAACACAGCAGTTTAGAATAATTGTGTTGGCAGCATTGAATGTTATACGTACGGGCTGCACGGTGTCATCTAGCGTCTACATTTGAGCCAATGGGTATATGCAGCTTCAAAATGTACCTTTCAGGAGGTCGATGCGGGAACATCGAAGCTGCATCGAAAGTTTCTATCCCAGTTTATATACGCTGCTCTAAACTGAATTAATTATGTTCAAAACAATAAAAATCTGATGTATTACACTCACGTGACTTTCTCTACTCTTGTACAAACTATTTTTACAAACACTTATTCTGCATATGCTTCATGTTAATCGAGATGTTAATCTTAATGCTAATTTTCTTGTAGATGCAAGGGGAATTGGTAGGCTTTAAGCGACAGTCAAATATTTTAAGAGCTGGTTGCCTTGTGGAGTATTCCATTCTCTTTGCATTACCAGGACATAAAAAAAATGAATAACGAATTCCCATTTGAGAAAAAGTATAAGTATTGGAAAATTTAAGGGAATGACAAGCAATATCTCGAAAATGGTACACTTAACAAAAAAAAATGTATATAACATAAATTGTGTATTTTAATGCGATCTACATTTTTTGTGTAGTAAAATTTTGTCTATCTCTTGTGGTTTACCAGTTATGCAAAAGTCGTTCACAATGAAGAATACTTTTTGGAGACATTCCCAGAAAATTCGAGATATACAATTCATTTGCTATAAAGTGTCTTAAACTTATGGTATTTTATTTAAAATCGTTAGAGCCATTTTTGAGAAAATCAAAATTTTCGAAAAATGTTCCATATAAAGGGTAATCTGGAGTGGGAGGATTTTCTTGAAAACCTTCGTGTGCATCTCTGGAAGATACTGAACCTAAATACCAAGTTTGGTGTTTATCCGACTGTTCGTTTCTGAGTTATGCTGTTCACAGACAGACAGACACACACACACACACACACACACGAGCATGTTTCCAAAAATGCTTTATATGCATTCAGTGCACCTCAAAACATGTATTTCCTGTGAAATCTCGGTATCGAATTTTTGGGTGGAATGCAATACTTCCCCTACTTACTACAGTATATAACATTCTTATTCGTACACATCAGGTTTTCAATAAAAAGTTACTCCCTACTTGCTTAAAAACTTGTGTTTTTCTGTGAGTAATTTATACGTGCTTGATGAATCTAATTCAAACTAATTCCAATGAAAAACTGCATTTCAAAACCTCACCATTGCATGAAACAGCAATTTTAAAGAAGCAGCCCCAAATTTTATACAACCTTTCTGTTCGTACAGTTGTTAAGAATGATCACGCGTCGTAAACAGCTTCAACATGCACGTGTTTCAAAGGTCACAGTTGTATACGTTCTGTCAGTAGTGATCGAAATGGGTAAGCAAAAGGAGCTTAGTTCTGATCTGAAGCAAGTACGAGGGCAAATCAAAAAATCTTTGCCCCTATTTTTTTTCTGGTAACTTAAGATACATACAGCCAACTAAACAGGTAGATATTCCTTGTACCTTTCACTATTTTTCCACATAGTCCCGTGCCGGTTCAGACATTTGTCCCATCGCAGCACTAATTTTTCGATGCTGCTGCGGTAGAAGTCGGCCGTCTGACTACGGATCTAGTTGTCTTGACTTCGTCGTCACAAGTGAATCGCTGTCCTGCCAGGAACTTCTTTAGCAGAGTGAAAAGATGGAAATCACTAGGGGCAAGATCCGGGCTGTATGGTGGATGCTCTAGAAACTCCCAGTGAAAGTTCCTTAGCTTGCCGATGGTCTTGTTTGCCACATGTGGTCTCGCATTGTCGTGGAGGATGATCACGTTGTCAACATCGAGAATCCCGCGGCGCTTCTTTTTGATTGCAGCCCGCAGAAGTGACAGTGTGGAACAATATCTGTCGGCATTGATGGTGGCACCTCGCAGCATGAAATCCAGCACGAGCGGTCCACGGCAATCCCAGAATGCCGTTAACATCACTTTGCGAACGAACAGATGACGCAGTACGGAATTTCTTTTTCAAAGGAGACTGCGGATGTTTCCACACTATACTCTGCTGTTTTTATTCCATGTTTCATCGCCAGTAACAATGCGATTCAGGAGATTGTCACCCTCCTCGGCATATCATTGCAGATAGTTCAAAGAAGCAATCATTCGCTTGCCTTTCATCACGTCATCCAACTGCTTAGGAACCCATCCACATGAAACCTTCCTGTACCCTAAGCACACGTGAATAATGTCGAAAGCACTCCCAAAAGAAATGTCGAGCTCCTCTTTGATGCGCACACGCCGCTCCGCTTTCACCATCGCAACCACGCGGGCAATATTGTCATCAGTCACCGATACATGCGGTCTCCCTGCACGCTCATTGTCATGCAGATTTGCATGGCCATTTTCGAACTCAGAACACCACCATCTCACAATTCTCAAAGAAAGACACCTTTCCCCATATGATGGCTGCATTTCCCTGTGGATTTCGATGGGCGTTCGTCCCTTACTCCATAGAAAGCGGATCACACTTCGTTGTTCGTAAGCCGTGAACGTCTTAAGCACACCTGCCATTTTTAATGCACTGATAGCAGCGCTGCTGCCGATAGCAGCTGGAAACTCTATGAGGACCGGACCATGAAAAGTCCACTACTTCGAATGTATATGTTGGTTTTTGTTTTACATTCGTAATTTGGCTGGAAAAAAATAGGGGCAAGGACTTTTTGATTTGCCCTCGTAATTATAAACTTGGCACTTAGAGTGCATTCTCTCAGAAAAATAGGAGAGAGAGTAAATAAACGGCATTCTACCATTTAGTGCATAGTCAAAAAATTTAGGGAGCAAGGTTCTACAAAGAATTTACCAAGAAAACCTAAAGAAAGTAAGCTGAATGCACGAGAGGAATGTTAAATTGTAAGCCGAATCCAAGAAAATCCAAAATTAAGTGTTTCTCAATTATGACCATTAGTAGAAAATGGTCTGGAAAGAAGATGTCTAACCAAACAGTTTGTCGTGTCTTATGGAAGTATGGATACCATTGCCAAACACCAAGGAAGAAGCCGCAGTAAACAGGAAGAAACGAGTTGTGTTTGCTCAAGATCACATTCATAAGGATCAGAACTTTTGGGACAGCGTGATATGGTCAGACGAGACTAAGATAAACCTCTTCGGGTCAGATGGGATAAACAGAGTCTGGAGAAAAGCAAATTCAGGCAATGACTACCGAAACATTCTTCCCACAGTTAAACATGGTGGTGGTTCCATTATGTTCTGGGCCTGCATGTCATCCAACAGTGTTGGTAATATACAGTTTATTGATGGCACTATGGACAAACATGTGTATTTTGACATTTTAAAGAACAATGTAAAGCAGAGTGCTGAGAAAATGGGCATGGCACCTGGTTATAGGTTTCAGCAGGATAACGATAGTAAACACAAGGAAAGACTGAACATGAATTGGTTGATATGGAATGCACCCAAACTATTACAAACACCTCCTCAGAGTCCAGATTTGAATCCAATTGAGCATCTGCGTGCAATTCTGAAGAAATGAGTCCATAAAAGCAGAGTATAATCTAAACAAGAGCTTAAACATGTTGTGAAAGAAGAATGGAATAAAATTAGCCCAGAAGAATGCAAAAACTTGGTTACTTCTATGAAGAGAAGGTGTGAGGCAGTTATTAAAGCCAAAGGGTACCCAACAAAATATTAGATTATCAGTGGTGTATTTGTTATTAAAATATTACTTCTAATGTACGAATAGAAAAGTTGTACAAATGTGGTCATGTTTCTTTTACAATTTTATTTAATTTAATTTGTAAGTTCATAAGTTAATCTTTAGTTAATTCCTAAAACAGCATGTGTTATATTGTTCAACATGTGTGGAAAAAATATTAATTTAACTGTGTCTTCTAATAAATATTAAAGTATTTTCTTAGAAAATTGAAGTGTACGAATAAGAATGTTGTATACTGTATACATAGTAGAGAAAGTAAAAATCTACAAAATAAGGTCCTAACCATTTCATTTGGCAGACAAGTTATATTATTTATATTATTATTATATTATTATTATTATATTATTATTATTATTATTATTATTGGGAGCAGTGGCACTTTTATCAGTTTGTTTATAATCATAACCGTTATGCAGTAGATGATATTTCACATTTTCAGGGCTGTCTGAATCAACATTTTGTGAACACCCAAAATATATACTCTATGAGCAGCCACTGTGCATGATCATTTCTTTTTTAAGAAGTCAGAAGTTATTTTCAGAACCTAAATGTTATTCATTACATTTGTATTTCAGTACCAGCCAGCAGCAACTATACCTTTTTTTGATAATAAAAGAGAAGAGAGCTTGCATTAAAATACAACTGTTTTATTGTATTTCCTAAACCATTAGATTTTTTTTATCAGATCTGTATATAATGTTCAGAATTTTAAAATGTAGTTATTGTGTGTTCATGACCTTTTGGTATCTTATGTTTAATGATAAATATGCCTTAATTTGAGCTTAAGTCTCAGAAATATACTGGACCACCAATAAACTAAAGTTTGATAATTATAGATTAAGCTACAGTGTATTAAGATAATACTATAGGCATGTTTAGGTGTGGGTCTCAAATATTTTTGTACTTCTCCCGCAATGCATGATGGAAAGTTCTTAATAATGAAATTCTTGGGACCCTGTGCTTACGTGCCATATCTAGGCATTTTCTGATCCCCTCCATACAAACGGGTTTTCGCATCACTGAAGTAAGTGGCCCAGAATGGAGTAGGTCATATGGTCAGAGGTGCTGAAGAAGTGAGCCTTAGCCATAGTGGAAGGAGAAAACATTGGAAATCTAAATTTGCAACAGTGTAATGGAATTATCGTAGTTCACTTGTTTGACACTTCCCTTTTGCTAAACAATGCATTGTTTTAAAGGAAAGGGTCAAGGAAAGAAAAGTTTGTACGTGAAAGAATACATTGCAAATTTATTTTGAAGCAACGGTACAAGGGAAGGATTTGTACATGAAAGGAATACCGTTTATTTTATTTTGAAGCAATGGAGCAAGGGAAGGAATATAGTTTATTTTATTTTAAAGTAATGGGGCAGGGGAAGGATAGTTTGCACATGTAAGGAATTCAGTTTATTTTATTTTAATGTAATGGGACATGGAAAGGACAGTTTGCACATGGAAGGAATACAGTTTATTTTATTTTAAAGAATTGGGGCAAGTAAAGGATAGTTTGCATATGAAAGGAATACAGTGGAAAAATTAAATAGCAGTGGGGGCAATCACATGGCCACATGGTTTGGTAACATGGGAACAGTCACTTGGTAGGAGACGAAACAGTAGTGGGGACACCTTGTTTGGAAGGTAATCGAAAATGGCTGGATATGGTGGGTAAGTGTTGGGTCCTGACAATTCCGCTATTATCGGAAAGTTTATGTCTTTAAAGTCCTTCATAAATGTAGTTATTCTAATTTTGTATTAATGCTTAACCTCACTATAAATTTTATCTTAAGCAAGTTAAAGTATGAAATACCATAGAGACTATATTCATTCTTGGCACAAAACAAGATGCTGTGAACAAAGAAGACTGATGCAGATGCACTGATGGTTTTCTGTTTGATTTTGTTAAAATTTCTTTACTTTATGCATTTAGGTTAGCATTTTAAAGCTTGTGTGTAATATTTTATTTTATCTCTATGTTCTTAAAATGCTTAAATTAAAAATTCTTATCATCTTCAAAAGTAAAATTAAAAAGGAATATTTGGCTAATTGGTAATGTTACATCGCACTCCTGTAGTTTTTACTTCACTTGTTCTATTGGTTTATTCCTCTTATAATGATTGATGAACGTCCTAGGATTTACTTATTTGCAAAAACCCAAGATTAAACATAAGTATAGCACATAAATATAGAATATGTTTGTAGAGTTAATCACAGAGTTTTATTTGACAGAAACCTGTATAACGATTTTTTACCTATCAGAAGCATTCAACATGATTAACCAGCATTAAAACTTTACTTTGTACTCTCTGTATTAAGAGAAAAACACAAGTATTATTTTCAGATTTACAGAGTGAATACATTATGGCAGTAGAATGGGAAAAAACTTCATTACAAGAACTTGATATCTCAGCTACAGACCTATCAACAGAGTGCCTCATTGACTTGCTTACTAGGATACCAGGTCTTCGTTTTCTTTCTGCTGGACAGATAAATGGTTTTAATGACTCAGTAAGTACAAGAGGAAATTATTTCAAAGTCACTTTTTATTGGTAGAAGGTCAAGCAGATTTTTGAAGACTAAAGAGTGATATCACTTATGATTCAGTATATACAACAAAAATATTCTAGCCTTTATTCATTAAATTCCCATCCCTATGCCGCATTACTTAACATAAGCAAGTGCAGCATAGGTATTTAAATTCTCTGTTATGTTTATTGAATTATTACTACAAGTACTTGTTTATTATCATGTAGAAGTATTTTATTTTTTGATGTCAGCCTTTACAGAACTGAAATGAGTTCTTATAACTGATTTTTCTCTGCATCATTCAGGTTCTAAAAGCATTCATGGAAGCTGGAAACCCTAAGAACTTAATTGCTCTTGATCTGGATAGTTCAGACAATCTGTCTGATGATGCATTGCATAAATTCCTGTCACGCTTTGGACACCAGTTGTGGGGTCTTGGTCTCTCTGGAATGCCTCATATTACTGATCAGCTTTGGCAATCTGTGCTGCCCATTCTTAATAATGCCAAGTAAGTATAATGCTTAAGTGTGCCTATCAATAAATTTCCAAACAAAATTAAAACATTTCAGCAAAAAAAAAAAATATTTAGAGCATTTACCCCTGCCACCACCACCACTACAATCATAATCATTGTCATCATAATTATCACCACCATTTGTAAAAAGCTCATTTTCTAGGTGTACGAAATCTTGAATAGTTACAAAGCAAACTTCAGAGTTATATCCAACACCATCTGGAGTAGTGGCGTGCGGTGATATTTTTCAGGGGGACCAGCAGTAAAGATAAGATAAGATAAGATAAAGGAACTGTCAGGGCACTATTTAACAAATCTACACAGTAGAAAAATATAAAAAACTATTATTATAGCTAATATGTATTATAACGAAAATAAAGCTTACCGCCTTCATTTTCATCTGTACAACAGAATCCTCCTCCCTCCTTTTCAGGCAATGATTCTATGACTTGATCATAAAAATATCTTTGACTTTGAATTGTGTACAATAAAGTTTTTTCAGTTGATAACAATGAAAGTTGGGAAAGCCTGTCTTCATACTGAGTGTTCTGTACATAACTCTTTACACATTTTAAACATGAAAACATATATTGTACTGTAGATGTGCTCCTAAAATTATAGCTATGAGGCAACGTTATTTATAAACTACTGGAAATGCTTCTTCTCCTAACTTGGTGTCTTTCAAAAACTTTACAATCTCGGTCACTGTTCTGCCAGAAAAAATCTGACAACCTATAAACAGCCGCTAATTCACATCACAAATTTTTGAAATGAAACAAGGTTTTATAGGCTGATTTAAAGATGTAAAGAACATTTCGGGAAATCTAGCTATGAAAGATTCAAACCTTTTCAAATCAAGTAGCTCAATAAATTTTAGTTCCACTAAATTACAAAATTGGTTTTCCATTCGGCTAACTATTATGTCAATTATATTGTTGTAAAGAACACAAATATTTCATTCTGGGATCGTCCAGTTCACCTTCCTGATGTCGCTCTCTAGCTTCATTCTCATTCGTGTTACTTTCCTCTAGTATTGTATACATATTATCAAAATCGTTTCAAGATGCTTGAATGAATGAAATGGTGTCTTTCACTTTCACATTGCAATAATTTACATCAAAAGTCTTTGAAGAATATTGAATATTGTATGAGTGAGAGCAAAAATATGACTGAAAATTTCTAACAGAAAAGAAAAGGTGAAATCCTTCAATGATCATAGGTATGCTCTGACATAAATAAAAGTGTCACAGGAGTTTGCATCATCAACAATATGGTAAAAAATGATATCAATGCTGTTTTATGTTTATGCACCATGTTCACAATCCTAGAATTGTAATTCCAATGCTTAACTGACACCAATGGAAGCCTCTTCTTTATTTCCAATGCATCCATTGCATTTACACATTTTGTTGAATGAGAAAAAAATAAGCAAAAACCACTCAATGTCTTGAAAAATATTTTATATTCCTTTGAGAATTGCACTGACTGCAATAAAACTAGATTAAGTCGATGAGCATAACAGTGGATGAACAGCGCATTGGAAAATCCTTCACTGGCACTTGCAACCCACTTAAATGACCAGAAAATGTTGCAGCCTCATCATATCCTTGAGGTACGAGCTTGTTCTCGGACTCACACTGAAACTCTGTAAGGATTTTATATACATGCTCACATATTGCAACTACAGAGCGATCATTGCTGACATCTGTAAGGCCTAAAAATCTCACCTGAATTTCACCCTCGTTTACATAATGAGTGACATTGGAAAGCTGAGATAATTTTGCAACCTCCGTCATTTCGTCCAGCATTAAAGCAATTTTTAATTCTTTCCTTACTACATCTAGCATTACATCTCACTAATACTTTTAATGATATAATTTTGAATTTGATTTGATGTTCTTTGAAAACTTTTGTGCTTTGTGTGTGTCTGTCTAATTGGATGTTATACTTGGATAGCATGTGCAAGAACTCAATATAGTTTCCCCGTTATGCTCATTATGACCTCTTAAAGGTAGCTCTTGCTTTGTCAGTAGGCAAGTTACATAGATTAATTGCTTCATTATTTCTTTATTAGAGTCAACTTTGGCATTGTGTTTCAAAACAACCATCCCTGCATCGTTCACTTTGTTGAAAGTCTATCCTTGTTTTACCAAATGTTTTCAATTTCGTTATTACAAATAAATGACTTCTCATGCTGAATCTTTGTTTTGTGAAAATCACTGCTATCAGAGAAACCTACACTATTCCACACTACTCTATTGATTTAAAAAGGAATACAAGGTTAGATTTACATCCAGTTAGCCATTCTGAAGAATTGTAGTATTCAATTTTGAAATGACATACATAGTTTTTTATTTGTGTACTCATAGAAACATCTGGAGTAGGCCTGTCCTTTACTATAATGTATTGCTTTTCCTGTAAACCTAAAGTTCCGAATGAACTTAACAAACGATCCATAATACAACATTATGACTGTTGGCAGGTGCAACTGGCTGCACTGCCGGAATGATGATTCAGCTGATGTGAGATGCAGAGGACTTGTATGCTGAACTGAGTCCCTCTCTATAAATACTAAACAGCATAAAACACACAATAGTTTTTAATCCAACTAGGAACTTCTCAGGCAAAATTTCAATGCTTAACTCATAATATACAAAAATAACAAATATCACTTTTTATTTATTTATTGTGCTAAGAGATTTACAATTTGATTGTCTACTGAACTTTGACCCTGGCCACTCATTCTGTAGACAATCACTACAGTTTATCTACATTTACAATTTCCCATCAATAAATTATCATGCTCCAGTTTTTCATGTCCCATTTCCACTTGTTTTTCACTTGCCACTTATTGATTACTTTACCATCACACATTCACCATAGTTTTTCATTCAAAGTAAGATACACTACCTCTTACTTTTCTCTATCCACCGTCCAAAGCCATTTATTTTTGACTTTACACAAAAACTGTCCAATCTTCCTAGCATCATTGCACATCATTTCGATTATAAGCCTATTTCTATTCCCCTTCAACCACTTCTTTTTAAAAAGTTCTCTTCTCCAATTTTCTGTTCCTTAGCACTTAAATACTATGTGTTCAATGTCTTCATTACCAGCACATATCGGACATTGGTTTTGAGGAATACCCTGTCTTAACCCTCTTAGCCTCCATGCTCCGGTTCTTACCCATGCAATAGATTCTCTCTCTTCTTTATTTACTATGTCTATATATTTTTCCCTACCCTATGTATTTTTCATTGGCCTATAACAGACCAATGAGCTCATTTCGGCAATCTCACTGAACATGTTTTCTATTTCTATATCTTCCAGTCTTTTCCTTGCCTTTTTCCGAAACATTTTTCACATTATTTTCTGTCCTTCTCCAAATGTCTCCTAACCCATTTTTCTCCAAAATATTCCATAAATTACTTATCCATCCATCATTCATTAAACTATTTGGTATTCTATACATTGTCTTAACACATTACTTTTTCCCAAATTTAAAATTCCAACCATATACTATTTATAATGTGGCACAAGGAACACATGCAATGCAGCTAGTCCTAGGTGAGCTGACTGATTGTTGTTGGCGGTCTAGAATGTTGATTAAGATACAGTCACGAGCAAATGAAAGAGATGTTGTCATGTCTTCTAAAGTTAAAACATGAAGTTTAATAAAGTTTATATATATATATATATATATATATATATATATATATATATATAAGCTGATGATACTTAGGGGACTAGTCTAATCTTACTAATCCACTGACCACATGCCCCAGATTTGTAGCACTTCAGATATTCACATGATAAAACATTGTACAACAGTGAATTATGCATAAAAGTACCTACTTAACAAACTAACTGCAAAAGGGAATCAAATGACTCTATTTAGTTACAAAAAAGGTTGTAAAGCTTACATTATAGTTTTCTCAGGATTACACAGGATGATTCTGAATAGTGGGAAGAAACCTCAGGAGGTGACTGGATTTGGCACCTAAGGTCAGTAGCGAAGTATCAACTAATTAACATGTAGCATAGACACTTTCTTTTTCTTCTTCATCACCTTCTACCTCTTCACATCCGGTATTGGGACGAAACTTTTTTTCAATCATCCGAATGCTTGCCCCAGCCCCATTTGACCACACTATCATATAGGGTTAATGGCATGGCCATGCCTAAGTTATCCTTGCTTTTGCAGAGGGGATTTATACATATATAATGGTACTCCACTTAGTAGGGGCAGTTTCAGTGAGAATTGTTATTCAAGAAATCTAGTGGATGTCTGCCTCTAGGTTTGAATATATACCGGGTGAGTCTTCTCAGCTTGCAGATTGAGAAGTTATGCAGTCCTGGCATTGTACAGGCTATGCCGTAAACACTGTCCACTGTATCGCATCGTATCAATTTCAGCCAAAATGACTGTTTTGCATCACTGTGCATGTTGTGACTTGCACTCGTGGTGCAATAGTGTGCGCGTTGGCCTTCAGTGGTGAAGGTCCCAGGTTCAAATACTGCCACTTGAAGGTACTTTTTATGTTTAATAAATTTAACAAGAACTGATAGTTAGGCATGGAAGTGTTGTTTCACTTAATTAGTTTAATTATGTGAATTTCATTAAAACACATTTTGTTAGTTGTTAGAATATGCTTTAATGATCATAAATAAATGCATATAACATTGCAATCATAATTTACAAACATAAGGCATCATTAAATAATATTTTACTATTTAAAGCTATTCTTTCATACAAAAGAATAGCCAATAAATTGTTCTGAGAGTTTATAAAATGCATTACGTACATACAAACTAGATAATGTTTGCAAGCCCATATTATGATCATTGCAAACCTCTCTGGCTCCCAAAGTAGTACATTTAACAGTGACTATGACATCATGCCAGACCATCACACCGGTAAACCTTTACAATTTACCCGTTTCCTCCATGTGGTTGTAATAGGCATTCGAACTGGCCACCATGCTGGCAGATGCAAGATATCAGTCTAACCATCATCGCCAGCCTAACCTGCCATAACATGGCCAGTGTGATGTTACGGCAAGCTAAGATGATGTGTTCCCTGAGCTGTTGAGGGGTCATTGGCCACTCCTGTTACACAATATCTTTTAAGATAACCCCATAAGAAGAAATCTAATGGGGTTACATCTGGTGAGCGTGCTGGGCACCCTATTGGTCCATGCCATCTGATACATTGCTCAGGGTAGGTGGCATCGAATTAAGCCATTACACAATAGGCTGAATGATCTGGCACCCCATCATTTTGGTACCACATAGTCGTTTCTTCAATGACACTTCATCCAGTAGAGTAGGCAGCTGTGTTGTAGAAAGTGGATATAGCGATTTCCAGTTAGTTGGCCATCATAAAAATACAGGCTTATTAGATGATCACCGAATATACCAGCCCAAATGTTGAAACCCTGTCAGAATTCTAAGGCTGCCTCTTGCATCTAATGTGGGTTTACAGTGCTCCAGTAATGCATGTTGTGGCAGTTTACATGGCCTGTGTTGTGGAACCCTGCTTCGTCTGTAAATAACACAGTTGCCAAAAATGTGAATCTTGCTCAGTGTGTCATATGATCCGGCTGCATGTCATATAAGTGAATGCCACTTTTCGTCCATGATCCGGCTGCAGTAGCTCCTAGTGTAATTGAAGATGATAAGGCTGAAACTTTGCATGATGTAGGATTCTCCACATGGAAGATTGGCTAATATTGAAATACCTGTGAATGTCCTTTGTATGCTGAATGACATAGTCAGTCACACGATCCATTGTTGCTTGGTCACAGACAGGATGATCTCTTCCTGGATGTGGTGTCTTGTGCACTGTTCATGATTCCAGAAAGCAGTTCGCAACTTGCAAAAATGTGTGATCTGTAGAAAGTGTTCTCTACGGAAACCTCTGTTGGTATTGACGACGTGTCTCCATTAAATTCTGCTGCACTTCCCCAGTATACTAACATTTCCAGATACTATCTACATGAAAACATTGTTCCACAGTGAGCACGAATGGCTGGAACTTCGTATTTATAGGCAAATCCACTTTCTAGTGCATTTAAAAGAAATCATGATTTTCTAGAACGTTCTCAAAACATGAACAGAAATGAATAAAACACTCATTTATTCGCAGGTGTGATTTGAACTTCCAACCTTCACCATGACTTTCCAAAATGTTAACCATTGAACTACTAGAACACATTAACAGTGAGCACCACTGTAGCCATAATCAGTGGGCTGGTGAATGTGGTGTGAGCATCTGCATTTCGCATTGTCATTTTTTTTCAAGATGGCGTCAGTGTGTGCAGAACGTAATAATGCTTCCGCGAATTTAGTGAAAAACTGTGATTATTCGCTAAGAAACCGAGGTGAAAAGCCTGCCACGGCACTGCAGGATGATAGTGACACGAACAAACAAATAGGGAGTAAAATGAAATACAGTTATAGTGAAATAATAATACAGAAAGTAAGTGCGTCTAATGGCGACGATGCTGAAAGAGAGCGTGATACCATAGCATCGCTTCAAAAGGTGATTGAAGTAATGAAGAAGGACTTAAATCATGCACTCTGTGAAATTGACAGATTGAAAGACGAAAACATCAAACTGGAAAAAAGGATAAATAACGGCGATAAGCAGCGTGAATTCTACGCGGAGTGAAGCACTGTACCTGGCCAAAAGCGGCGTCGGGCTAGCAGCAAGTACAACACTCATCAGCAAGAGGATACCTACAACAGCTATAATAGATTCAAGCTTTTGGCAGATTCGGAATGCAAAGAAGATGATTTGAATGTGAGGCTCAATTCGACAATTGTGGTAAACACAGATAAGAAACGGATTCGAAATCGTGTATTAGTGCTCGCGGATAGTCACGGACGAGGACTTGCCGAGAAAATAAATCACCTGGGACAGAATAAGATGATGGCTAGTGCTATTGTGAAACCGGGTGCAAAAATCGACGAGGTTTGCAGAAATATGGAGGCAAAATGTTCCGATTTTACGTAGGACGACTGTGTAGTTCTCATCGCTGGCACAAATGACGTAGGCAATGGCGAACCTGAGAATGTTATTCCAAAACTAGAATGCACGCTAAACGAGTTGCTAAATACCAATTTGATCGTTGTCAAACTACCTACGAGATACGACCTACACTCAAATGCCTGGGTAAATAAGAAAACCTTCTCTATAAACTCACACATCACGGAGATGTGTAAAAAATATGAACATGTGAAGCTAATCAACACCAACATAAGGCGGGAACTCCACACAAGAGACGGGATGCATCTCAACAAACTGGGGAAGAGGATGCTGAGTGAAACACTACTGAAAGTGATCTCGGTTTGTGTGAACAATCTGAGGCAAATAGAGTAAACTTATCATGTAGTCCAAAAACTAGGTATCTTTTCAGCAGTAAGACATACGGGTAAGTCGTTGAAATTAATTCATCAAAACATACAAATGCTTTCTAATAAAATTGATCAGCTCAATATATTCATATCGGAAGAAAATCCTGACATACTAGTTTTAACTGAACATGGCTTAAAGGATATAGAATGTAGTTATAACTTCCTTCCAAATATGAATTTAACAGCAAAATTCTACAGAAAAAATAAAAAGTGGGATGGAGTAGGAATCTTCACACGGGTAGATTTAACAGAATATTCAACAGAAATTGATACTCAAAATTTCTGTGCTGAGGGGCATGTGGAACTGGCAGGCGTAAGCATTGCAATTAATAAATTTAAGATCACAGTCATTGGTTTATACAGACCACCTAAAGAAAATTTAAACATTTTTCTTGATAAACTGAATTTACTGCTAAATAAAATTTTGGTGAATACTAGATGTAGAATAATAATTTTAGGAGATATAAATATTGATTTTCTTCAAAACTCGAATGATAAGGCCAATTTTCAATACCTTTTGAATGAGTACAATTTGCATGCTACTATTAATGAACCTACTTGCATTACCAACAGTTCAATGACAGCCATTGATAATATTATCACTAACATAACAGACTTACTGTACAGGGTAAACATCATTCAGTCTTGCTTATCAGATCATTTGGCACAAAGTATTATTTGTAACGGTATAAATGAAGCTTCTACAAATCATAATGATATTAAGTCCCTCACAAAATATTGTAATTCGTTTAGTAAATCCAACTTGCAAATACTTAAGCGCGCCTTAATCAATGAAAACTGGGAAACAGTATTTGCTGCACAAGACCCTACAGTAAAACTAAATAAGTTTTACCACACTTTGTATTACTACATTAACTTATATTGTCCTCCCATTGCTATAAGTAGAAATAATTCAAAAACTACAAAGTACCAATGGATCACTCCTAAAATTAAGCATTTGCGAACCCTTCTCAAAATTGCTACAGTGCAAAAGAATAATAATAATAACTACAACTTAAATTTCACTGATGCTGAGTTAAAGAATCTAAAAAAAGGTTATGACCAATCTGTAGTCGAAGCCAAACAATATAGCATCAGTAATAGAATACTAAGTTCTCAAAATGTAAGTAAAGCTAGTTGGAAAGTAATTAATGAATTTCGCAGATCTCTACCTTTAAATAATAACTTGCACATTCAAATTCAAGTTGGTGATACTACCATAATGGATGCCAAAGCAGTAGCTGAAATAATGAACAGTCACTTTGCCTCAGTTGGAAGTAATCTTCATATGAATCAAAATTTAAAAATAGTTCCACCAATTATGTCCGACAAATCAAAAAATACCAATAGCATTTTTTTACATCCTACAAGTAAGAACGAATTTCTCGGTGTAATAAAGACTTTAAAATCTAAAAACAGCACTGGCCTTGATGGTATACCTACCTCTCTGATAAAAGTATGTAGCCAAGAAATAGCAAAACCTCTTGTTGAAATAATAAACTCCTGCTTTCAATATGGCATTTTCCTGATAAACTGAAGATAGCTAAGGTTACACCAGTATTTAAAAAGGGAGCTAAAAAGGACATAAATAACTATAGGCCAATATCGATACTATCAGCTTTGTCTAAAGTTTTTGAGCGGATCTTACATAATCGTATAACAAAATATTTAACTAAGTTTAATTTGGTTCCCAAGCAACAAAATGGCTTTGTGAGCAATAAATCCACTATCAGTGCCTTATCAGACCTTGTGGAAATGGTTATAGGAAATATTGAATCAGATACATACACCGCTGCTGTTCTATTAGATCTTACAAAGGCATTCGACTGTGTGAACACTAGCAAATTATTAATTCAGCTACACAATTTAGGCATTAGAGGTATAGCAAATAAATTAATAAAATCTTTTATGTTGAATAGAAAACAACTTGTGACCATAAATACAGAAAATAATGATCATCATTCACAGATGCAGGATATACCACAGGGATCTATATTACGACCGTTATTATTTATTCTTTATATTCATGGCATAAATGAAATTATGCCAGGTAACACCAAACTAGTACAATATGCTGACGATACAACCATTTCTGTTTGTAATAAAAATTTGTGTGCATTAGGCAGTAGTATCAATGATACTGTAAATACCATAGTTATGTACTTCAGTAACCTAAATATGTATGTAAATGCAGCTAAATGTAAATCAATCACCTTCGGATTTAAAACAGTTGAGCCAGCGTTACAGCTTTCCATAAACCACAATGTGATCCATAGCGTAAACTCAGTAAATCTTCTAGGATTGAATATAGATAAATCATTTACCTATGCTGGACATATACAGAAACTGGGATCAATTATCAGCAAAAACCTATTTGTTTTGAAATATTTAAATAAGTATATTCCAACTGAAGCAGCGATAGCTATATACTACTCCCTTATTCACTCGCATATGGCTTATGCTATTGAACTATGGGGCACCGCACCTAAAACAAATCTTGGCAAAATATTTACTGTACAAAAAAGGGCAATCCGATACTTAGGCAAACTAAAACTTAGTGATACATGTGGAAATGCCTTCAAGCAACTAAATATATTAACCCTACCAAGCTTATATATTTACAAAACCATTATACATTTTATGAAATATAACTCTTTGTGACTAACTAACTCTGATGTTCATAGATACAACACTAGACATAGAAATGATTATGCAATCCCTAGCCACATATTACATTTGTATGAAAAGATGCCTAGTTTTGCTGGAATAAAATTTTATAATGGACTACCAGAAGAAGTCAAGAAATGGCATAATAATAATAATTTTCAGAAATTTAAACAATTATTAAAACAGTTCTTAATTAGTAAATCTTTTTACAGTGTTGACGAATACCTGTGTAAATAAATTTGTAATAACTGTAATAACTGCTCTGTAATACTTCATTAACAGCACTACTTTATATTTGTGTTCTATAACTTGTAACAATTCAATTATAAGTTGTTGTGCCAACTGCAAATTGTTCATTGTGCATATTCAGTTACTACTTGGTTAACAGTAATTTGTACATATTATATTTATATTATATTATTATTATTATTATTATCATCATCATCATTATCATCATCATCACCATCAATATTGTTACTTATATGTTTGTTACTTATGTACTTGTTTACTATTGACTAGATTCAATCATGTATTATACCATATTGAATTACAATAAAAATTGAATTGAATTGAAAATACAGGGTTGCCTACTTACCAATCCACAGGATGAGAAGACTCTGCGATATATATAGGCCATGAATCAATATAACCTCTTTATGGCAAAGTTACAGACCCATAATAGTCGGTGATATTCAGACATATTCAAATTACTTAATTATATAACTGTTCTTCACAAGCTTTTATGTTTTGTACTGTTATATCTTTGGCACATTGTGAATAAGATTTTTGCAAATATTGTTGTACTTCATGCATTTTTGCAAAATATTTTTTTTATGAAATGCCAACTAATTATAATATCCCACAAGCTTTTAAAATAATAATTCTTCTAAGATATAGCCGAATATACAAAATCATTAACTGGTCACATTGATACATTTTAATTATTGAAATAGAAAGAGATTAATTTTTAATAACTTAAATGCAGCAACCATACCTATGTTTTTTTTGTTTTGTTTTTACTCTCCCTACTATATACAGTCAGTAGGGGAAGTATTGTATTCCATCCAAAAATTTGATACCAAGATTGCACCTAAATACATGTTTTGAGGCCCCCTTAATAAAAAGAAGCATTTTTAGAAAAAGGTCTATGTGTGTATGTGTTTGTGAACAGCAAAACTCAAAAATGAAAAGTCGGATAATACCAAACTGGTATTTAGGTTCAGTACCTTCCAAGGATATGACACAAAGATTTTCAAGAAAATACCCTCACCCCAAATTACCCTTTACATGGAACATTTTTCTAAATAATAGCTTTAACAATTTTGATTAACGTACAATATATCAAAGATATTTACATGACGAATAAAAGATATATCTTGAATTTTCTGGGAATAGTCTGTGAAGTGGAATTCAGTTGGAAGAAATTTTATATAATCTTGTACAACTGCTAAACGTTTATCAATTAATGATTGATGTAGATCTCTTTAAAACACACAATTTACTTCAAATAATATTTTTTGTGGTATAAGCCATTTCTGAGATATCCGTTATTAAAGGTTCAAATTATTCATTACTTGGTCATTCTTTAAACTCCTTTCAGCATTGAGTTGTTTCTTGCAATTGCATGGAAATTGTATGGAATTTTAAGGCCAGTGTATAGCGTACGGTTCTTAAAAATTTGACTATCACTGTTCCCTTTGAATCTGTAATGAAATGTGTAATGCAGCTATTTCTGCAAAGGTTTATTTGGGTTAAAATGTAGTAGATAGAAAAATAACCTTTAGTAAAATTAGTTTGTATATCCACTAATAAATTACAGAGGTTAGAGAAAGTCATGTGAATGTATCACATCAAATTTTTAAATATGGTATGGAGTGTAAAAAAGTAGAAATGTAAATGTTTGGTCTAATAATTTTATCATGACTCTAACAGTTAACAAAAGGGATAGAATTCTGCTCTTATAAATTACTTCGTCACTATTAAATACACAGTGTGGGACAGCATAGCAGAATAGCTTAAGCATAGAAAAAGACTATCCTACAATCTTGTGTGAATAGTTAACAGTATAATTATTATAAAAATTATTCTTTCAGTTGACATTATATGAAATCCTTGTTAATCAGCTAATATCTCCTTACCTTCATTTCAGAAAATATACCTATCATCCTCAACTTGAAGTCAGTGTTTTACTAAAGTGCCAAAGCAGTTCCTTTCTGTAACTAGATTTCCAAAGTTAGACAATCTCTGGTTAGTCTTAAATATATTTTAAGGCATTTCAAGGTACTCCTAGCATCTTAATCAATGCAGATGTTGAATAGTTTAAACAATAGCACTGTTTCTGTAGAAATGTTCCAAAATTCATTGTTAAGTATATAAGCCATTAGTAGGTGGGGTGAAATAAATTTTTCAATATTAGAGTGAATATGTGGGACTTCTTTCTTAAGTTGATCTATATAGAAGGGTTTAAGAGTTTAAGATACAGATGAACTAATTGGCTGAAATTTTATTGTGGAAATTGACCTGATTTTCTGTGCTGCAAACTTTACCTCCTTTATGCACAAATTTACACCAAAAGTCACTTTGGTTTGTTAAACAAAAAATTAGAATAAACAAAAATTCTAGAAAATAAACAGAGGAAGGACAAACACTTCTATGGGTTCAATATGTTATCTATTCTTGATTCAGGATCCCAGTTGTCAGAATTAATGATATGTTATTTTCGATTCACAGTGATACCTTTTTAGAGTTATAATAGTCCGAGA
Organism: Deroplatys truncata; assembly: GCA_030765065.1. NCBI lineage: Eukaryota > Metazoa > Arthropoda > Insecta > Mantodea > Mantidae > Deroplatys > Deroplatys truncata. Next base: position 21,691,083 of record CM060982.1, read on the forward strand.
ATGAAAATTCCATTGGATAAGAGAAGGGTGCAGAAGGCAAAAACTTTGCACTCTAAGCAGTTCTGCATGGCATGAGAAACAAGAGAAGAATGAATGAAAGGTGGTTACATTGAAGATGAACAACTATACCCCTTTTATAGTTTTAGCAGGACAAAGAAGAACCAGAATGAGTTGGGTATAGCAGTGTACAAGGTTTACAAGAGGATAAAGCTATCTAATATTGCCTGAACTTCACCCTTATGACCTGACGTAGCTATAATTCCACCATATGTCTGGGATATGAGTCTGATTTCACCAGTGTTTCACTGTTTCAGATTTGATAGGAGCATTTTGGCATGAGATAAAAATAAAATGTTAATGCCGAAAGAAGGAATTGAATTAAGAAGTAGGAAAAGATTAGATGGATTTAGATACAGAGCAGGCTCACAATAGGCTCACAAGGAGGTTGGGCTTCTGGAACTGTGAAGGTTTAAAAAACAAATTATATGTGGAAGTTTTGAAACAGCTGTTGGCTAAGGTGGATTATTTAGTGGTAGTAGAAACATGGCTAAAAGAGAAACAGATAAATATAAAGGGCTTTGAATACATTGGTAGGAAAGGAGAGGTGATAGCTAGAAAGGGAAGGGTATCTGGATGTATAGGTTTCTTTATAAGGAACAGCTTAAGTAAGGAAATTAAAGAAACATGGTCTAGTAGTAAAGAAATATTGTGGGTTATAATGGATGTTAAGTACATGGATGGAAATGTACTTTGTGTAGGAATAATGTATAACCCCCCTTATCCTTGCGGTTTCATAATCCTGATCATCTTAATCAAATAAAAAAAAGATATAGATAGACTGAAGAAGAAATTTGTAACTACAGAGGTAATACTAATGGGAGACTTTAATATCAAGATTGGGGAAAGCAATACATATGTTGGAAATGATTGGATGAGTGATGAAATGGTGTTTAAAAGTGATAAATTTAGGCAAAGCAAGGACAAATTTTTGGATAAAGAGTGTGAAAAATTTACTGATTTTTGTGAGTTGAATGCCTTAGAAATTTTGAATGGAAAATATGGGGAAGATGAACAAGGAGAATTTACCTTTGTTAGCAATAATGGGCAGAGTGTAATAGATTCTGTGTTGTGGCCTGTTAATATAGGGCATATTTTAAGAAATTTTAAGGTATTAAATTAAAGTTCAACCAGCAGGCATTATCCACTGATTGTGGATTTTATGATGCACACAGCACAAGTAATACACAATTCAAGAGTGGAAAGGTATTGTAAAAAAGAGTATTCTAGTTATAAATGGAAAGAAGAATTTTGTGAGACATTTAAACAGACTATAGACTCAAATTATGGAAAGATATGTCTATGTGGAGTAACATTCCTGGTTAAGAATAATCAAATTGAGAATGCAATGGATATCCTTAATACAGTTATGCAAAGGGCGGGAGAGGAAATGAAAAGAAAAAAGAGGGTTTACATAAATGATAAGGACTGGTTTGATGAAGAATATAGGGTATCAAAAAGACAAGTAAAACAGCGTTTGGTTATATGGAGGGAATTAGGTGATAGAAAATCTAGGGACGATTATATGCAAGGGAGGAACTAACATAATTTATTGTTAGAACAAAAGAAAAGGGCCTGGAGGGTAAGTAATGAAAGGAATTTGATAAACTTTTTAAACGAAAATAATGTTAATAAGGTATGGCAGGCTCTCAAGTCAACCTATAATAAATGTGTAACTAAACCCAATATTGAGCCAGGACAATGGATGGAGTATTTTAAAACATTATATGGGGAAGACAGGAGTATAGGAATTACGGGACTTTTGGAAATAGGGAATTTTTTATAGAGATATTGGATGGTGAAATTAGGAATGAGGAAATAATAAAACAAGTTAAGTTATACTGAAGAAAAATAAAGCTACTGGAATTGATGGCATTCCAACAGAGTTTCTTAAGGAGTGGTGCACTGAAACAGGAAGAGTGAAAATTTTATTAGATTTATTTAATGTAATTATTAGAAAGGGTTATGTACCTAAACGATGGAGGGAAGCTATCATCCATCCTATATATAAAGGCAAGGGCAATGTCGATAAACCTAATAACTACAGAGGTATTACATTACTATCTAATATAGGAAAACTTTTTGCGGGCATTTTGGCAGCTAGACTACAAATTTGGGTTGAAGAATTCCAGAATTCCAGATGGGCTTTCGCAAGGGAAGGAGAACAACTGATAATTTATTTATTATAAAAACATTAGCAGACAAATATTTAAAAGAAAAAAGGGGTAAATTGTATATGGCTTTTGTAGACTTAGAGAAAGCTTATGACCGAATTGAGTTACAACTTCTGTGGCATAAATTAGTGTGTAAGGGAGTAAGTCAGCAATTGGTGAAAATTCTTAAAGCATTGTATTTTGAGAACACCTTCTGTGTAAGGGTGGAGACAGGCTGTGTAACAAGAGAAATTCAACCAAACAAAGGCCTCAGGCAAGGATGTAGGTTAAGCCCAGTTTTATTTAATTTATAGATAGATGATGTCTTACTAGAAATTGGAAGGAATAATGACTGTGCACCAATAATTAACAATATCCAAATCCCAGGACTTCTTTTTGCAGATGACCTAGTGGTAGGATCTATTACAGTGAGTGGTTTGAAACAATCATTACAAGCAATTGATGTATATTGTAAAGAATGGAGGTTAAAAGTGAATCAAGAGAAAACACAGATTGTGGTATTCAAAAAGGGGGGAAAATTAAACAAATATGAAAAGTGGAAGGGAGAGAATAAAGATTACAGGGCAGTGCGTGACTATTTATTTAGCAGTAAAAATAGATGGAGGTAATAAATGGGAGAAACAAAAGAAGTTTGTATTGGCAAAAGGTAAAGGGGCGATGACAGCAATCAGAAGTTGCAAATATGGAGTACCTAATATAAATGTTAAATGGCTGGAAAAAGTTTATGAGATGGTTGTGGAGGCAAAAATGATGTATGGTATAGAAATATGGGAAAGTATAGATGAGGTGCACAGGATGTTTTGTAGAGAAATGCTAGGGTTACCGAAGGCAATTGTAAGACAAGTAGCACAATTAAGATGGGCAGGGTGGCGACTAAGGGGAAGATAATGGAAGGAGCTTTGAAATTTTGGTAAAGAACCTTAAATCTAGAAAAAAGTAATGTGTTAAGACAATGTATACAAAACCAAGAGAATAAGTTAATGAATGATGGATGGGTAAGTAATTGATGGAACATTTTGAAGAAAAATGGGTTAGAAGACATTGGAGAAGGACAGAAAATAGCGTGAAAATATTTTGGAAAAAGGCAAGGAAAAGACTGGAAGATATAGAAATACAAAACATGTTCAGTGAGATTGCCGAAAAGAGCTTATTGGTTTGTTATAGGCCAATGAAAAATACATGGGGTAGGGAAAAATATATAGACATAGTAAATAAAGAAGAGAGAGAATCTATTGCATGGGTAAGAATAGGAGCATGGAGGCTAAGAGGGTTAAGACAGGGTATTCCTCAAAACCAATGTCCGATATGTGGTGGTAATGAAGACAAAAAGTTTTAAGTGCCAAGGAACAGAAAATTGGAGAAGAGAATTTATTAAAAAGAAGTGGTTGAAGGGGGATAGAAATACACTTATAATTGATATGATGTGCAAGGATGCTAGGAGCATTGGACAGTTTTTGTATAAAGTCAAAAATAAATGGCTTTGGACAGTGAATAGAGATAAATAAAAGGTAGTGTATCTTACCTTGAATGAAAAACTATGGTGAATGTGTGATGGTAAAGTAATGAATAAGTGAAAAGTAAAAAACAAGTGGAAATGGAACATGAAAAACTGAAGCAAGATAATTTATTGATGGGAAATTGTAAAATGTAAAAAACAAATTGTAGTGATTGTCTACAGAATGAGTGGCCAGGGTGAAAGTTCAGTAGACAATCAACTTGTAAATCTCTTGGCACAATAAAACAAACTAGACTAGTAATCTCCCAACAATTTATCTGCTTTTTGACAGTTTCACTGTGTTTAATGGCTTGGAACCATTATAGTCCTTCCGAGACTATATATATGGTATTGCCCAAACATATGATACTTCCCCACACATTTCATACAATTTTCAGATGCCTCATGTTTCTTGACTTCCTTTTAAAAATATTTTACAATATCCACATTTTGTGCCAAGGCTCCTTCCCATTACCACCAAACATCAAGCAATAAAGCACAGAAGTTTTTGTTACTTCCCAGTGCCCCACAACCACTAGCATTTATCACAATTTTTTTGTTTTTGTTTTAACATTCACACAAACTTTCCATCCTGCTGTGTTAAAGTTAAGTCAGGCCATTTCTGCAACCTTTTATTACAACATTTGGCTCTAGCAAGATTGATGAAATGCTACTGTTAAACAGGTATAGAACTACATCAAGGTCAAGAATGTTAGGTTTAAATTCACAAGCCATTGTCCTGGGAGACACACACCTACACACATGGCAATCATAGCATGCACTTAGTAATTCTCTGTGACCATCTGAATGCACTAAGCCACCAAAGCTTAGTTTTGCAGAAAGTGATGCAGAACAAATTAGCCACTTGCCTGTTGAGTAATTGCTTGTCTTTGAATTCTTTTATTAATGTTGGTGCAAAAAAGGCAGATGCTTTTAAAGCTTAAGTTTAATGTTTATTTCCTTTTTATAAACTTTTAATGCTTCATATTTATGCAGTAGTACCTATACGTTTTATTTATAATGTGCTTTAAAATTCAATCACCCAATTCAAATTAATTGTTAAAATATGCTTTAAAGGTAGCCAATCACAGTAAAAGGAGACAGAGGAAAAAGAGGGTGCATTGTAACAGAAGCATAAACATTCCCAAAGAGAGGCAAAGGATTGTTAGGTGGGAAATGTAATGAAGCTGTATAATGTAAAAAGCAACTAATGACACAATAAGGCAATTTACATTAATATATCTATGGGAGACATTGTTTAGCCTCTCTTCTCTAAGGCCTAGCCCCAGCCTAATGTGAATTAGTTCATTAAAGTTACATGTTATATGCAAAGAACCTATGCATAAAAGTAACATAATCAAAAGTTTTACAGGTTAGTGAGATTTTCCCTTTTATAGCCAAATGGAGGATGATTATTTCATTTAATTCAGATCAATCAAATTATACTTGAACAATACAGCTCTGAAATGTGTTCACAAGACTATAATTTATCTTTTTACTGTTCTAGGATTCTCATAATGGGTACGCAAGAACGATTGGGAGTTAATATTCATGTTGACCAACTCATGGATGGTATTGCAAATAACTGTCTAAACCTGGAACGTCTGGAATTACGCTGGGACCCAGAAAATCTTCGCTTCTCAGACAAAAGTCAGAAAGCCATTGATATGCTTCGAGTGAAGTGCCTTAAACTGCGATGCCTTGTATTAAGGTAAGTTTCACATGCACATATATACTGCTTGCAATGTTCCCTATATTTTTTAAGGCATACCTGAAACTGCTCCTTTGGAATGGTTTATTTTTCCACTTTGCATTGACTCTGATGTCTTCAACTGTTGAAAATGCTAATATTAAAGGCCATTACCAAAGTAGGAAAGAGTTACAATTATGGGGGTGCTGAATTAGGAAAATATAGTGGAATGTGGTGAAGTCAGTGCATCTCAACTCAGTCAACCATGTTTTTAATAAACAGGTGAGTAAATTATTTGCCTAATTCTTTACATTAACATTACATTTTATCTATAAAATAATTTAAATAATTTATGAATAATATATGTTATCATCTATACCATTGTCACACAGGAACTGCAAGTGTAACAGCTTGTGCCAGGTTGTTTTTATAAGAATTACTGGACAATCAGGAAGACAACAATTGTTCAAATAGGCCACTGCAAACCCCACTTTCATGAACTCAGTTTTGCTGATGATGACCATCATCAAAGGGTAGTAACCCAAATGGTCCCCATGTTGGAAAAAGGCTGCAATTCATGAAATTAAAGGTGATGGCAATTTTTGCTAAACAAGGATTGATTCGTTATGAATTCATACTATCAAATAGTATGGTTAAAACAGCCTAATATGTCCAGTGTTTGACCCATTTTAGAGAAAAGATGTAATGTGTCCAACTGGACAATTCATTCTGGTTAGAGGCTGCAGCAAATAATGTCCTACTCATAGCACTTAGCAATGCAAACGTCCTTGACTCAGGCTCTGTAGTATACACTAACACATGGTGTGATTTTGCTGTCAGCATTCACAACCTATGTGACTTTCTTAATTTTCTTAGGGGAAAATTTGTGGTCCAAATTTTAACTGTTCCCTTTCCCCTTTGGAAACTATTGTGTACCTACTATTTGTATAAAGCTCTCTTATTAGAGCTTCTGCTGCTTAGACGTGTTATAATTTCTTTAATGTGCTTAAGCTGTGCTTACTATGTTCTGCACCTGTACACACTACCTCAGTGTACACATAAGAGACCCCCCCCCAGGGGCCTAACTACTATGGTGGGTACGGAATTGGCACTCCTGGGGTTCTGAGCCACACTCTCGATTGGGTTCCTCTAAGAGGTGAGAGGGCTTATGCCAAATGCCCAATCAACTGTGTTTGACCAACTATCAGTTACCTCCCTGAACACAGTCTGGTGAATATGACTGTGCGGGACAGAGGAGGGGAGTCGCAAAGGGTGACTGGGTAATGCACAATTCCTAGCCCTTGAGTATCATGTAGGACTGTGTTCATATCTGCTCATAAAGGTCAGTCCCAGGGAGGGGCCATTACATGAACTGTTACACTACTGAAGGCGATTGGGTTCCTCTCTCTACAAGCTGGGAGGGGAGACCCTAAGGTGGCAAGGTCCAGGCCAAGACTCTCACCTAAGCGGGGGTGGCACCCAGGATGTGAGTATGCCATCAAAGACAGTTGTAATGCTGGAGGATTAAACCACTATGGATACAAAAAGACAATAAAAGTAAATGGAAATGAAGTAGTTGAGTCTGGTGGTCCTCGCTACTTAGCTATTGCAAGAATTGAGGAAGGAAAGAAATTTTATATGGTGAATCCATTTATCATTCAAAAGAGTCTGGATAACATAGCTGGTCCAGTGAAATCATGTATAAGATGCTGCAATGGCTCGCTCCTGGTTGAAGCAAATTCAGCATTCTAGGCAGCGAGAATACAGACAGCAAAACTTTTAGTAAGCTACCCTATATGGGTTGAAATGCACAAAACCTTGAACTCTTCGTGTGATGTAAACAGCCGTACATTGAACGGTATGTCCAATGAGGAGATTCAATAAAATCTCGAACATCAAGGTGACAGCTGTATATTGTGTCCAGCGGAAGGAAAGAGGTGAACTCATGCCAACTTGCACCTTATTCCTTACCTTGAATCTCCCTCAAAGGATTAAGTCAGATTATAAAGTCATTAATGTCAGGCCATATTTCCTGAACCCACTGAGATGCTAGGTGTCAGCACTTGATTTCTGCAACAGTGAATCTACATGCATTAACTGTGGAGACATCTCACACGATGGAGCATGCACATCAGCTCCAACGTGCGTTAACTGCAGCAATGAACATCCATTGAGTTCCAAAGATTGCCCCTGTTTTGCAGAGGAAAGAGTGATCCAGTTTAGGATGAAGGTATCCTTTTCCGAAGCCTGGAGACTCCTGCACATCTACCAACCCTCTGTCCTGAAGTCTGGTGCCTATAGCTCAGTTGCAGCTAAACCAGTACCGAGTTGAGAAATTGCAACTCAGACCAGTGATATTAATGGGGCCACAATTTCAGAAAAGATTCTTGTAGCCAGGTTACTTCTAAAGCCCTCAAAATCAACACCTGAATTATTTGCCAACTCTGTTACTGACAAGATCACTTCAGAAAAAATCACCATCTAAACCATCGACCTCAACGAATAAGACCGGCAAACCTGTAATGATTAATGGTTCATCAAGAAAGTCCAAGACCAGCTATAACAGAACTGACTTCCTGAAAGAAAAGTTTGTACCCGGAACATTTAAGGGAAAGAAACATCCAATATATCCTCAGAGATCCTCTTCTAAGGAATCTTCTGGAAAGGACTCAGATCGGCGATCTACATCTTCACTGATATTCACCGAAATTTTCTATTGGAAAGGTGTCCTCCTGCATGGAGTAGATGGAGCAGGAGGATTCTTCTGCACTGCCAGAATGACAGTAAAAAGAGAGGCAGGATCAATCCTTCGTTAAAGGTGCTAGACCGACACCAACAAAAAAGGGTAAATTGATTCAACCACTGCTATACTCAATGTAGTGGACTGTTATAATTGAGAACTTATCCCATAATAAATAATATGGCTATCCTACAATGGAGGAATTAGAACACATTGACCAGAGCTTGAGCTTTTGCTCAAAAGTATGAGCCTTTGGTCGTATGCTTGCAAGAGACTAAACTCTGTCCACAAGATGGATTTCAAATTAGACAGTATACCTCAATACGGTGTGATCTTACACTAAAGCAGGTATTCCTGTGCATGGGGACACTATGATGCTTATCAGAGATGATATATTTGTGGAATCTGTACAGTCTGACATTCAGTCAGTGGCTGTAAGGATTAAACTGCCTTCCATTTGATTTACCATTTGTAACATTTATCTGCCTCCATCTGATGTTCTCTCCCTCACTGATTTAGAAGATCTGGTTTCTCAGTTACCAACACCTTTTCCATTGGTGGGAGAAGTCACTGCCCATCACCCTCTTTAGGGCTCACCTTGGGCTTGTGCAAAAGTTAAATCAATTGCAGATTTTTTTGACAATTATAACTTAGCTCTCCTGAACTCTGGAGAGCCTACACTTCCTTCAGACTCCTTTACTACTTTTTCAACCTTGATATAGTAGTTTGTTCACTACACTTAGCAGTTTCCTTACAATGGAATGTCATCTTTGATTTACACTCTAGTGACCACTTTCCATGTCTTATTAGTCTCTTAACACTAGGTATACATTCCACATGCTTATCTAAATGGCACTTAGATCGGGCCAATTGGAACCTTTACTCCCATTTGGCTGTGTTTAATTATAATGAGCACAACTCTGTGAATGTTTTAGTCGAACATCTCACAGAGACATTCTTTATGCTGCTGAGCAATCTATTTCTCGGACAACTGCCCATCCCCAATGATTTCTGGTCCCTTGACAGATGGATGAATGCCAAAATTCCATTCGTGCTTGCAGGCATGCTCTTAGGGTTTTCCAGCATAGCCCTTCACTGGATAACCTGATCGAATATAAGAAAATGTGTCCCAAGTCTAGACATGTTATTAAGGATAGCAAAAAGACATCATGGAGCAAGTTTATAGCTTCATTTAATTGACATACACCTTCCTCTATCATATGGGATAATTAAGGTGTGTGGTCAGAAAATTGACCCACATGCCAAACGCTGGTCTTAAAACAGCTTCAGGAATTGTGTTGATACATTTGATGTGACTAACAATTTGGCCATGCTTTCACCCAAGTGTCCAGCTCAGATAACTGTTCACCTGAGTTCCTTCTTGTTAAGACTCAGGTGGAATCTCAAGGTTTCTGGTTTCATTTTGGAAATCCTCAAGATAACAATTGCCCTTTATCATGGTGGAGTTAGAATATGCTCTTTCATCTTTGTAACTATCCGCACCAGGACCAAATGGTGCCCACATACAAATGTTGCAATAGTAAGGCTTTCCAGCTCAAAGTCTACAATCGTGTCTTTTTTCCAGAAAAGTGGTGGGAGACCACCATCATACCCATTATGAAAGCTGGAAAGGACCATCATCATCCGTCCAGCTACTGTCGTATTTCCCTCAGCAGTTGCATTTGCAAGGTGATGGAACCCATGATCAATGGACGGTTGGTATGGTGGATGGTAACTCACAGCCTACTTACCAAAGCCCAGTGTGGTTTTCGATGACACCGTTCAACAATGGATCACTTTGTGTTATCATTGCATATCATGAATAGATTCATGAAGAATTGTCAAACACGTTACTTTTTGACCTTGAATGGCCTTATGATACATGTTGGCAAGCTTCCTACACATCTGGAACACATGTGGATGCTTACCACTGTTCATTCAGGAGTTTATGAAGGACCGCATTTTCCTACTAAGGGTTGTGTTGGTTTTTTTGTACCATTTTGTTCAGGAGAATGAAGTGCCTCAGGGATTGGTACTAAGTGTTACACTGTTTGCTGTAGCAATTAATTCTATCTTGAATTTTGTTCCTCCGGGGGTAGATTAGATTTTTATTCATCCTGTTTGATCACACAATGATATAGGCCACATCACTTACATAGTATATTACACACACACACACACACACTCACACGCACATACCCACATGCACACTTAACTGTTGTTACATACTCTAGGTATTCCTCTAATGAATTAAAGCAATTGTTTATTAATAATGCCTGCACTTTTTTTTGAATCTGTCAAAAGAAAAGATTTCTTTGATATCAAGAGGTAATTTTATTGTATACTTTAATATTGTTATACGTAGCACTTTCTTCATATAGTGAGGTTCTATGATGACAGAGATGCTCTTTATTTCTTGTGCAATGTCTGTGTTTGTCCTGGTTTTTCTCAAATTCTGATAAGTGTTTCTTAACATATAGAAATATTTCTCATATATATACACTTGGAAAGGGTAAAATATTTAGTAAAGAGAATAGTGATTTACAGGATTCTCTTTTGCCTTTAAACAACATATTTCTAATGACTATTTTTTTTTAATTTGAAAATAATACCTCTCTTATTCCCTGAAAATATAATCCTATACTTCACTATATTATGAAAATATGCAAAGTACAAGCTTCTCAGAACTTCAAGGTTAACACCATCCCTTAAAACATTTATTGCATAACATACGTGGATCCATCTTGCTGCTAATTTCTCTACCTGCACATCCCATCTCAAATTTGAATCTATTCATACCCCTAAGAATTTAACCGGTTATACATAGCTTATTGGCTTATCTTCTATTAACAAATTAGGTTCATATTGATTTTTACTTTTTAAGTGCTTAAATAATATTGCACAAGTCTTTTCTTTATTTATTACCAAACAATTATGTGAGAACCGTCTAGTTATATTTTCATTAACCTTTGCTAGTTTTTGCTCTACCTCATGTTTACTGCCATTACTAACTGATACAAGGGCAAATCTAAAAGTCTTTGCCTCTATTTTTTTTCGGCCAAATTATGAACGTAAAACAAAAACCAACATATACATTCAAAGTAGTGGACTTTTAATGGGTCAGTCCTCAGTTTTTCCAGCTGCTGCTGTTGGCAGCACTGCTGTCAGTGCGCATCTGCAGTCTCCTGTGAAAAAGAAATTCTGTACTGTGCCGTGGACTGCTCGTGCCGCGAAGTGCCACCATCAATGCCGACAGATATTGTTTCACACTGCCACTTCTGCAGGCTGCAATCAGAAAGACAACGTGATCATCCTCCACGACAATGCAAAACCACATGTGGCAAATAAGCTAAGGAACTTTCACTGAGAGTTTCTAGAGCATCCACCATACAGCCCGGATCTTGCCCCTAGGGATTTCCATCTTTTCAGTTCGCTGAAGAAGTTCCTGGCAGGAAAGCGATTCTCTTGCGACGATGAAGTGAAGACAACAGTGCGACAGTGATTCCGTAGTCAGACGGCCGACTTCTACCACAGCGGCATCGCAAAATTAGTGATGCGATGGGACAAATGTCTGAACCAGTACGGGGACTATGTCGAAAAATAATGAAAGGTACAAGGAATAATATCTACATGTTTAGTTGGCTGTATGTGTCTTATGTTACCAGAAAAAAAATAGGGGCAGAGACTTTTTGATTTGCCCTCGTATATAGGTATTTGTATCATCTGCAAATAAGGTGATGTGGCCTGCTGAGATATTATTACGTAAATCATTAATGTATAAAAGGAACAGAATTGTCCTAGCACTGAACCTTGAAGGACTCCTATGCTAACAGGCGCATATTTGAATTAAATACTTCATTTGTGGATGTTACTTCGTTTCCGCTTGCAATCTCCACAAATTGCTTACGATTACTGAGGTATGATTTCAGCCATTTATTTGCTACCCCTCTAATCATAATTCTCTATTTTTTTATGAAGAATATTGTGTAGCACTAAGCCTTAGATAGATCCAAGAATGCTGCAATATTGAATTCCTTGGCATCCAGTGATTTATATTTTTCTTCTACAAAACTATACATGGCTGTTTCTGTAGATTTTCCTTCTCTGAACCCATATTGAGCAACACTCAGTATTTCAAATTTCTTAAGAAATGTCAATAATATATTACACATTACTCTTTCTATTGTTTTTTGTTTTTTTTTGACAAGGAACATAATGATATAGGTCTATAATTTCACATTTTTTGTTTGTACCCTTTCTTGTGAATTGGAATTATTTTTACATTTCTGGGAAAACCCCAGATGTAGTGAAATTTTGATTAATTATATCAGAGGATTTACCACATGCATTCAGCATATTTTCCAAATTACATCAGGAATATCATCAACTCCACATGGGTATTTGGTATTCAAATTTGTATTATTTTTTCAATTCCTCATAGTCCACTGGATATAAAAATATTGTATGCTTTAACATAGTTTTTCCATTCTCCTCTAAATTTTGCCTTGGAGCTACTAGCTTATTAACATAATTTACAAAATAGTCATTAAATGAATGAGCAATTTCCTTTGCATTTGTGATCAATTACCCTATTTCACCTTTTAATATAATATTTTGATTTTTTGTTTTGTTGACCCCCAACTTGATTTTTACTACCAACCACATTACTTTAGATTTTTTATCAGCCGAATTAATTATACTATCAGTATGATATTTTCTAGCACATCTTATAACTTGTTTATATATATTTTTGTATTTTTTGTAATATAATTTGAAACTCTCTGTTGATAAATTGAACTTAAGAAATTCAGTCTTGAAGAGGACTTTTTAATATCTGTTGTCACCCATGATTTCTTCTTATCATAGCATTTTTTTGTATTTTTTATAATGGTTATATTCAAGTAGCATCTCATTGTGTTTATAAATAGCTCAAAAGCAGCATCATTATGTTTATTCGCAGACGACTGTTGTCTGTTGCACTTCTCATCATATGCTGTTTTTGGAATGCCGTATTCAACAATATTTAAACAATACAACTACAGCCAGCAACAGCAATTGGACCCCCATGGGTGAAAATGGAAGCAATGGCTCCTGAAAATAGTCCCTCAAAAATTGAAATGTGATGTAGTACCAAAAAACTGATTCCCACAGATATACAAGTACATCTAAATTTTATTGAAAAATTGACATGCTCTGTAGCATGCATCATATTTGAGTGCATGAAAAGAAATAGTATGTAACACAAACAGTATTCCACCTAGTCCTTTTAAGCATTAGTTTGAAATATTTCTGATCCAACCAATGACTCAGAATACTTTGATGAAAGCACAACAATAGGATTTGTATTTCAAATTTCACTATTCTGATACAGATATTGAAAGGACTTTCTTCTACCTCTTAGTTTCTACAGTACCTAATTGAAGATCATCTTTGTTTTATGGGCCATAGTCAACATGAAAGCATAAAACCTCAGTACTTCTCAAAATACCATTGGGTGTTTAAGCTTTAACAAGTATACTCTGTATCCTCTAATTTCTGGTATAGCTGGGTATCATGGCATCTTTCAGGAAATTAGAATTATGCAAAAAGCACAGCTGGTACACAGATCTCTCAGAAGATTACAATTATGCAAAGAATAATGCATTATTTATTTTTATATTTTTTGAGGAATATTTTGCTCTATGTTCTACATTCAAATAAGGAATGGATTATGTCTGTTGTGTAGTATTAGCTACAAAATGTATAAAGATAAAATTGTTATTAACACCCAGCATTCGTTGCTTATTTACAGATATAAAATGGATTTTTAAAATGAATCTTATGTATCTTAGAACATAAAAGACATTACACTTATCTTGCATTAAATTAAAATCACATATGTAACTGAGATGGATGGATAAGTAATTTACAGAACATTTTGGAGAAAACTGGGTTAGGAAACAGGTGGAGAAGGAGAGAAAATAATATGAAAAATATTTGGAAAAAGGCAATGAAAAGACTGGAAGATATAGAAATACAAAAGACAGATTGCTGAAAAGAGCTCATTGGTTTGTTATAGGCCAATGAAAAATATATGGGGCAGGGAAAAATATATAGACATAGTAAATAAAGAAGAGAGAGAATCTATTGCATGGGTAAGAACCGGAGCATGGAGGCTAAGAGGGTTAAGACAGGGTATTCCTCAAAACCAATGTCTGATATGTGGTGGTAATGAAGACACATGGTATTTAAGTGCCAAGGAACAGAAAATTGAAGAAGAGAATTTTTTTAAAAAGAAGTGGTTGAAGGGGGATAGAAATATGCTTATAATCGAAATGATGTACAAGGACGCTAGGAGCATTGGACAGTTTTTGTGTAAAGTCAAAAATAAGTGGCTTTGGACAGTTAATAGAGAAAAATAAGAGGTAGTATATCTTACTTTGAATGGAAATTTATGGTGAATGTGTGATGGTAAAGTAATCAATAAGTGACAAGTGAAAAACAAGTGGAAATGGGCCATGAAAAACTGAAGCAAGATAATTTATTGACAGGAAATTGTAAAATGTAGATAAACTGTAATGATTGTCTACAGAATGAGTGGCCAGGGTCAAAGTTCAGTAGACAATCAACTTGTAAATCTCTTAGCACAATAAATAAATAATAAAAAAAACTACACAGATATGCAAATAAAGGAGTTACATTACAATGGATCCATGCCTGAATATCAGTGGTATGTCTAGGAATAAGGCTGCGAAACTGCTACATCGTGCTCAGTACTTTATTCCTGCTGTTCTGGTTGGAGGCATGAGAGCTGTAATCAGACCACTCGTATCTGTGCATAATGATGTACCTTCCCAAAATGAGTTTACAGGTTTCACTAGGTTTAGCTCAGAGTTTGAAGAAAAGTATTTTTTGTTGTTGATGTTGTTTGTTTTGTTTTTAGTGTGTGAAACAATAATTAGGTACACATCACAACATAATATAAAACATTTTAACCACCATGTACAGTGAAAAATATAGGAAGGAAAAACTACTGGGGATGGCTAGTAAAAAAGTGTAAGAACATCTCAAAAGTAAAATAGTGAAAAATGTTGAATGTGCCATCATTGAAGTTCACTAAGCATTTGTTGTTTGTGCTAGTTACAGAATTTCTCATTGCATTACTTAGCCATCTAAACCTTTTTCAGATGGTGAATTTGTAAGTTACTGAAATGTCAAGCTGTTGCTTGAGGTGAGATTCTGTATTTAAGTTATTGTTCTAAGAACATCTCAATCACCACTGCAAACACAGTGCAAAACAAAAACATGGTAGTTTCCATTAAAAGCTTTTTAATAAAAACATTGCATGCATGATAATTTTGTATACTCAGGATTTAAGTACAATAGTTGCAATAAAAATCTTGTTTAAGTTCTATTCTTAAAACTATGATATGCAATTTTCTTTATGCGTAATATTAACTACTTGTATACAAAACTAGTTCTGTTCATCTGTCATTGATTGCTTACATAGTGGAAGGTAGGCAATGCATGACAGAGCATATGGCCGGAACAACTGTACTATTGGACATGGCCCGATTTTAGCAGCCCTGGTCTAAGACATATGCAGAAGAATTCATGGCTTCTACTTTTAGATTTGCACAGGTGTCAATGACAAGGAGATACCACATATCTGTGCCAATTATTACCTGATATGGATCCATGTGGTAGCACATGCAAGTAGAGCTGCCAGTATTTTGTTACACAAAAAGAAGTAGATGCAATGAAAATTAAAGTATTCATTGATAAGTATTTTTCATTGTAAAAGTTAGTGCAAAATTGTATTTTACTTCACATTATGACAACTGTACTCCTGCTGTATCTTTAATCACATTTAAAATTTAACATTGATGTCATTTCCAATAATGTTGCCTGCACTTCCTGCAGAGCTTTCCACAGGTGGGAGTGGCAGCAAACCAAGATGATTTAAATATTCAATCCTTATAATTCTTGCAAGCCTTCATAAAAGTACAATGAGAAAAAGGAGAAAAGTAACTAAATGCTAAATTTAATAATAAATGTATGCATTTATCTGGCAAGTTAGACTTTGTACATGTATTATGGAAACAGAATAAATTGGACAACCTGATAATAATCACGTCTAATTTCCTGTTGGTAACTTTATGTTGCACTGCCAGTGCATCCATGCTTTGGACATCACTAGATTTTATTTATACATAGCAGGCAGATTATATAACTACTTTTAAGCATGTAAGCTTCCATGGCCTTTGCTTTTTTTTTAAATTTTTTATTTTTATGTTTTTTAGAGGGTATGCTGAGCTTCTGGAGACATTCATGTTCTATTTTGGCTGGAAGCTGATGTTTTGCTTATCCTGTAATGAGTTTGTTCCTGCCACGATCTGTCTTGCCTACAACAATCCTAAACAGATTCACAAAAGATGAGCAAATATCAGCAGCCATCTATCATATGACATGCCCTTATCCAGAAGCTTGGCATACCCAATGTCACTACATTCCTGGAAGGAATATCTTGTTCCTCTTCTATCTAGCAGCTCAGATGTCCTACACATTCTGATTTCTTCCTGCATGCATGAGGTTTACATTTCATCTTTATTCCCAAAATTTAAAATTTCCCTTACACCATAGCTCAATGACCTTAAAAGAAGCTTCATTTCTAAGTGCAAAGGTCAGAGCAATTATTTTTCCCTTTATAAATAGAAATTTTCAGATTCTCCTGTAGACAAAGCATTTTTGTTTCCTTTTCTTTAAAGATTTCAATGTATCAATTATTTCCACTTGTTCAGAATCATATATACAGAATGAAAGGGATATATATTAAAGTGTAAAAATAAACAACATTCATTCGTATTTCTACATCAGAGCTTTTTTTATTGAGGTTTGCCAAGTACAAAAGATGCTGAGCAATAGTTCATTTTACATATCTTCTCTGTTAGCTAGATATGGTACAAAAACAGCTTACCAACTGTATAAACAAGTGAAGACAAATATCCAGCATTAACAAAAACAAAATATTTAAACATCTTATTTCACATACTTCAATACTTTCCCTTGTCAAATAAAAATCCTTTAAGATAGTCCTACATTACAAAAACTTAACAGCAATTTGATGCTATGTACTGATTTTTGAACAATTATTTCATTATGCAGCACTTTTTCTCTGATATAAAAATGCCTGACATTAAAATGTTTTGTTCTATGAAATTCAGGGTTCTGAGGTTGTCCGATTGCTGTTGTGTTGTCTGCATATATTACTGGGGTTTTTATTAGTTTGTTACCTCACCAAAAAGACATTTTAACCAAATGATCTTTCTGGAGAACTCATTAGCTGCAATTACCTCAGCTTCAATACTGAAGTTGCTTTGTTGACTACCTTTGGCTGAACCATGATATGATTCCACCACTATAGATTATCACTGTACCACTTATTGATCTTCCTGTTACTTGACAGCCCCCAAAATCTGCATCACTATAGCAATATAAAACTCCTGGTTGATACTGATACTTGAATATGATGCCCATAGCAACTGAACCTCCTATATACCAAAACACTCCTTTCACTTTAATCCAGTCATCTCTTATGAGATTTTCCAGACTTCGGGACAAAACACTAAACTGTATGCCAAGTCTGGCC
Source organism: Deroplatys truncata (assembly GCA_030765065.1). NCBI lineage: Eukaryota > Metazoa > Arthropoda > Insecta > Mantodea > Mantidae > Deroplatys > Deroplatys truncata. The sequence goes on from CM060982.1 coordinate 21,708,867, forward strand.
ATATGCCTAACATTAAATACATTAAAGAACTAACAGCTTGTCTATAGGGAGTAGACTGGTCATTCTCTTTGTTTTACTTTCTCACAGTCACATCTTGTTTTAGCTTGGGAGTTGACAAGGGTCTGCAGCTCACCATTGCAAACCTGTGAATTATTTTCTTTGCATATGCTTCCTGTTCTCATCATCAAGATACTAAATCTCAATACCAAGAAAAAAGTTTACTGGTTTGGCTGTGATCTTGAAACTTATTTGCAGCTGTCTGATCAATGTTTCAGAGTTATTTAATGCTACTAGTCGATTGTGCACATATAAACATACAATTATCTTCTTGCCATGTGTATTTCTTATGAATGTGCATGGATTTGAATTGCTTATCTTAAAATCTAATTTTGACAAGAATTCTCCAAACACTTCATTCCAGCGAAGCCTGTTTTAGTCCATAAAGGACTTTGTTTCAGCTTACACATTCACTGGGAACCATCACTGTACCCCTTAGGTTCCTGCTGTATAGAAATGGATTCTTTAAATTTTCCATATAAAAATAATGAGCAGACATCGAACTGGATGAGATGCATTTTTTAATTTGTTTACAATACTAAGAACTGACCTAACAGTAGCCAGTCTTGTCACAGGGCTAAATGTCTGATCACAGTTGATTCCAAATCACTGTAAGAATCCTTTCACAACAAGTATAGCTTTATACTTTTCAATTGAGCCATCAGGATTTGTCTTCATTTCATATACCCACTTGCAAGGAATGGCTGTAACTCCTGTGGGTAATTTTTCTATGTTCCATGTCTCATTTTCGTTTAATGACTTAGTCTCTGAATCTATTGCATCCTTCCAATGTTCAAGCTTTGTCTGGACCGGACAGCGTCTATGTAAGTCTCAGGTCCTTCAACATCTTCGACAAAGCCTCAGTTAATGTAATGCAACCTTCAAAATGTTTAGGCAATCTCAGATGAGTTGTATCTCTCAGCTGTCATTTGGGTGCATTTAGTTCTTCCTTGTAGAATTCATCTTCTTCTTCTTCTTCTTCTTCAGATGAATTTCCTGGCTTTCCCCCTTCCTGAAGATCTTCCACTTGGTCTTGTTTGTGTTTTTAAATAAAATTTTGAGGTTCTTCTTGCTTTATCTCTTCTGAAGGATTCTGTATTACAAACTGAAGCCTTCCTTCACAGTTCATAATTCTTTCATTGAATATAACATGACGTGAGCAGATGACAGTATTTGCTTCCTTGATCTAAATGTGATATCTCTCATCTCCATCATATCCAACTAGATAACCTCTTGAGCCTTACTGTCCATTTTCCTCCCCTTTTGTTTAGGAATGTGGAAATAAGCAACAGATCCAATGAACTGCATATACTTGACTCTGGGCTTCTTTCCCATCATAGCTCATAAGGACTCACATTCTTCACTGAAGACTTCCCTGTTCGTTGGGAATTTAGACTGACATGTAAACTAGTTCAGGCCACATTGCAGATGTCAACTCTGCTTTGGGATTGGAATGCTTCAAGGTTCTTGTCATTTGTACTATTGTTCATTCTATTTTCCCTTTCACTTCCACCAGATTTTTCTAGGGTGTATGGTGCTGCCAGTCTCTGAATTATTCCATTCTTTTGCAGCAGTGCTCTAACATTCCCATTATCAAATTCTCCTCCACTATTACCAGAATTTCCCTGACTGTATGTCTCAAAGTCTTTGCATATGCCAAGAAAGTTTGTACAGCTTTAAAAACTTCAGATTTTTGTTGAAGGAAAAACACATAGTGGAACTTTGTGAAATGATCTTTAAAAAATACAAAATAGCAAAATTTCCTATAGGACATATAAGATGATTCACGTACCTCTGTTGAAATGAGCTCTCCAGGTTTGGTACACTTGGTTCTAGGGCCAAAGCTCGATTTGTGTGATTTTCCAAATATACATTGTTCACATGTCTGGTCATTATTGCTTACTTTCATGTTCATTTGATGGCTTAGTACAGATGTTACATGTCTCTTGTTTTGGTGACCAAAGCACTCATGATATAGCTGAAGAAGTGATGATTCTGATGTAACTATATTCACTTCTACTGGTTCCTCTGGAGTTAAAACCACATAGCTGCCTTGTAAAACCCTTTTCCTTTAATTTGTGAGCCCTGAAGAACATAGAATTGATTTCCAACCAGCACTCAGGTACAGTTGACTCAAAACAGCGTTTTGAAAGTGTGTCTTGGGCAGAGAGAACCGAGAACAAGCCCTTGCTGATCTCTACAACATACCAAACATAATGTAAGCATTTAAACTGTTCTTAACCATTCACAAATGTGATAATTTTTAGAGTTCCCTTCCCTAGCACTGGAAGAATCCTTCCATTTGCTATTGTGATGCTATGTGGTGTCTTGAAACTTTCAAAATCAATTAAATGTTTACTGTCCTTAGTAATGTGTCTCAGAGCTCCATTATTAATGTACCAATCTTCTGTTGAATATATTGAACCATCAACACAGATGAGTCCTTCATTTATGGCTGAACAGGAAGTGTTTCTATGTGACCCAGCTTTTACCAAGTCAAGCAGGTTTTGATGGTCTGCCACCTGTGACCCATGTCTTAATCCAATGTCCCCTGGATCCACAGTAGTTCCACTCCTCTTGAAATTCCAACCAAGCATATCTTGCATTTTGAAAATGCATTGCCAAATCCCTTGCATTCTTCTGCACGTTCTCTTCTGTTATAGTGTTCGTTAACACCATCATAGCATTCACATTTGCTTTGAAGAGATTTTCAACTTTCTCTTAGTGTTCTTCACCTTAATTAGTGGTTACACCAACTAAATTGGTGGGCTCAACCAAGCTTCCCTCGATGGCCTCCAAACCACCAGGGTGGGCTCGTAACACAAAACCAATCCTGTATTTCCACATGGGCCAATCATTCTCACTTGCTAAAGGCTTGGCTTGGATTCTGGTTACTTCCATTTCAATGGCAACCAATATTAAACATTTGCAAATGAGAATCTTAAAACCTCAAAAGGCAACTTCAACTTGTTTTGCGTAAAACAATGCACTGCACTTGATTTCACACCACAGTTTGAACACCCTGGACCCATAACCTATTAAAGTGTAAAAATAAACAACATTTGCTCATGTTTCCACACCAGAGCCTTTTTATTGAGGTTTGCTAAATACTAAAGATGCTGAGCAATAGTTCTTTTTACACGTTTTTTCTGTTAGCTAGATGCGGTACAAAAACAGCATACCAACTGCATAAACAAGTGAAGACAAATGTCCTGCATGAACAAAATCAAAATACTTAAACATCTCATTTGACATATTTCAATAATATGGACAAATTTATCAAAAGGAGCAAAAAATACCTAACAACTAGTTGTCTGTATCGAAGCATTTATCTAAAATTAAGTGATTTGCAGCAAATATTTGGCAATGAAGCCAGTGAAGCTAAATGCAGAATATGCAGCAGACCCTTACAGGAGAACATGAAAATATAACTGGTGAAAACCAGTGATACTACTACAAAACAGACCAAGAGTATTGGCCAGTATCATATCGCCATCCTTGTCTATTACATATAGTACTGTTGGGAAAACTACCAAGCTCATTGGAAAGTATACTTAACATTGCCAATGTTTGCTACTATTCCACTTCAAAATAGGAAGAGAATAGTAAACATTCCTATCATTGTGAAAATTTATCTGATTGCTTCGTTGGCAAGTATTAATCGTCAAATAGAATTACTCCATGGAATGAAAAATTGTCAGAGCCACACCCCTATTTAAATTCCTGAGTATGCAGGGTTTTAAAAAATGGCATAAAATAATGCATTTCCGGAACAAATTTTGAGAAAAAATTTATCATGCCATTCTAGAGAATATAAAGTGTTGTTAGAATTAATCCCCCCCCTGAAAAAAAAAAAGGTTAATCGCTTTTAGCTTGTCTTATTTGTTTGGGATACTTTTTATTTTTTCCCATTTATATTTCATAAGCATTGTGGTGTCATTTCACCTTTGTTTATTTACCTGTAAAATATAGGTCCATCGGTTGCCTCCTGATGGCATGTTGCTCATCACCTCAGCTATTCATGGAAGATCCTGTTGTGTCTGGGTTTGAATACCTATTATAATTTTTTTTTTTTATAGAAACATGTTTTCGTTGATTTCCAGGGAAGATATGTAAAGGCTCAACTGACTAAAAAAAAATACTGTAGATGACACTGCATATGAAATTCAACACAAATTTTTCTTATTATTGTTTTGTGTTGTAAAGAAACCATCGACAAACCTTTCATGTTGTGTGTTAAGTGAAGTACATGGCTACACTGGACCAGTACGCATTACTTTAATCACATTTCCAACAATGTATGAATATACTTCTACATGTTTGTTTACTCTGCAAATTTCTTGTCACAATTAGCACATATTACTCACATGCTTATGTTTAAAAACTGTGTTATATTCGTGAAGCAATTCCGGTGCAAAAATCTTGTTGCAAGGAGCAAAGGCTCCTTGTATTTTTGAAGTCCAAATCTGTGTGAATTTTTCACAAACATCTCATATATATATGAGAGGCGCGAATGTGAAGCTTACAAATTAATTCTGTTGGTCCTTGAGCTGGCGCAAGCTTACTTTACATATAATACTAACAAATTTCTGTTAACCTGATTGGCACTTAGGGGTCACATGGTAGAATACAGTGAAAATATCCCCAGTTTGTGGAACATTTCGGACTTTCCCTAGCATCTGCTACTTGTGCCTTATTTGCATGCAAACTAACAGGGACTTCTACGAACATGTAACATGGAGTGCAATAATCTTTACTTCTTTTCTTACCGATTGTTACATTTCTATGATGTGGAAGTCTTAAGTTACTTAAAAAATAAATTATATGTACAGACATATTTCCTTACATTACACATGTGAATAAATCCTGCTATTTAATAAAATAATGACATAAATGTGATAATAAACATGATTAAATCATAGGAGAGTTGTAAATACTGTCCTACAATTTAAAATAATGCTTTTTTTTTTTGCAGTGATGGAAGGTATTATGAGACTACAAAAGCCAACTTCGAACGAGCTGATCGGCTTACTGTGGTGCGAACAATAACAAATTGCAGAGTTTCAAATTATTATTTACTATCTAATTACAAAGACCTCATTTTCAACTGAAATTTACAACGGTAAATGATGGAGTATTTTTCACATGTGAACTTTGTATATCTCTTAGTAAATAAAATCTAAGAAATTGTTGAGTTCATACAATGCATTGTGCAATAAAAATTTATAATTTTAACAATTTTTAATTTTCATCTCACGTATCCGATCATTCTTCCATTTATCTCTTGACATACAAATCTTGACTACAAAGACAAAAATAAAGTTAAGGATGTAATATGATAGTTTTAAAGGAAGTCAGTTGTGAAAAACATAAGAAATTTATGATTTTTCTATTGTTTGCTTAAAAGTTGTGTAGACATTTGTGATTACTTGATATATCATTTCTTAAGCTAATTTAGTTTAATTTTAAACTGTACAGTGTAATCCATGCTGTAGGTGTCATTATTTCATAGATATTATGCCTGGCTGATACAATAAATTCATGGAACTTTTGAATTTGCTACTTCAGTAAAAATCATGACGTGTGTTGGAATATTTTGTAAAAAACATAGAACTTCGATCAAAGGTGTTTGTAAAATATTTTTTTGAAGAGAGGCACTGTAGTTTACAAAGGAGATGAACCTAAAATTTGCTAGCCTTGAAAAAAAACAAAAAAACAATGTTTTAGAGAAATGTTTTTAAAGGTTAATTCTGAATGTTTAATTGTAGGATGCAAAATAAGAGAAGACATATTAATCCCAATATGGCTTGATTTTATAAATTTTATTCAACATAAAAAACAAGTGTATTACTATGGCAAGAAGGTACCATCAATGTGACAAGAGTGATGTATTTAAATACCATCTGTGGTAGATGGTAGCTTTGAAGTCATGCTTTTCATTAGTTTCATTCAACGTTTGTGTTTTCAAGAAGCAGTTAAGTTACAAACTGCATATGTATAAATATGATATATATGACTAATGAGTCAGAAATTTCAAGCATTAAACATCCCTTAGTATGAATATGTTCCACATGTTTTGGGTCCCACTTGTCCCCATCCTCAGCAGATGTCTGACTGGTTCCCAGTTGAAAATTTTGTTGGAATTGTCCAGTGTCCAAAACCCTTTGGCAACATTATAACTTTCAGATGTTTTCTGAAGTGATGTTTAGTGTTTCAAATTTTCAGTTTATAAACTTATACTTAATTAACATAATACTTAATGTGTATTTCTCAATATCTAAGTTGCTGATGTCATAATCCACATATGTTTTAGTTGCAATGAGTTCAAAATCACCAGAATGAGTTACATTGTTATATTAGCTATACCTTCTATCTATCTTCTATTATTTAAATGAAAATCAGTTCCTTCAATATTGCCAGATGAACTCAAAATTGTAACAGTAAAATAATTCCTAAGATTTATTTGGAATAAAATTAGAACCTACTAAGCAATAAATGCTAGTACCACATTTGATAAACACAATAATTATTTACTATGCACCAACAACTGAAGTGTTTAGTTTTATACAGATCTAAGTGCCAAAATAATCATTTTTCAGCTGATAATGCTAAATGGATGCCAAGGCCAATACATTTCTGAAGGGTCCAAGTGCCAGAGAAAGCCATGGTGGTTGCAGTGAATTCCAAAAGATAGTGCTGGGTCTATCTCCAGTAAACCTTTCTGTGGGTCTATGTGCCAATGCGCACATGCCTGCCACCATGTCTACTCTTCCTGCTTAACGCTTACTACAATAGTGGAATTGTTGCATAACATACTTTTGTTTACAAAAAAGTATGTTATGTGCCATTGTATTGTTTCTACAAAAACTGAAAGATTGTAAAATGGAGGAAAATGCTTTGAAAAGGTGAGGGTGAAGCAAGTTTGTATGGCTCAAAAAAGAGAATGGGAAAATTGGGAGTAGGTAAAATGCCTATCACGTAGGTTAGTTAATAAAATTATTGGTTACAGATTACAACTCATTTCTAGTTTATAAATGCTGAGTGGGTGAGTATGTTGTTTACCAACAAAAGTGCTTTAACGTGGTGATCTAATCCTTTGCTTCTTTATTTTTGTGGTGCAGATAACCTGTTTGTGCCATCGAACTACTGAGATCTGAGCATTCAGCATCTTAAAACACTATTTTATAACTACTATGGACTTTCTGACAAAACAAAGCAAGGATCATACTTGATGGGGCTAATTCAGATTGGTGTTATTCAATATTACAGACATGTGCATATGAAACTCCAGGTCAAAGCATGTACACTATTGTTTGCCTGATGGAAATGCACGTAAAGATGTATAGAGCAACTTTCAAAAAAACTTTCCACATTTCTCACAAAGCAGCTCAAGTTCTCATTGAGCGAAAGAAAAAAGGAGACATGGCCTATGTTGAGACATAAGGAGGTAAAAGGCCTTTAAAACTGAGTGCAGAAGTAAGGTTATCTATAAAACAGCACATTGAATCATTCCCATTGGAAGAAAATCATTACAGCCGAAACAAGTTCAGTAAGGAGTTTTTGAGCGCTGATTTGAGCATAAATAGAATGTTGATGGCTTACAAGGAGAAAAACCCTGGTACTGTCATCACCTAGAAACATTACTATAGCATATTCAAAGAGAATATTCTCATCTATGCTTTGGGAGGCCAAGAATTGATATGTGTTCACATTGTGACCTATTAAGCTCTCAGATGAAAACTGCTTCAAATTCCAACAAAGGAATATTTAAAACAGAACTGAAACTTCATCATCGCCAAGCAGAACAGGCACGAGAACACATAAGAAACAATATACTTGAATATCAGAAACCAGGAAATAACAAACGTGTTATTGCAATGGATCTACAGCAAATAATATTTCTTCCAACTCTGATGCATTCACAGATGTCCATGTATAACTTTTGCCTCCATGAATGCAATACAGACCATAGTTATATGTGTCTTTGGATTGAGAATACTGCTGGTCGTGGAGGTACTGATATAGGCTCGGTACTGTTATCATTGAGCAACTATCCTGGAGAACAGACTCATTTAAAGCTTTGATGTAACAATTGCATCAGTCAAAATAAGAATCAGATGATCCTAATGACAGTGGTATTTCTGGTAGCAACTCACAAATTTCAGAACATCCAGTAAAACGTTTTAGTTAGTGGTCACTTTATCTTCCTTGTGATCAGAATTTTGCTGTCTTGGAGAAAAGGAAGAAAGTCACGAAGACTTATGTATCAGAAGATGATTGAGGAAGCTCAACATAAACCTTTCAAGGCAGTAACAATAGACAGAACTGATTTCAAGCACATTCGTTCTATGAGTACTCAAATACTGAATATTGTCGTATGCCTCACTTATATTAACTTAGAAATTCAGATGGGAGCAACTCGCTTATGAGAGGGATCGTTAAATTAAACAAAGAACTTTAATTTAAGAGGCAATGACGAGGACGCAGCTAAGTTAACTTTACAAAATAGTCTTACACCAACATATTATCTGGCTGAAGGGAGAGGAAAGGAACTCTATTATACCATAATTAAAAGTTAAAAGGCGTGGATGGCACACAATTTATTGGATGAAGTTAGTTACATACCTTTGCCCATTGCCTGCCGACGAGGACATCGTGTGTTAGCAGGTGCCCGACTGTCTTACCCGAAGCCTACTCACAGAATAATGATACTGAATAGTAGAATGCCAAGACTGTGTCACTCTTCGGGGCATAGTGGTCATTCCTTCCCAATGAGAGTCAATGAATGGTATGATCTCACGATCCTTTGAAAACATAGTATGAGGATTGCCCTCTTTGACTGCTGCTTGCATTAGGTTACCAAGTGCAGTAACACACATCTGTGGAAAAGCTGCTTGATTTTTCTTGAAGTTTTCAAGTCCTGTTGGAGAGCAATTCTTGCACACAAAGAAATAGTTCATCATAAAGGGAACCAGCTTTCCTAGTTGATAGCCAATACACGATTCATGAAACCACCGCAGACAGTTAGCACACAGCAGCTCTACTATATTAAGGTTGCGATCCTTCCCACAATAGCAATTTCCTTCTCTTTCCACCTGCTGCTGCTTCTGTGCCCCACCAGTGAGACTGTTTCCCTTTAATCGCCCCTCTCACAGATAAACTGCCACGCTTTGGCGTCCAGAGAGCGTATTACCATTAATATAATCTGTGCACATGCCACATCTCCCCCTGTCCACCGAAGTCGACGCCCTCGTCGACATAAGAAAATAAATATAATAAACATGAAAAGAACAAAACAAAATGACATACACATGTGTGATTAACCAAAATATAACAACATTATACATGTGTGATAAGCACCCAGCCGACGACACAATATTGCTGGGCGATGTGGAGATACGAGAGACGTAAGTGCTGTCGACTAGTATTGTTAATGCACTTATCTTTAGCATCCCGCACATGCACACACCACGCTGCCTCAGTTCACAGGCACACTACACTGCGCAAAATATTGCTGGTCTGCCGTAACTGTTTGTGGGTGAGTTTAGACAGTGCCCACAACGACGATTTGTCCTGGTGTAGAATTATCACCGCAGGTCTCTGGTGATGACAACAGGGTGGGCAGTCGCTGGCTTGGACTGCCCCCCGACATGGTGGCTCCTTATGCCACGGCAGTGTAGTGGCTGCCCGACAGCTTCCCTGTGGTGTTTCTTGACTTCTGGTGTGCCCCGGGGATGCTCTTGAATTTTCTCGCTCTCCGCCACAGTGAAATACTAAAACAAAACCACCACACAATAAACAGGGTGCTCCCACAAACAATCACAATAAAAGAATGGTATGTCATATACAATTAAAGATTTTAGAGGTTAAAAGTGTACACTAAAAATTCTTTTGACATGGGGCAAAGAAAGAGAAAAAAATTAGTACAAATTGGCATAAGAACGAAATTTTACAGAGTTGCCATCCAAAATTTAACTTACAATGCTTCACAAACCAAATAAAACAGTACAACAGACTCAGAATACATGAACATGACAGAAATGAAACAACCTTATTTTGGGATCCCAATATTACATCTTAATAACCAGCTGGTATCACTAACAAAAGAAAGTAAGTGCACTTACAAGACAATCACACATGACAATGAAATGAACTCATTCACACTGACCATGGCCCAAATTACACACAACACTGACTTAACTATCTACTCAAACTAGTGTATGCATCACTACAAACTACATCCACAATACATTTCTAAACTACGCCATGTGACATGCTTTCAACTACTATTGTCCTACTCTTGTCACCAATACAACTTCTCGTCCACATCACTATCCTTCTCATCTCATTATTATCAACGTCTTTCATAATCATCATCAGTAATAATGCAATCTCGATCATTACTTCAATCATCACCATCTTTCAATTTTCTCTTCAAAACAAAACATCTAACATAGGCATAACCATCAAGAAATCACATTAACAATTCAGGAATGACACAAATAACATGACACTATACTGTTGCATCCACATCCTCCAAATGAAATTTAAGCTGGAAAACAGGTGGTATTAAAATTTGCTATCTAAGATGGTAATGAACTTGTTGCATAAACAGAGAAAAAAAATTATTTTCATTACATTCACTTCCATCCATTTAATCTCTCGTGTGAATTCATCACACACGCTATACTGGGCACGTTACAGCAACACCAATAAGCAAAATCTCTGAAAACATACAACTGTCGGGGTTACACTGTGGCACTTCCACCGAAGCTGACATCATCTCGTCTCTTCTCATCTCATTAACACCGTCGGGGTTACTCTTTGGCACTCCCACCGAGGCAAATCTCAACTCTTATTTCTCACATAACCTCACACTACGCCATCAGGGTTACACTTTGGCACTCCCACCGAGGCAAATCTCACATATGTCACATAACCTCAAATACACACACTATTCATGCAACAATTTTCTGCAAATAAAAATCACAGCATCATTATGAAACCCAAAATCAAATCGAGTCAAGTCAAATCAAATCGAATGCAACAAAACAACATCACATCATTACTCAAAATCAATATTGTCACATAACATTCCTGAAAATGAAAGCTCAATTAAGCACATAGTACACCTGAAACACATTCCTGCAGCATAATACAACAAAACAAATGATTTGCAGTTCCCAAAACATAATTTAAAATTTAAGTTACACCCACAATAATAATACACTTTTAATTTAGCAGAGACATCCATATCACACATTCCTGAAAAGCAAAGCTTAATTAAGCATCAGTCAGTGAAACAATAAATTTAGCATACCTGTGTGAGTCGTGAAACTGTTTCATTCGTCCAAACTTTAGCACTCACAATGTTTACATACTTACAGGTGATTTTTCTTTCTTTTCTCTTACTCGTTTACCACAAAATTCCCGTGCAAATTTTCCAAAATCTGGTAACACACGTACAGCTGGTTCATCAACATCCACATCGTACTGGTCCATATTAGAAGCACATCAAACCTAATTAGGTGAAGATACTGGCAAGGCTGGTAGGCTCCTGAAACTTTTACTTACATGAGTAATTATGAAGCATTTTTCCCCTAAAAATATGCATTGCGTAATTAAATAAACCAAACTTGGTAACGGTGAAGCAAAATTATCAGCATTATCATTTCCTTAATTTTTCCGCGAATGTACAACGCACAAAATTTTCAATATATATACGTGACCTCTTTCATTTTATTACTTTAAATATTTCAAACAGATGCCACACTTTTTATACACACGTACATTTTAAACACGCAACACACGAATTTTAAACGAATTTGTTGCACTGTCGAGTCGTTAATACTTTCAATATGACGCAATCTAGAATGCAATGTTACGTAAATCAGCTCACACACGCAAACACATTATCAACGACACAAATATCACCCAATTTTCACAATTCACTTTTCGCAATTTTCAAAACTTTATACTTCAAAATGACCAGCACGAAGAACTTAACACAGTGATACAATTTAAAGGAAATGAAGCCAAAACAAGGGGAAAATGGAGTCAGAAGTTTTAGCGTCACGCCGGCAGACAATGGGAAAATGTAAAAATAAGCCCAAAATTAAAATTTCGAAACCAGACTTTCAGATATGATAGAAACAAAATTTAGAAGAAGAGAATCACAAATTAAAGCATAAAAATCCTTACCCTTAAGCCAGAAACAAATTTTACATTTTTCGCGACCACGTGGAGAAACACAAACCGTTACATTTGGAGGGAAAAAAAATTTTGCACTTAAAATCTCAAAACAATCAAACCAATTACTCGGCGCCACCGCCAATTACCCGGCGCCTCCACCAATTGTCGTATGCCTCACTTATATTAACTTAGAAATTCAGATGGGAGCAACTCGCTTATGAGAGGGATCGTTAAATTAAACAAAGAACTTTAATTTAAGAGGCAACGACAAGGACGCAGCTAAGTTAACTTTACAAAATAGTCTTACACCAACATATTATCTGGCTGAAGGGAGAGGAAAGGAACTCTATTATACCATAATTAAAAGTTAAAAGGCGTGGATGGCACACAATTTATTGGATGAAGTTAGTTACATACCTTTGCCCATTGCCTGCCGACGAGGACATCGTGTGTTAGCAGGTGCCCGACTGTCTTACCCGAAGCCTACTCACAGAATAATGATACTGAATAGTAGAATGCCAAGACTGTGTCACTCTTCGGGGCATACTGGTCATTCCTTCCCAATGAGAGTCAATGAATGGTATGATCTCACGATCCTTTGAAAACATAGTACGAGGATTGCCCTCTTTGACTGCTGCTTGCATTAGGTTACCAAGTGCAGTAACACACATCTGTGGAAAAGCTGCTTGATTTTTCTTGAAGTTTTCAAGTCCTGTTGGAGAGCAATTCTTGCACACAAAGAAATAGTTCATCATAAAGGGAACCAGCTTTCCTAGTTGATAGCCAATACACGATTCATGAAACCACCTCAGACAGTTAGCACACAGCAGCTCTACTATATTAAGGTTGCGATCCTTCCCACAATAGCAATTTCCTTCTCTTTCCACCTGCTGCTTCTTCTGTGCCCCACCAGTGAGACTGTTTCCCTTTAATCGCCCCTCTCACAGATAAACTGCCACGCTTCGGCGTCCAGAGAGCGTATTACCATTAATATAATCTGTGCACATGCCACAATATCACAAAAATGAAGACCAATAATGTATCCCAGATCTATGTTAAGGATGGGCTTCTAAGACATGATTTGATAAAAGTAAAGAAATCTCACAGTTTCCTCAGACCTTGGGAAGAAGTTCGTGTGTGTAAAAAAAGATTATTTAAAAAAAGTGTTCTTAAAAAATAAGAAAGGAAAAAAAAAAGCAGGGAAATTAACTGAAGGACCTCGAAAATATGCTCCCATACATTCTAGAAGAAGCAAAACATTATTGATAATGCATGCCCATGCTAAAGAATAGTGTTGAAACACATGATAAGACTAGATGCTAAAGATTGTTTCCTTTTTCATATATTTTATTTCTTTAGTGTCTTTAGGGTAACCAAGAATGTAAAGGGGTCATCCTCTGTGGTGTAGTGGTTACCATGCTAGCCTCTAGTTCCAGAGGTCGCAGGTTCAAACCCGGTGGAGGACGATGGATTTATTCGGGCATAAAAATCCTTAGCATGCCTTCTTTCAGAAGGAAAATAAAGCCAGTGGTCCCGTGTTGTAGATTTACGACACGTAAAAGAACCTCAACCTAATAAAGAGGCCTCTGAGCAAAATTATCAGTCTTTCACGCCCAATATAGAATGGGACGCTAAGGATCAAAGCAGTTAAAGAGCGTCCATAAATAAAACCAGATTTTTTCAATGTAAAGGTTTATCAATCCCATTCTTAATGACTTTGAAGTGTTCATTTTTGCTATTGTAAAAGTTTATAGTCTGTTCTAGGGCCACATCAGATTGCGATTTAAGATGGCACATAGACCCTTTTGCTGGCCACTTTTCTAACAATATTGTAAGAATTGGCAAATATAAACTTTTTGCGTTGAGTAATATATTGTTTATCTTCAGATTTGTTTGCAACTTTACAAAAGCAATATCATAATAAAATACCCTAAATAAATGTGTTACATTTACCTTTTAGTTCCTTTTTCCTTATTTTCTACAAATCATGATTTTGGCACTTAGACCCCTATAAAACTAAACGCTTCAATTAGAGTTCACTGTCGTATAAAACTTTCAAAATTATACCCATGCAGTCATTGTCGCCAATGCTATAATCCTCATAATTTTCAAACAGAATTTGAATGAAAATAAGCTAAACACTGTATCTAGAAATAAAAACTTCTTTCTTTATGAATATTGAGTTTACTTAGTGCATTTCACCAGATGCCCATTGGCATATTTCATAAACTCATTTTTAGGATTGAGTATGTTAATCTTAAATGTTTTATTTTAAAATATAAGTGTCATTTAGCTCTTAAATTACTGAAAATCATTAATTTAAAAAAAAAAATTTAGTTGACCAGGACAGTTGGCCCTTTGTGCCCTCTCCTTGCAAATGTCCTTGACTGAATCTGCAATGGAGGACTACCCATATAACCCACTGTATGTGCCAGAAATGCAGTAGAGAGGTGACTTCTTTTTATGCTTGGTTTCCTGAAGCTTTAATAGGTGTTTGCTGCATTAATGGACCTTTTCTCACAAACTTAAAAATAGAGCTATGGCATTTTTACCAATTTATACCATACATGTGTATGTTTTAACATGGGTTTTTTTGGATTTTTTTAATTTTATGGGAAGTTATGAACAAAAAATCCAATATTTTTTTTTAGAGAAAAGTATATTTTAACAAAAAAGAAACCCAGTTCACCAAAATACAGGATACAGGTCACAAGCTACAATCATCACATTATTCATTAATGTGTAAGTTAGAGATTTAAAAAAATTTAATGTGATACATCCACATAACTTTCTCTACCCTCGTCTATCATTTATTAGTGAGTATACAAACTATTCTTACTAAAGTTTATTATTCCATCTACTACATTTTAATTCTGATACACCTTTGCAGAAATAGCTATATTACACAGTCGTCCTCCATGGTGTAGTAGTTACCATGCTAGCTTCTAGTTCCAGAGGTCCTTACATGGCTTCTTTTGGAAGAGAAGTAAAGCCGGTGGTCCCATGTCGTAGATTTACGTCGCATAAAAGAACCTCAAGCCTGATAAAGAGACCTCTAAGCAAAATTACCGGTGTTTCACGCCCAATATAGAATGGGACGCTAAGGACCATAGTAGTTATAGAGCGTCCATAAATTAAAAAAAAAAGCTACATTACACATTTTGTTGTAGATACAAAAGGAACAGCAATAGTCAAATGTTTAAGAACTGGACGCTATATGCTGACCTTAAAATTCCATACTGTTTCCATGCAATTGTGAGATACAACTGAACATTGAAAGGACTTTAAGGAATGATCAAGAAATGAACAATTTGAACCTTTAATAACGGATGTCTCAGAAATGCCTTATGCCACAAAGAAACTTATTTTAAATAAATTGTGTGTTTTAAAGGGATCTACATTTTTTGTGTAGTATGTTTTCATCTATCACTTAACATTTACCAGTTATACAAGATTATACAAAATTCCTTCCAAATGAAGAGGACTTCAAAGGCTATTCCCAGAATTTTCAAGATATACATTCTGTCATGTAAATACCTTTAATGTATGGTATTTTAATCAAAATCATTAGAGCCATTTTTTAGAAAATCAAAATTTTGAATAATGCTCCATGCAAAAAGTAACACATGCACACGCACGCACATGCACACACACACACATACGCAAGACCTTCTTCTAAAAATGATTTTTTAACTTATTCTGGGGACTTCAAAACATGTATTTCTGGTGAACTTACAGCATCGGATTTTTGGGTGGAATGCATTATCTTCTCTACCTAATGTAGGTGGTAGAGAAAGTGAAAAAGAACCTTAGAAGTAGTTTTTGTAGAAAAATGCATTGAATTTGCACAATTTAACATTACTTAAACACACTAAGATATTCTGTGGGCCACTGAGCTGAAAAATATACACTTTTAAAGTATAGGTAATAAACGAACCTGATAAAAAACTAAAAGCTTACAAACCAAAATATGATGCAAAAGACAATGTTATACATTAAAATGAGTAAAAAAAGACTCTTATAAGTAACAACATGACTATGAATTGCTCATATTCTGGTAGTTTATCTTATTTGCATATTCGCTCCTCCTATCTGCTGAAGTCACTTGTGTTCACTGATAGGGAATGACTATACCGTTCAATAAATTTACACTGAAATGATCGTTAAAATTACAAGAATAGTTAAATGAGAAAGACATTTGTGTTTGCTAAATCTTCTTTTGGGGGGGGGGGAGGGTTTGGCTGCATAGAGTGAAGATAATGAGAATGGATTAAATAATAATTAAAGTTGGAGTATATACAGGATGGAAATGAAATAAGTGTGCAGATTCAAGGGAATGATAGGTTGCAATAACAGGAAGAAAAATGTTTATGTGGCATTTTGTAATTAAGTGCATAGTTAATTAATAAATTGGGTAATGGCAATGCTTCAGCTGCCTAGAGATAACAAGCAGAGGCGAAGGCTTGTATTACTTGTATTGAAAACATAACAAGAAGTAGGGGTGAGAGCTTAAGGTTTCTATGTAAACAAATCAGCAAGTGCATAGGTAACCTTTCGCTTCCTCGGTGCTGTGCATTTGGTGATGAACAATGATTATGAAGATTCAGTCAGTGGTCAGATTATGTAAAGTGATATGTCAAAATACCGGTCTAAAGTCCCTAGACATACCTATGCATACCCTCCAATTCATGATACTAAGAACTGTGTAAATGAATAATATGTCGTATTGCAGTTTGCCATTTCTCTTATAGCATTACTTTGAAGAAGTATTGTTCGACAATTTGCAGATAGTAGGTTGCATTATTATTTGGAGGAGTTTGCCCCACAGTTGTATGCCAATTTGAAGAAGGCAATTTAGCGATGTTTTTTTTTTTGAGATGTTTCTTGTGAGCCCCACATTTTTGCGTCAATTTGCGGTAGGTTTTTTGGTTACGTAAATGTAATTAAGGTTACGTAATGAAGATACACTTTGATGCGTTTGATTTTTAGGACGCCAAAACTTTATAGTGAAGATGATGCTGGTTTTTACATAAATTATTATAGTTATTTGCCTCGGCTGCTTTCAGTCGCACTATAGAAACATGAGTTCTTCGTAGGATTGTGATAAGACTCAAATTATAATACGCCACACAATTTACTTTTTTTACTTCTTTTTATTTCACTTTATATTTGCACATTTTATAAACACAGCACTTTATGAAATAAAACTGTGAGC
Source organism: Deroplatys truncata (assembly GCA_030765065.1). Classification (NCBI taxonomy): domain Eukaryota; kingdom Metazoa; phylum Arthropoda; class Insecta; order Mantodea; family Mantidae; genus Deroplatys; species Deroplatys truncata. Next base: position 21,726,331 of record CM060982.1, read on the forward strand.
ACTTAATACATTTTTGGCGGAGAACATAAATTTTATCATTTATACTTTACAACATTTTTACCCACGACTTTCACGTCTACTCTCTACAACTTCATGTCCGCGACTGACTAGATTCAACGGTAAAAACCTTTAGCGTCGGTAATGCCATTATCTTATTGGCTAAATTCTAGTCCAATAGAATTTAAGTATTCAAACTAAAATCTTTTCTTTACTTCTGATTGACTAATTCCAAACTGTAAGCGAAATTACGTTATTACCGATCTTTTTCATAACTAGTACTTTTAAAATTTCAAACACATTATTGTCACCAAAATTACATTATTGCCTCAATATTAACATCCTAAAACATAGCATTCTCACAGTTTTTGCACTATTAGAGTATATAAACATTTGCATATCACTAATAAATACGTTTACAATAAAAATAAGTATTTACAATGACTTTACATACAATTTATATAATAATTATATACATATTGTTTTCTAGGTGGGCTGTTATTGAATTTAATTAATAAAAAATACAATTAATATCATTTAGGCAAAAAAATACTGCCTCAAATTGCCCCCTTTTAGAAATAATTAAAATTTACTCTTTTTATTGATTCTTTTAAATTTTCAAATATTTTCTAAAATTCTCCTGAAAGAAATAAGCATAACTTTTATTTTGCACTTCCTATCTTTCACTGTCACTTTCTTACTTTTTCTTCAACACTCGTTTGTCACAACACTCGTGTGTAGCTGAACACTTCATATTCACTTGCGTAGCACTTTTCAAGGTTAATGACCTTGTATAATATTAATGACCTGAGCTAAGTTCGCTTATTCACTATCACTATCACTAATAAACACTTTATATGCTTTACATTTTTACATACAATTATACATGTTAACATTTGTTACCCTTTGTTTACAAGTTGTTTCCTAAATTTTAATTTATAGCATAAATGTAATTGCTACTTAAATTTTCTACTAACAATGGATTTTTAATTTAATTCTTCTGTTTTTAAACTTTCTTTTGTTATTTATTACTTGCTCTATTTAGTAAAACAAATTATTATTTACATATTACTTTACAATTTTAAATTACATTGCTTTCCTTTGTATGTTCCAAATACATTATTTTGTTTTTCTCTTGTGCCACACATAACCTGTAAATTTTACTTTCCCTTTCCTTTTTGTTTCTCAGATTGTTTACATTTATTTTTTTCTCTTTTTGTGAAACACATAACCTATATACTTTATTTTCTTTGTGTTTCTCAGACTGTTTACATTTATTCTCTGTTTCTTTTTGTGAAGCACATACCCTACATACCTTACTTTTCTTTTCTTTTTGTTTCTCATACTGTTTACATTGTTCTTATGCCACAGACTTTTTAGCTTTGCCCTACTTTTATGTTGCACAGTTGTGTTTGACATGAAATTTCGTACATTCTTTTGTTTATGTGTGTCATTCATGTTGTGTGTTTGAGATGTTGATGCTACGGAAAAAACAATTGCATCTCTTGTTTTGTTTGTTAACAAAGTTGATACATTTCTCTCTGTACTTGTATTACTGACATTCATTTGTTTAGTATTTACATAATTAGTTACATCTGTATTTACCTTTGGTACTGTTACAGCCATTTGCATTTGCACAATGTTTACATTTGTATTTCCTACTTCTTCAATTTCCTTACTAGTTTCTTGTACTTTATTTAATTCTGTTTTCAGCTCTGTACGGTAATAGTGATAAAGTCGGGCCCGTGCGCTTACCCGTCATTCTCCTCGCACGAACGGTAAGAGTGCCCCCACTACTCTTAACCACGTGATAGCCCCCACCATAATGATCACGTGATTACCTTTTCCCCTAATTTAGTTCTCCACCTCTGCGTTTGAAAACTTTAGGGCGAATGCCTCATTCTGCTAGCACATTTAGACCTGTTCGTTCGACATGAATTTTTTCGAAGTTACAAGTCAATTTGCTACCATAGAAGGTGCAGTGGCATTTCTTCGGGCTAATGGAATATTGGCCAGAGATCCGCCGCGATGGACTATAGTTGGCTGCGGCAGAGAAATGACGGAGGTTCGACGTGCGGATGCCCAGGATGGATTGGTGTGGCGGTGTCCCAGCCACAAAGGGCGCAAGAAGTCAATTCGAAGTGGCTCTTTTTTAGACCACCAAAACATCAATCTCAACATATTCTGCCTTTTGATGTACTGCTGGGCCTACTCCATTCCACGTCTATTTTTATATCCAATGAAAATTATGAATACGTTTCCAATAATGATAAACAGCTCACCCCCTCGCTGCATTATTGCACGCTATTATTGTCAGTTTCAGTAAGGCAGTATAAGGCAGTGGTGGGGGAACCATGTTGCGTGGAGGGGAAGGTGGAATTTGGTGGATATGGAAGGTAAGTGCAGGGACCCGACTTTATCACGTATGCCCTCTGTACTAGCTTCATTGAACTTATTATTAGTTTCCTTTCCTAGTTCTGTATTAGTTTCAGTTACTTTATTACCTGTGTCTGTACTAGTTTCAGTTACTTTACTACTTAACCCTACTTTTAGCCCTGTATTAGTTTGTTACTTTACTATTAGTTTCCTTTCTCAGCTCTGTATTAGTTTCGTTTACTTTATTACATATGTCTGTACTAGTTTCAGTTACTTTATTATTTAACTCTTTACTGGTTTCAGTTAACATATTACTTAACCCTACTTTCACCTCACCTATCGAATTATTAGTTTCAGTTAATTTATTACTTAAGTCTGTATAAGATTCAGATATAGCATTACTTACTTCTGTATAAGTCATTTATTGCTTTTAGTAGGCACATCATTTGCTGTTGTGTGAACCACCCTTGCTCTTGTTGGCTAGATGGTATGGGAGGTAATGATGTGTTATAGCGGCTGTCGTCTGCTAGCGAGCGGCCTGGGCGTGGCTTAGGTGGTTGTTGCCAACGGTGAGAATCGAAAACTCGCTGAAGGCATAACATGTAGCCAACCCATGCACGCAATGTACAGCGAGCCATTGTAGTTGTATACTTATACGGCCCGCGTGTTGTTATTTATCGTTGTGGATGTATTATATTATTATGAGAATGATTATTATTACTATTATGTATTATTATCATCGGCATCCAAATAAAGCATTTGTGGAAACGTCGTGTGTGTCATAATGCAAAACGAAAAGTCGGTTAAATACCTAAACTCCCTTGACATGGAATATTTTTGGGAATTTTTGATGTTGTAAACATGGCTGAAACGATTTTGATTAAAATACCATTCATAAAAATATTTGCATGGCAAATGAAATGTATATCTCGGATTTTCGGGAAAGAGCCTATGAAGTCCTTCATTCGGAAGGAATTTTTTATAACCTTGTATAACTGGTAATCCTTAAGTGATAGAGGAAGACGTGCTACACCAAAAATCTAAATCTCTTTAAAGCTACAATATATTTAAAATACGCTTTATTGTGGCATGAGCCCTTTCTGAGATATCCGTTATTAAATGTGCGAATTGCTAATTTTTTGAAGGTTTCAATTGTTCATTTTTTTGGTCATTATCTTAAAGTCCTTTCAACACTCAGTTGTTTCTCGTGATGTCATAGAAACAGAATGGAATTTTAAGACCAGCATATAGCGTCCAGTTGTTAAACATTTGACTATTGCTGTTCTCTTTGTATCGATAACGAAATGTGTAATGTAGATATTTCTGCAAAGTCTTTTTTTTATATTAAAATGTAGTAGACAGAAAAAAAGGTTGATTAAGAATAATAATTTATGTATCTACTAATAAACGATAGAGGATAGAGAAAGTCATGTGAATGAATCAATTGTAATTTTATTATTGTTTTTTTATAAAAGGAGTTGAAAGGAAATTAACTTTCTGTGCTACCAAGCTGCAAAGAATGTCATTATTAAAGTGTTTTGAGCTACTAAATGTATGCTTTTCAGCAATTCCTTTTTTTTCAGTCTGTACAAAGCAAGAAATATGAAATGAATGAATTTTCGGGTAAAGCAGCTGTAATATAAAATGATTTTTCAGACTTAAAACACCCCTAAGGCTGTTATAAGATTATGCAAACTTTCATACATTTATAATACACTTTTAAGTGCAAAGGTGCAATGACATTTCCTGGAATATTATCACAAATGCTAACACAAGAAAATATTGGTTTGCCTCAAACTGCATTTTAGAGCATTCCATAGTTTCCTAGATACTTAGCGCAATACACAAATTTCAATCAGAATGAACGGGAGTTCACAGGCTATTTCCAGAAAATTCAAAATGCATGCTTTATTTGAACTCACCAGCACAACCACACTAACACTCCGTAGTTCACACACTCGCCTTCAAACACTATAAATCACTAGCAAAACACACTCAAACTCCAAAGCCCACACACTCGCAATCAAACACTACAACTCACCAGCAAAACACACTCACAGTTCACCCCCCCCCCCCAGGGGCTCACTATGTGAGTATGGCTTTGACGTACCCAGAGTGCCCGAGCCAGTCCTCACCCTCATCTGGACTAGCCACGTTATCTTCATTTATTTTACGCTTCCTTTTCTACAATTATTTCTTGTACTGGGTTCAGGTTCTATGGTTTTATTAACACCTGTCTCACCAACAGGGATCCTTTCTATTTCCGTGGTTGCTGTCCCACTGTTTCAACGCAGCTTCCAACCCCCCAGGGGCTCACTTTATGTGAGTACGGGTTTGGCACACCCGGGGTCCTGAGCCACTCATCACCGTTGTCATCCCTCCACCCTTATCCGGTCGAGGAGGGTTCGTCCTCTTGACCGGGAGACACAAGATGCGCTCTCGTGCGTTCTTTTCATTTCGTTCCATACCCCCCTCGCCACGCTTCTTTTTTCTCTAATCTATTTACAAACATTTCGCACCACGACCATTCACATATCTCTTTTTCTTCCTCGCCGGCCTACCTTGCGTGTGAAACGCCCACACACTTTTGGTTTATTTTCCAATTTTATTTTAATCCTCCGTGGACACAGCCTGACGGATACCCATGCACTGGGTGCGCAGCTGGGTGAGTGGATAATGGCGTCATCCCCACTACCCGGGGTCGTCATGTAGGGTGTGTTCGTATCTGCTGTTCAACTGCAGTCCCGCGGGGGGGCACTACATGAGCTGCTGACTTCCCACGGCCATTGTGTCCCTCTGTCTATGTTCTGGGAGGTGTGACCCTGGGGTGAGACCGGTATGGATAGGCCACTCACCCAAGCCGGGGTAACACCCGGGAAGACAGAGCCTGAAGTCGGAGACGGTTGCAGTGCTGGAGGATTTATTTCGCTATGGAGCCCTCTTTCTCCATTATTAATAACACGCCGAAAAGTTTTGGTAACAGAAGTAGCACCACCGTCATCTGGTTGTTACTTAGTCATTACGCAAACAGAGAAAGGACAAACGTTTGAGAAGGTGAACCATTTTATAATACAGAAGGGCATTGACTCTATTGCTGGTCCGGTTCATTCCTTCGCCTTCACCTCGGTTCATTGTTGGTTCAGAGTAAGTCCGATCAACAAAGTAAGACTTTGTTGCGCGCAACGCTTCTCCACGGTTATCCCATTCGTGTTGAGAAGCACCGCACCTTGAATTCCTGTCGAGGCGTCGTTACAACCCGGTGGAGGGCGATGGATTTTTTCGGGCGTAAAAATCTTTAGCACGGCTTACTTTGGAAGGGAAGTAAAGCCGGTGGTCCCGTGTCGTAGATTTACGGCAAGTAAAAGAACCTCAAGCCTGATAAAGAGGCCTCTGAGCAAAATTTCCGGCCTTTCACGCCCAATATAGAATAGGACGCTAAGGACCATAGTAGTTAAAGAGCGTCCATAAATAAAACTCACTTTAATTTAATTTCGGCATACGCGATAATGAAGATGCATATATCCAATGAAGGTGCGCATGCCGCTGCCAACAGTCCATTTTATCCCAATCTTATTTTAGCCTCTGTGTTCCTGCGGATGATTTTAATCATTACTTAAAGAAGTCTATTTCTCCGGTTGTTTTGGTGCCTGGTCCTCTGTCCAGCACACTTCAATGCTCACATACACAAAAATCATACACTCATGCTCCACAACTCATTAAAACACACACACTCAGGCATTACAACTCATTAAAACACACACACACACACACACTCAGGCATTACAACTCATTAAAACACACACACTCAGGCATTACAACTTATTAAAACACACACACTCAGGCATTACAACTTATTAAAACACACACACTCAGGCATTACAACTCATTAAAACACACACACTCAGGCATTACAACTTATTAAAACACACACACTCAGGCACTACAACTTATTAAAACACACACACTCAGGCACTACAACTCATTAACACACACACATACACGCACTCAGACACTACCTCTCATTAACACACACACATAGACACACACACATAGACACACACACACAGACATATACACAAATGCTACATGTGGCGTTTTTAGTTTTCCGTATGGTGGATGAAACCAAGTTCATTATAATGAAATATGTAATTAATAGTGGTCAAAAATATTTTTCGTAGGAAATTTAACGTGAATACCATATAGCATTCATGCAAAATTAGGCTTCTGTTCACATTACATTTTCCACGATATGAGTATTTTTTGTCGAGTAAGAATATTGATTTTTAATCAGTAGAGGACTTCGTCTAACTGTGAAGGTTCCTATTGATTTCTAATCCTTAAACATAAAATTGTGATTTTGAACTACACACTGTAAATTCACTGTGTCAGCGTTTTAAGCTATATTATCTATGGATTGTTTAATCCTTTCTTGCACTTTCCTCCTCGAATCCCCGTTCTTTTCTTTGTTTTTTAGTGTAAAGTAAATCAATGACTAAAAGTATAGTTTTGCAAATATAGAATTTTATGGAGTATTCTTCAAATTCCTTTCTGCCTGATTGTTCTTAGTAAAGGAAGGAATGGAAAAGATAATTATGGCATAGATGAGTACGATATTCTTCTTCTTAAAACTTTCTTGGAAATTGTCTCTACGGGATAAACGAAAACTGGGGAAAGCCTTTCCGAATAGCTCTTGCTACTGGAATAAAACGCAGGCCGACAGAAACACTTTACTACAAAGCATTCGTCAATTATATTCCTTAAATCGCGGTATATGCTACTCACTTTATTTCATCTAGAATGCGGAATTTTTCTTGGAATTAAACGTAAATAAGTGTATTCGAATTGCTTGAGTACTGTTTGCAGTGCGGTCTGGAGTTTCTTGTTAGCCAAAGGTTGTACCTTCTGCGGAACAGATGTTACCTCATCCACTTTTAACATGTGGTGCTGTTGTATTGTATTCCTGGTTGAGAGTCATTTACTGCCCATCATAAACATGAATTGCTTTCGGAATGTTCAAACACTACCCCTTGCAAAGTCCCAGGCAGGTAGGGAGGGTCTGAGCTTTGCGGTTCTTAAAAGTCACGTACAAGTGTTATGAAAAATGGAAACGTTCATACAAGCTTTTACACTTAACATTTTTGTTCCTTAAGTACTGCAACCCTGCAAAGATTCGGCTCTTAAGGTTGTGCTTAATTAAAAACCTGATGTTGGATTCACATAACTTTCTCTACCCATTATTCTTATAACAGTTTCTTCTTCTATCTCCTTGTTAATATAGATAAACCTGCATGACACATTTCGTTGTATGTGGTTATAAAACAATATAGAAAGTACTGATTCTGCAGTGTGCGGGGAGTGTGTTTGCCTCACATTCAAGAGGTCCCGAGTTCTAGTTTCGGTTAGGGTGAGTTGTACGGATAAACGTTTTTCATAGTTTTCCCTTATATTGAGAAGTCGAATGTCGGATAACTGTAAGCTTTATGGACCCCGGGCTCATTTGCATCATTTCACCATTTCATTCATTCGTCATCCGATACGACTATCAAGTTAGGGACGTTAAACTTAAAGAACGACATTGGGTGATATAAATAAAAACAAGCAAAAGCTTGTGAGCTGTAGCTCCAAGTAAGTTGAGAAACGAGCATCAGGTCGTGATTTGGTATAAATAAAAATTTCCCCTCTTCGTTGAGCTATTGCTATCACCTACCAAGCTTTTGCTCAGTGACCTTCACCACAACACATCATCTGAGTAAACAAACACGCCCATTCTTTGTCAGGAGGCGATTTAAATCTTTACTGCACCTAAATATACATATACTCATTCATGTTAATCATACTCTCATTTATGAAATCTAATAGACATGCAAATTTTAAATAACATAATTATAATTAAAGATTTCGCAAATGAAACAGACATTGAGATTCACCCAACTTTTAACAGATAACGCTCATCCCCTTTCTAAATCCAATCCCTCATTTCCTTATTTGATACTATTACAAACGTGTCACCAACTGATATATTGAAAGATTATTTGTACTTCTGTTTTTGCACCTTTATATTGATATCCTCTGCATATATATATATATATAAAATATCACTGCGTAATTCCAAGAATTTATAAGATGTTATCATGAATTAAAGTTAAACTGGATTAAAGAGTTTCATTTGAAAGTTAAATTTAAGTTTGGTTTTAATTCAAATTCTTTAGTTATAATCCGGTTTTGATTTGTGCGAACATTCTGCTCTATGTAAGTGTTTATTTGTATATCGCTTTGATTACATTACCAGTCTTCCGGTAATAAGAGCGGCTCGCTATGACCTCTCACATTCTGTTTAGCGTTATAGTACCCAGATGAAAACACGTCAGGATCTTTTCAGCATTGTTAGAAGGTCCACCTCGCGTTTCATTTGCCTCTGGAAGAAAATGTTGCGCAACCTTTTACATTTTCTCATTTAAATAAGTGTTTATATCAGCACACATCCGAGTTCTTGCGTCTTGATACAATTTTTAATTTCACTATCACTTACGTATAGCAAGTAGAGGAAGTATTGCATTCTACGCAAAAATTCAATACCGAGATTTCATCAGAGATACACGTTTTGAGAGTGCCTGAATTAAAAAGAAACATATTTAGCAAATGTGTGTGTGAACAGCATAAATAAATAAAATAGTTCAAACTTAGTATCCTCCAAAATGTGATAAGATTTTCAAGAAAATTCCTCTACCCCAAAACTATCCCTTTTCTCAAAAATGGCTCCAACAATGTTTATTAAAATCCGCTATTGTTTAAGATATTTGCATGGCAAATATAGTTAGGTATATCTTGAATTTTCTGGGAATAGCCAGTGAAGTGCTCTTCATTCTGAATGACTTTTATGTAACGCTAAACTGTAAGAGATTCTACTACAAGAGTCCTACGCATCTGTGTCTGAACAGCAAACTCAGAAAGGCAAAGTTGCTAAATAACAAGTTTGGTATTTATGTTCAGCAGTTATTTTCAAGAAACTCCCCCCCCCCTCCCAAACTGCCCTTAACATAGAAAAATTTTTCCAAAAGCTTTATTTTCTCAAAAATGATTAACGATGTTGATTAAACACATGTTTAAAATGTTTTCATGTCAAATGCATATATTGCATTTCCTGGGAATATCCTCCAAAGTCCTCATATTTTTCAGTAACTTTTGCACAGTTGGTAAACCATAAGATAGGCAAATCTATTTACAAAAAATCTTACTACAAAAAGAAAATTGTTCTGGTTAAGCACACAATTTATGTCCAAGCATTTCTTTTTACTTTCTTTTTTTAACTTAATCATTCCTGAAATATTCCTTGTTATTGGTTTAAACTTTCAAATAACTGCTTATAATTCTCTCAAATGGTAAGTCGGTATTCAATAATTTCTCATGGTCATCATGCAAAGAGCATCGAATTTCAAAGCCCTCATATAGCCACGCCTCTTTAAAAAGCTGACTCACTTTACTACTGTATCGTATATAACAAAATTGTAAATGTGAATTGAACGTTTATCTGGATTAACAAGAAGAAGCTGGAATTATAAGCTCTTGTAAGTATACTTTGTGGAAGAATGATTAGAGAAAGCCATGTAAAAGTATATAATCAGGATTTTTTTTCCGCGATCACCTGAAAAGAACGGAATTTCAAATCCATCAAATAGCGACCCACATTTAAAATATTTGACTATCCCTTTAGTTTACTGCATTCTTCTTATTCCTACAATGAAAGTTTATCTCGATTAACAAGTAGTAGATACCAAGAAACAGCTTTTTTGTAAGTATTGTTTGAAAAAGAGTGATAGAGAAAGTCGTGTGATTTTTATTTTCCTCTCTGGAACCAAGAGCATGAACTCCACCAATGTATTAAAATGCAGTTGAGCAAGCTGAGTGAACAGTGTTCAAGAACAGTGACAACTATGCTGCCACCGCTTCTGTCTAATAACGTATGCTGCTAGTATTTCACCTAACTTACACGTCTTCTCCAGTCTCCTATTGCCACGTCATTGCAGTACATTAATACAACAATGTGTGTTTTGTGACTCAAGAACAGTGAACAACATTGCTGCCACCGCTTCTGTCTAATAACGTATGCTGCTAGTATTTCACCTAACTTACACGTCTTCTCCAGTCTCCTATTGCCACGTCATTGCAGTACATTAATACAACAATGTGTGTTTTGTGACTCAAGAACAGTGAACAACATTGCTGCCAACGCTTCTGTCTAATAACGTATGCTGCTAGTATTTCACCTAACTTACACGTCTTCTCCAGTCTCCTATTGCCACGTCATTGCAGTACATTAATACAACAATGTGTGTTTTGTGACTCAAGAACAGTGAACAACAATGCTGCCACCGCTTCTGTCTAATAACGTATGCTGCTGGTAATTCACCTAACTTACACGTCTTCTCCAGTCTCCTATTGCCACGTCATTGCAGTACATTAATACAACAATGTGTGTTTTGTAACTCAAGAACAGTGAACAACAATGCTGCCACCGCTTCTGTCTAATAACGTATGCTGCTGGTAATTCACCTAACTTACACGTCTTCTCCAGTCTCCTATTGCCACGTCATTGCAGTACATTAATACAACAATGTGTGTTTTGTGACTCAAGAACAGTGAACAACAATGCTGCCACCGCTTCTGTCTAATAACGTATGCTGCTGGTAATTCACCTAACTTACACGTCTTCTCCAGTCTCCTATTGCCACGTCATTGCAGTACATTAGTACAACAATGTGTGCTTTGTGACTCATGGATATTGACAACAATGATGCCACTGTTTTTGTGTTATACGGTATGCTGCTGATATTTCACCTAATTTACAACAATGTGTGTACGTGGCTCAAGGACAATGAGAACAATGCTGCCACTGCTTCTGTGTAATAAGGTATGCTGCTGATATTGCACCTAATTTACAACAATGTGTGTTTGTGGTTCAAGGACAATGTCAACAAAGCTACCACTGCTTCTGTGTAATAACGTATATGTGCGATAATGTGTTTGGCCTGAAATAACACCATTTTCTTTGGGTATGAATCAACATGCACGTTTGGTTAACTTTGTACAATAAGTGTGCTTCAATGCAATATACAAAAACATCGCCAAATTGTGTGTTTGAAATAACCGCGCCGCATTGCGATTTTCGTGTTACATAGTTGTTAACTTCTGCGCGTACATTTATTACGGTTGGCAACGCTCGAACTCCTTAAGCCACGCCCAGGCCGCTCGCTAGCAGACGACAGCCGCTATAACACATCATTACCGGTATGGGATAGTATGTATTTCTATTGCTTCTTGCATTAACGTTTGTAAAGGTGATTGACCTTGTATACTACAGCTATCTGACTGACTTTGCATACTATTGCTATCTCTTTTAACATCTACTTCTGAATTTTCAGATAACTGCTCATCCACTTCTAAATTACAATCTGTAATATTTGACCTAACCTCAACTACCTCCATACTTTCTTTATTTATAGCTTACATTTTTTTTTTTTTTTGTTTCTATTAACTTTTGAATTATTTAACTTAACTTTTCCACTTCTTAACAGCATGAATTTTATTTAAATTTTACAATATTTTCTAAATTTTATATTTACAACATGAAAAAAATTGAACGTTCTGACCTTTAATTTGTAGTTGTTATTTAATTTCAATGCTCAGTGTTCCTGCGTAATTTGTTGTTAAGATGTTAACCACGTGCCCCTTACTCCCGAAGAATTATTGTTATCCTGGATTCCTTTGTTAATTTGGTGCTGATCTTGAAGTTCCAAGCTGCAGTTTCGCTGTATGTTTGTTGTTTTTGGCCGCCCTGTTGGATTCTCTTCTGTGACGTCATCAATTCTCGTATTCGTAGCCACCACGTTGCGGCGCCAATTTGAAGAAGTATTGTTCTTCAATTTGCAGGTAGTAGGTGGCGTAATTATTTGGAGGAGTTTGCCCACAGTTGTATGCCAATTTGAAGAAGGCAATTTAGCGATGTTTTTTTTGAGATGTTTCTTGTGAGCCCCACGTTTTTGCGTCAATTTGCGGTAGGTTTTTTGGTTACGTAAATGTAATTAAGGTTACGTAATGAAGATACACTTTGATGTTTGATTTTTAGGACCCCAAAACTTTATACTGAAGATGATGCTGGTTTTTACGTAATATTATTATAGTTATTTGCCTCGGCTGCTTTCAGTCGCAGTATAGAAACACGAGTTCTTGTAGGATTGTGATAAGACTCCAATTATAATACGCCACACAATTTACTTTTGTTTACTTCTTTTTATTTCACTTTATATTTGCACATTTTATAAACACAACACTTTATGAAATAAAACTGTGAGCACTTCATACATTTTTGGCGGAGAACACAAATTTTATCATTTATACTTTACAGCATTTTTACCCACGACTTTCACGTCTACTCTCTACAACTTCATGTCCGCGACTGACTAGATTCAACGGTAAAAACATTTAGCATCGGTAATGCCGTTCATTTATTGGCTAAATTCTAGTCCAATAGAATTTAAGTATTCAAACAAATCTTTTCTTTACTTCTGATTGACTAATTCTAAACTGTAAGCGAAATTACGTTATTACCAATCTTTTTCATAACCAGTACTTTTAAAATTCCAAACACATTATTGTCACCAAAATTACATTATTGCCTCATTATTAACATCCTGAAACATAGTATTCTCACAGTTTTTGCACTATTAGAGTATATAAACATTTACATATCACTAATAAATACGTTTGCAATAAAAATAAGTATTTACAATGACTTTACATACAATTTATATAATAATTATACACATGTTGCTTTCTAGGTGGGCTGTTATTGAATTTAATTAATAAAAAATACAATTAATATCATTTAGGCATTAAAATATTGCCTCAATTTTATTATCATTGACAACATTGTTTACAGTTTAGTGTCACTGAATGAAATAAATCAGTGTTATTTTGTAAATGATGCAATTAATTTTTCATTTAAATATCAGAGTACCTTTAACAACTGCAGATATGTGAGTTGGCTTCATCTAACAGCAAAACAGCAGATGTTCAAAGTGGGCACTGCTTGCTTGTACACATGCTTCGCATCTCTTCTGCCAATTGCAACACACTTGCGTGAAGATGCCTAAATTATTTTTAATATCTTCAGCTGCTTGGAAGATGCATTGATGAAGTTCCTCCAAAGAACCTATTTCACCCTTGTAAACTTTACTTTTCATGTCCCCCAGAAGTAAAAGTCCAGCGGATTGAGATCTAGAGATCTTGCGGGCCATGATACAGGTCCAAATTGTCCAACCTAATGACCAGGAAAGCTTCGCTAAATGACAACACTTAAGTGAGGTGGTGCACCATCGTGAAGATACCATATTCTTCTAGTATGCAATGGTACATCCTCCAACAGACTGGGAAAATCATATTTTAAAAATCTATGGCATTTTGCACCCGATATACACTCTGGAAGAACGAAAGGTCCAATGAGAATGTTTCCTATTATACCTGCCCAAACATTAACGGAGAACCTGTGTTGAAAATCCCCTTGTTTTATAGCGTGTGGATTTTAATAAGCCCGCGTGTGCATATTGTGAAAGTTTATAACACCATTTTGGGTAAAACAAGCTTCATCCATAGCCATGACACACTCTAGAAATGCTGGATTCTATGTACACTTATGTAGCAGCCACTCACAGAAGCTCACACTGGGATAATTGTTCGGTGACAAACACTGTACTCGCTGAATATGATAAGGGTATAGTAGTTATTCCCTTATGTCCTTAATACAGTCCAGTGTGACATTCCAGCATTAGGAGCAATGTTGTGACTGTTACTGTGAGGTTGCTGTTCCACTAGATGTAACACTTCTTCCTCTATTCATAATTTCATTGGATCGTTGTCCACCACAATTATGGCATCCTGGCATCCCACTTCTTGTGTCGCAAATCCTTTGACACGCTGTAGTAAATGCTTCTTGCATTAGGAACATTCCTTCCTGGAAACTGTTCATGGTAAAGTTTCTGGACTTCACGTTAGTTGTACTTTGTTTCGCCAAAAATTAATACATGCCCAGATATTCTCCGTTCAAATATTTTGGCATGTTTGCCCTGTATGGCAGCGACTGCTGTAATGAAACACATGCCTACCTTTGTACCCCTTTCAAAACGCACTAACTGAGATCAAGGCACAACTGGTTGACGACCCTCAGGGAACAATGAAAACAGTGTTGCAAAACCGCCGGAATTGTTTATGAAATCCTGGAACTATTTCAGTTAATTTCTGAGAAAATGCGAAAATTGCAAAGGAATAATTGTTCCTTATGAATCACTCTTGCAATGTAGCTGAAAATTAGGATCATATGCCTAATACCTATCAAGGTAACGATCACATAACTTTGTGAAAACAAACCTTTTTCTTTCACGTAACCTATGCAAATAAGAGCAATATGGTATATAGACTTTTTTACTTTATTTAACTAAGGGAATGCACTGGTGAAAACTACATATTTATTTCTCTTCTACCCAGTATGCTTGCTTTGTGATTTATGGAAAAGAGATTCATTTAAGAATGTCAAATAGGGATTATGAGGACATTTTGCATTAGAACATTACCAAAAACACAAATTCCAGTTTGATGAACAAATAAGAAAGATCCATAACAGTTTTAGGTATCCATGGATGTACTGTCTGTACACTTAAAAGATACAGTAATGCCAGCATCTGTATCTATTTTGTGTATGCATATTCAGAATTGATACAGATTTTTAACATCCACATCCACATTAAAAGGATTTGCATAAACTTGAAGTTTGCAATGAATAATTATCATCTTACATGCTATGAAATTGTCACAGAAATATAATACAGTAAAAATATAATGTTTACTTTATCAATCAACTGTTTGCTTCCATGATGCTCAAAAACAGTATACAAGTTTTCAATGAACTTGTGAACTCTAGGTAACAAGACAACTATGAGCTGCCAAGTGGTACCCTTCAAGATTATCATGCTAGTTATATTCCAGGATTTTCATGAAAGTATTGTCAATGTTGAGGGCTCCCTGGAATTCAGAAGCTTTCAAATAACTTGTGGCCTAAGGTGAATAATCTACAATATTTTTGAAGTTTTAATCAAAATAAACACAAATCTCAATGTGATGGTATAATGTTTGCTGTAAAAGAACTTTACTGAAAATAATACCTTCTGTAAATATCCCTTTTGACCCTAGAATTTCAACTTGTTCACTGATGTCATTCATTTTTCTCTGATTCTGATGGGGTTATTAGTTATGGTTGGGTTTTATTTTACATGTTGTTAGTAATTATACATTTTACATTCTTTAAAGAATGCAACAGTTTTGTATATATTTAGGCTATCATTAAAAATTTAAGGAATCTATTTGATTTAATTTAATTTTTAGAGTTTAATAAAATAATGAGCTAATTTCATTTCATATAAAAATGTTTTAAGTCATTTAAGTGGGCCCTACATATTATTCTTTTAAAATTGTGAATTTCACCACTTTGCCTGTAAAATAGTGTAGGTCAGAGTTCAACTCTATGCATTGGTACTAAGCCTTTCTCAGAACCTGGGATGGGCAGGTACGCTGATGCTACCGAGCGGAATGGCTCAGGCGGTAATGTATGTGACCTGCATTCAGGAGGTTGAGGTTTCGATTCCTGTGGCCATCCTTCTTGACCTATGGGTTTTTCAGGGGTTTCCCTGGGCCGCTAGACGAATGATGGGAAGGTTCATTACATCCCTCAAATGCCCTATGCCTTCATTTCATCTCCATTCTCATTTTACTTCACCTTCCATCTGCTTGGTTTTCTTTCAGGGTTGTAAGTGTCGGTGGGAGGCTCGGCGTGTACATGGCAGGGAAAAAGGATGCTCTGGGAAACCTTCATCCCCAGGGCTGTGAGCGGTCTCTGGGTCCTGGGCCCCCAGGCAATGTGTAAGCCCACAGGGGAAGGGGGATGGGCTGCACTAGACAGCAGCTGGGGAGTTCAAGTCTGTAAATGGTAGGGACCCTGCCCTCTGCCTAACGTGCCACCTTCTGTCTCCTCTCACCTAATCCCTCTCCTGGGGATGTCCATCGGGGGTCTAAGCACTAAAGATTCATGTAGGTCAAGGTACCAAGTCCCCCTCCACTTTTAGTCTTTTCCTTTCCATTCCTTTTCTATGCTGATTCTGTTTCAAATTGAAAGCAGCTAATAGTGAGTGGTTCATATTGAGTGTTGGGTAAGTAAAAGTACTATTAGGACAAAAATCATATTTGTTAATGATTTTATGGCATCAGAGAAAGCAAATAATGTAACAGAGATAAGTTATATTTGCATGCTTTAATGGGGTGAAAATGGTACACTGGCTTTCCAGGCTGGATTTTCACACCTCGGCAGATCAGTTGAGTTGTGACGGCTGATGAATGTAGTATTGTGTTTAATGTGACATATGAAGTTAGCTTGCTAAAAAGGCTTCAATTGCAAGCTGTCTTGCATCAAAACAAAGGGACGTTTCACAACTGACGAAAAATAGTAATATCCATATCATATAATAAAACTATGTGTGTTACATGAAATCACTCTACTGATCAATATGTCTTATGTCTTCTAAGCAGATGCTCTTGACACAAATAGGACAATCAAGTTAAAAAAGAGAGTCTCTTAAAGTATATGCCAAATTGAATTACCCAAGAATATGCACCATACAACAAATGTGAGTGAAACAATCTAATTTGTGAAAGGTATTATTTTCTCTATCCATTCATTATCTATTCATAGACCCGTACATACAAATAGCTTGTCTTTAATATATCTTATATTAGCCGGAATAAATATCTGCATAGGAATAGTTTCAAATTGGGTAAAATAGACGTTTTTACAGCTTAACATTTTAATTCACAAATTGATTCTTGTTTGTTATTATCCCATACACAACAAAGAAAGAAAGAAAAGAATTGCTTAGGTTCAAGTATATTACATAAAGGAAATGTCAAAGTAGACTATAGCTTAAGCATATAACGGCAAATACTGAATTGATTAATATAATGTACGAGGGCGGATTGATAAGTAATGATTTAGAAAGAAAATAAACTTTTTCCCAAAAATCAATTTTATTTCTCAACATAGCCTCCTTTCAATTCAATACACGTTGTCCAAAGCTTCTCCAATTCTTTTAACCCTTCCAAAAAATATGATTTTTCAAAGTCTGCAAAAAATGAGGTTGTTTCTGCCATGAAGTTCACTGGACGTGAACTTCTTACCAGCAAGCTAATTTTTCAGGTTTGCAAGGAGGAAAAAGTAACTTGGAGCCAAATCTAGAGAATATGGTGGGTGAGGTAGCAGTTCATAGCCCAATTCCACAAAATTTGCGATAGCAATGGCTGACTTGTGTGCAGGTGCATTATCCTGGTGAAAGAGAACCTTTTTCTTCATCAATGAGGATCATTTCTTTAACAATTCCTTGTGAAACTGATCCACCATTGTGGCATAATATGAACCTGTGATCGTTTTATCCTTTTCCAGGTATTGGATGTCTATCACCCCCTAGTGAATCCCAAGACAGCAGCCATAATTTTTCCTGCCAACAGAATGGTTTTTGCTTTCTTTGGAGCAGGTTTGCTGAAGGAAATCCACAGCTTTGATTGTTGTTTGGTTTCAGATTGATAGTAATGGATCCAAGTTTCATCAACTGTGATATAACACCCCAAAAACTCATTTGGGTTGCGCTGGAACATATTCAAACATCCCTGTGAAATAGTCGCACGATTCTGCTTGTTCTCAACTGTGAGCAGTTGCGGCACCCATCTTGCTGACAGCTTTCTCATACCCAAAACTTCGTGCAGAATGTTATACACCCGTTCACTCGAGATGTTTACGGTCTTGGCTATCTCACGGATTTTCACTCGGCGGTCTTTCAACACAATATTGTGAACTTTGTTCACCATTTCTTCTGTTGTGGCCTGAACCAGCCATCACACACACATCTTATTTTAGACGCTCTCAACAATGTTCTAAGAAACAAATGATGATGAATTTCTGCGATTATATCCAGAATAGATGTAAGACTTGGGGGCAAACAAGAAGCCTGTAATTAGAATGCTATGTCCCATCAAAGTCATGGACTTATCAATCTGCCCTTGTATATTCAACAGAAATACTACATTTTAACAAGATGCATATTTTTCATGTAATTAATTATTTTCTAACTTTTATGGTTTCCAAATTATAATTATAATAACGTGTAAGTAATTATTTATAGAACATTCAAGATTACTGTTTATACGTATACCTTAAGCATAAACAAATTCTAGTTAAAACTCTCAGAATCATTTCTAACAAACTGTGAAGAGTTGTTTGGTTGGAGGTATTGCTTGAAAATCTTTGCTTTTCATTGCTTAAAGTGCCCAATTTAAATTTGAAACATGTTATTTATCATGCTTTTCATTTTTAATTTCTCTACCACGTACATAGTAGGTAGAGAAGGTATGATATTCTACCCAAAAATTTAATATTGAAATTTCACCAGAAATACATGATTTTCAGGCCCCCAATACCAAAAAAAAACATTTTTAGAAAAAGGTCTGTGTGTATGTCTGTGAACAGCATAACTAAAAATGAAAAGTCTGGCAGATACCAAACTTGGTATTTAAGTTCAGGATAGCTTAAGGATATTGAAAGATACTACATGAAGTTTTGCAGAAAAACTTCCAGAATATGCTTGGAAATTATTGAATTTATAAAAAAGATCTGCTTGCTGACCTTGATCACTAAGCTATTACTCGTGATATGCTATAAATAAAAAACAAGCACTGCTTGCCTTTCATAAGCTTTTGCTTTGTATTTCTTGAGGTACCTCCATAGGTACTCAGCTTGCTCAACTACATTTTAATACCATGGCAGAGTTCACGATCATGGTTCCAGAGAGGAAAATAAAAATCTGATGTGTTGCACTCACATGTCTTTCTCTATCACTGTTTTACAAACAATTCTTACAATAGCTTTTTCTTGGTATCGACTTCTTGTTAATTGAGATAAACTTTCACTACACATTTCATGCAGTTAACTAAAGCAATAGTCAAATCTTTTAAATGTGGGTTGCTATTTGATGGATTTAAAATTCCATTTTCTTTCCAAATAAGGAAGGAAGGAAGGAAGGAAGGAAGGAAAGGGAACGATCTTCCAGTTCAAGGGGGATGGTAGTCCATGCCGGCACATTTTGCTCCCATTGGCTGTGGTCAAATATGTAACGTGTAACGTTGGCGCGTTCATTTCGACTGGCAATTGAAAGAGAATACATAAAGCCATGCGTTTCAAAGCATGAATTTGTACATTCATTCATTCATTCATTATCTGTTTACCCTCCGCTTATGTAGGACTTACAGGCGGGTGCCTGGGGTCAGAGGCCCGTCGAGGAGCAGACAGAACATCCAGGATGGGTGATCAGCCCAATGCCTGGTGTGGGATGAAGGAAGTGGATGAAGCGAAATGTTGCTGAAATGGATGAAAGGGAAGGTGATAATGGAGCAGTTGGTGGAATGAATGGCGGGGGAAACCGGAGAACCCGGAGAAAACCCGCCCAGACGCCGCTTTGTCCACCACAAATCCCACATGCAGGTCCCTGGGATTGAACCCGGTCCGCCTCGGTGGGAGGCGAGCGGTCTAACCACTCGGCCATGGCGCCGCCCGAATTTGTACATACATAGTACAAATCGGTTTAAGTTCAGTACCTTCCAAAGATGCAACACAAAGATTTTCAAGAAAATTCCCCACCCAAAATAACCATTATACTCCTCCCCATTCCTGACATGTCTTTTGTGATATTGTCATCTTGCTACAGTGCCAGTCTCTACAGACATAGCAGGTTTGATATTGGACTTTAAATACTTAAGCTACCATGTAAATGCTATTGCTGGATAGAAAGTAGTAGGAATACCGGTAGCACACAGTGATTGTATAATTGTTAGTCAATGGGATAGATGGATCTGTTGCATCCCAGATTTATATGTTATAATGTGTTATGTATATGCAAACTCCACCATCTTCTAAATGTTTTCTTATACAGGATGAAACGTATTGCTTGAACTGTAATAAAATGGCTAATAGACACAGGCACAAGGAACATCACTATGTTTCATTTTTGTAGGTTTAATGACAAAAATTGTATTGGACATATTTGCACTACTCATTATATAGAATCCATGTTTAACGTACAGTTCAAGCAGTACCTTCCACCCTGTAATACCCATGCAGTAATAATGAGAATTTCTTGTTTCAAGTGATGTCTTTCTCAAACATATCTTCAAGGTAATAGAAATTACATGGGAAATTGAAATTTAAGCATAACATAAGTATAAAGTTATAATTTCAAGCTTATTCAAAGTGAATTAATCATCACAATAGTACCAACCTCATGTAAGCAATTTATTGTAGGGCAGATTGCATGTGATGGGATTAACACTTATTTGCTATTGTTGTCCTACTGTAATGCGTGTCGAGAAGTTTACTGTTGAAATGGTGATGGTTTACAAATTTTTCTCTCTTAGATAATGCATGATGGGGAGGGGAGTATCCCCCCCCCCAAAAGGCTGTTCTTGGCTTTGGGTATATTCCTACTTACTCTGTATACTTCATTATTGTATGATGTGCTCAATTTCCCTGAGCATTGCTCACAGTGGAGCCAAATGAACAAACACAAACAAACATCACTGTATGGGCTCAATTTGTTTTTTTTCCCATATGACCTGTCAATAAATTTAAGGTTCCCATGTGCTGTAGGACCTCCACTGTGTTATACCAAATGTTATATGTAGAACCTTTCCCAGAAAAACGAATCAAAGTGTATTTTCTATTCAATAACTGTAAGTTTTATTAACTAGAACTGGCTTTGTGTATGCATAAGTGACTAAGTGCAATTACCTATAAGATCATTCCAATAGAATGTAATATCAGACATTCAAGAGGTTAGAATTTAATGGACATTTTAATTGGGTAGGCCATTCAAAAGTATATTAATGTAGGCACATGTTCCTTAAAATATCATACAAATGTATTATACAGTATTATTAAATATGAATGTGAATGCAATGTCTCTAAATAATAACAATGTCTCTTTGTGTTTAACCATATTACACGCACCCTTCATAATTGTCAATCACTTTAACATGTAGTTTAGTGTGCCAGTATTAATTGTTTTTTCATATGTTGACTGCAGAAAGAATGTAACAGCACATGCTGGTTTATAAATTTGGGTGGCTGGATGACACTCGTTCATTAGTATTGCTCTGTGTCCTCCATAGTATTTTTAATTTTAATGTCCCTTTTAACTTCACAGGTTTACAGAGATTGGAGACTGATGCGAGGGGGATGACAATGCTGAAGATGGTGCAATTGATCGAATTATGGTGGGGAAAACCAGAGAACATTCATTCTAAGTGCCATTTTATCTACCACAAAATCCCACCTCTGATCCCTAGGATTGAATCCAGGCTTTTTTGTGAGAGGCCATAGTGCTGCCCAATTAGAAGTGTGAATATGAGACAACATTTAAAACAGAGATAGCATTACTCAATACTATCAAGTAATGAAACCAAGAAGTTGTTTTACAAGGCAGCTCCCACTATGACTTCACAAATGAGGTGTATGTAAATAAAGTAGATACTTAAAAAAGAATAACTATTTCAGCAGATATTTTGCCATGCAATACATATTATACATTTATATAATTTAATTTGGGTGTTTTGTCATATGGTAGCTGACATTTCGATATGTAGAAATCATTCAGCAATAATGTGGTAATACACAAGTTTTATGTAACTATTTGTGCTTCCAAGGCCAGCGCTTAACCGAGTTACCCAGATTGACAAAAAATTTCCAAAGATATACAGTACATATGGAGAATTTTCTGTTTATGAAATGCTTTAAGTTATTTTGCGCTGAAAAGAGCATTATGTCCTAATTTATTTATTTGGTATAACAGCAGGAAATAGTGTTTGAGCACAACACTAATACACATCCAAAATCAAACTATGGATCCCAAACTATTATCATTACATCACATTCTAAATTGAAATACGTATCAGACATAACCTTTGAGCATGAGTTCTGTTGTTCGTTTTACGATATTAGTGTGCAATTCATAAAAATAAACTTTTCGAATTGCAGTCCCTAATTCTAACACATTTTAACACCTTAACATACTAAGTATAGTTTATATTTAACGTTAGCTTGTTTTCGCTATATATATTTTAATTCGGGGTAATGATGTGTTATAGCGGCTGTCGTCTGCTAGCCAGCGGCCTGGGCGTGGCTTAAGGAGTTCGAGCGTTGCCAACCGTAATAAATGTACGCGCAGAAGATAACAACTATGTAACACGAAAATCGCAATGCAGCGCGGTTATTTCAAACACACAATTTGGCGATGTTTTTGTACATTGCATTGAAGCACACCTATTGTACAAAGTTAACCAAACGTGCATGTTGATTCATACCCAAAGAAAATGGTGTTATTTCAGGCCAAACACATTATTGCACATATACGTTATTACACAGAAGCAGTGGTAGCTTTGTTGACATTGTCCTTGAACCACAAACACACATTGTTGTAAATTAGGTGCAATATCAGCAGCATACCTTATTACACAGAAGCAGTGGCAGCATTGTTCTCATTGTCCTTGAGCCACGTACACACATTGTTGTAAATTAGGTGAAATATCAGCAGCATACCGTATAACACAAAAACAGTGGCATCATTGTTGTCAATATCCATGAGTCACAAAACACACATTGTTGTATTAATGTACTGCAATGACGTGGCAATAGGAGACTGGAGAAGACGTGTAAGTTAGGTGAATTACCAGCAGCACACGTTATTAGACAGAAGCGGTGGCAGCATTGTTGTTCACTGTTCTTGAGTCACAAAACACACATTGTTGTATTAATGTACTGCAATGACGTGGCAATAGGAGACTGGAGAAGACGTGTAAGTTAGGTGAATTACCAGCAGCATACGTTATTAGACAGAAGCGGTGGCAGCATTGTTGTTCACTGTTCTTGAGTCACAAAACACACATTGTTGTATTAATGTACTGCTATGACGTGGCAATAGGAAACTGGAGAAGACGTGTAAGTTAGGTGAAATACTAGCAGCATACGTTATTAGACAGAAGCGGTGGCAGCATTGTTATTCACTGTTCTTGAGTCACAAAACACACATTGTTGTATTAATGTACTGCAATGACGTGGCAATAGGAAACTGGAGAAGACGTGTAAGTTAGGTGAAATACTAGCAGCATACGTTATTAGACAGACGCAGTGGCAGCATTGTTGTCCACTGTTCTTGAGTCACAAAACACACATTGTTGTATTAATGTACTGCAATGACGTGGCAATAGGAAACTGGAGAAGACGTGTAAGTTAGGTGAAATACTAGCAGCATACGTTATTAGACAGAAGCGGTGGCAGCATTGTTGTTCACTGTTCTTGAGTCACAAAACACACATTGTTGTATTAATGTACTGCAATGACGTGGCAATAGGAGACTGGAGAAGACGTGTAAGTTAGGTGAAATACTAGCAGCATACGTTATTAGACAGAAGCGGTGGCAGCATTGTTGTTCACTGTTCTTGAGTCACAAAACACACACTGTTGTATTAATGTACTGCAATGACGTGGCAATAGGAAACTGGAGAAGACGTGTAAGTTAGGTGAATTACCAGCAGCATACGTTATTAGACAGAAGCGGTGGCAGCACTGTTGTTCACTGTTCTTGAGTCACAAAACACACAATGTTGTATTAAGGTACTGCAATGACGTGGCAATAGGAAACTGGAGAAGACGTGTAAGTTAGGTGAAATACTAGCAGCATACGTTATTAGACAGAAACGGTGGCAGCATTGTTGTTCACTGTTCTTGAGTCACAAAACACACATTGTTGTATTAATGTACTGCAATGACGTGGCAATAGGAGACTGGAGAAGACGTGTAAGTTAGGTGAATTACCAGCAGCGTACGTTATTAGACAGAAGCGGTGGCAGCATTGTTGTTCACTGTTCTTGAGTCACAAAACACACATTGTTGTATTAATGTACGACAATGACGTGGAAATAGGAAACTGGAGAAGACGTGTAAGTTAGGTGAATTACCAGCAGCATACGTTATTAGACAGAAGCGGTGGCAGCATTGTTGTTCACTGTTCTTGAACACTGTTCACTTAGCTTGCTCAACTGCATTTTAATACATTGGTGGAGTTCATGATCTTGGTTCCAGAGAGGAAAATAAAAATCACACGACTTTCTCTATCACTCTTTTTCAAACAATACTTACAAAAGATGATTCTTGGTATCTACTTCTTGTTAATCGAGATAAACTTTCATTGTAGGAATAAGAATGCAGTAAACTAAAGGGATAGTCAAATATTTTAAATGTGGGTCGCTATTTGATGGATTTGAAATTCCGTTCTTTTCAGGTGATCGCGGAAGAAAAATCCTGATGATATACTTTTACATGGCTTTCTCTAATCATTATTCCACAAAGTATACTTACAAGAGCATATTACTCCAGCTTCTTCTTGTTAATCCAGATAAACGTTCAACTCACATTTACAATTTTGTTATACGATACAGTAGGTAAAGTGTCAGCTTTTTAAAGAGCCCGTGGCTTTGAAATTCGATGCTCTTTGCGTGACCACTAGAAAATATCGAATACCAACTTCCCATTTGAGAGAATTATAAGTAGGTTTTTGAAAGTTTAAACCAATAAGAAGGAATATGTCAGAATGGTAAACTTAAAAAAAGAAAGTAAAACAGAAATGCTTTGACATAAATTGTGTGCTTTAACGAGAACAATTTTCTTTTTGTAGACAGATTTGCCTATCTTATAGTTTACCAATTGTGCAAAAGTTACTCAGAATGAAGAGGGCTTCAGAGGATATACCCAGGAAATGCAATATATGCATTTGACATGAAAACATTTTAAACATGTCGTGTTTAATCAAAATCGTTAAGAGTCATTTTTGAGAAAATAAAAAGCTTTTGGCAAATATTTCCATGTAAAGGGTATTTGGGGGGGGGTAAATTTCTTGAAAATCTTCCTGACGCATGTTTGGAAGGTGCTGAGCTTAAAATAGCAAACTTGTTATTTAACGACTTTTCCTTTCTGAGTTTGCAGTTCAGACACAGATGCGTAGTAGGACTCTTGTAGTATAATCTCTTACAGCTTAGTGTTACATAAAAGTCATTCAGAATAAAGAGCACTTCACTGGCTATTCCCAGAAAATTCGAGATATACCTAGTTATATTTGCCATGAAAATATCTTCAACAATAGCGGTTTTTAATCAAAATTGTTGGAACCATTTTTGAGAAAAGGTATAGTTTTGGGGTAGACGAATTTTCTTGAAAATCTTAACACATTTTGGAGGATACTAAGTTTGAAGAAATGTTTTTTTTTTGTTTATGCTGTTCACACACACACATTTCCTAAAGATGTTTCTTTTTAATTCAGGCACTCTCAAAACGTGTATCTCTGATGAAATCTCGGTATTGAATTTTTGCGTAGAATGCAATACTTCCTTTACTTGCTATACGTAAGTGATAGTGAAATTAAAAATTGTTTCAAGACGCAAGGACTCGGATGTGTGCTGATATAAACAGTTATTTAAAAGAGAAAATGTAAAAGGTTGCGCAACATTTTCTTCCAGAGGCAAATGAAACACGAGGTGGACCTTCTAACAATGCTGAAAAGATCCTGAGGTGTTTTCATCTGGGTACTATAACGCTAAACAGAATGTGAGTGAGGTCATAGTGAGCCGCTCTTATTACCGGAAGACTGGTAATATAATCAAAACGATATACAGGCGGTAATATAATCAAAGTGATATACAAATAAACTTACATAGAGCAGAATGTTCGCACAAATCAAAACCGGATTATAACTAAAGAATTTCAATTAAAACCAAACTTAAATTTAACTTTCAAATGAAACTCTTTCATCCAGTTTAACTTTAATTCATGGTAACATCTTATAAATTCTTGGAATTACGTCGTGATATTTTATATAGATGCAGAGGATATCAACGTAAAGGTGCAAAAACAGAAGTACAAATAACCTACTTTCAATATATCAGTTGGTGACACGTTTGTAATACTATCAAATAAGGAAATGAGGGATTGGATTTAGAAAGGGGATGAGCGTTAGCTATTAAAGGTTGGGTGAATCTCAATGTCTGTTTCATTTGCGAAAACTTTAGTTATAATTGTGTTATATAAAATTTGCATCTCTATTAGGTTTCATAAATGAGAGTATGATTAACATGAATGAGTATATGAATATTTAGGTTCAGTAAAGATTTAAATCACCTGCTGACAGAAGAATGGGCGTGTTTGTTTACTTAGATGATGTGTCGTGGTGAAGGTCACTGAGCAAAAGCTTGGTAGGTGATAGCAATAGCTCATCGAAGAGGCGAAACTTTTATTTATACCAAACCACGACTGATGCTCATTTCTCAACTTGCTTGGAGCTATAGCTCACAAGCTTTTGCTTGTTTTTATTTATATCACCCAATGTCGTTCTTTAAGTTTAACGTCCCTAACTTGGTAGTCGTATCGGATGACGAATGAATGAAATGGCGAAATGATGCAAATGAGCCCGGGGTCCATAGAGTTTACAGTTATCCGACATTCGACTTCTCAATATAAGGGAAAACTACGAAAAACATTTATCCGAACTCACCCTAACCGAAACTAGAACTCCGGACCTCTTGAATGTGAGGCAAACACACTCCCCGCACACTGCAGAGTCAGTACTTTCTATATTGTTTTATAACCACATACAACGAAATGTGTCATGCAGGTTTATCTATATTAACAAGGAGATAGAAGAAGAAACTGTTATAAGAATAATGGGTAGAGAAAGTTATGTGAATCCAACATCAGGTTTTTAATTAAGCACAACCTTAAGAGCCGAATCTTTGCAGGGTTGCAGTACTTAAGGAACAAAAATGTTAAGTGTAACATCTTGTATGAACGATTCCATTTTTCATAACACTTGTACGTGACTTTTAAGAACCGCAAAGCTCAGACCCTCCCTACCTGCCTAGGACTTTGCAAGGGGTAGTGTTTGAACATTCCGAAAGCAATTCATGTTTATGATGGGCAGTAAATGACTCTCAACCAGGAATACAATACAACAGCACCACATGTTAAAAGTGGATGGGGTAACATCTGTTCCGCAGAAGGTACAACCTTTGGCTAACAAGAAACTCCAGACCGCACTGCAAACAGTACTCAAGCAATTCGAATACACTTATTTACGTTTAATTCCAAGAAAAATTCCGCATTCTAGATTAAATAAAGTGAGTAGCATATACCGCGATTTAAGGAATATAATTGACGAATGCTTTGTGGTAAAGTGTTTCTGTCGGCCTGCGTTTTATTCCAGTAGCAAGAGCTATTCGGAAAGGCTTTCCCCAGTTTTCGTTTATCCCGTAGAGACAATTTCCAAGAAAGTTTTAAGAAGAAGAATATCGTACTCATCTATGCCATAATTATCTTTTCCATTCCTTCCATTATTAAGAACAATCAGGCAGAAAGGAATTTGAAGAATACTCCATAAAATTCTATATTTGCAAAACTATACTTTTAGTCATTGATTTACTTTACACTAAAAAACAAAGAAAAAAACGGGGATTCGAGGAGGAAAGTGCAAGAAAGGATTAAACAATCCTTAGATAATATAGCTTAAAACGCTGACACAGGGAATTTACACTGTGTAGTTCAAAATCACAATTTTATGTTTAAGGATTAGAAATCAATAGGAACCTTCACAGTTAGACGAAGTCCTCTACTGATTAAAAATCAATATTCTTACTCGACAAAAAATACTCATATCGTGGAAAATGTAATGTGAACAGAAGCCTAATTTTGCATGAATGCTATATGGTATTCACGTTAAATTTCCTACGAAAAATATTTTTGACCACTATTAATTACATATTTCATTATAATGAACTTGGTTACATCCACCATACGGTAAACTAAAAACGCCACATGTAGCATTTGTGTATATGTGTGTGTGTGTGTCTATGTGTGTGTGTTAATGAGAGGTAGTGTCTGAGTGCGTGTATGTGTGTGTGTTTTAATGAGTTGTAGTGCCTGAGTGTGTGTGTTTTAATAAGTTGTAGTGCCTGAGTGTGTGTGTTTTAATGAGTTGTAGTGCCTGAGTGTGTGTGTTTTAATGAGTTTTAATGCCTGAGTGTGTGTGTTTTAATGAGTTGTAGTGCCTGAGTGTGTGCTTTAATGAGTTGTAGTGCCTGAGTGTGTGTGTTTTAATGAGTTGTAATGCCTTAGTGTGTGTGTTTTAATGAGTTGTAATGCCTGAGTAAGTGTGTGTGTGTTTTAATGAGTTGTAGTGCCTGAGTGTGTGTTTTAATGAGTTGTAGTGCCAGAGGCTGTGTGTTTTAATGTGTTGTAGTGCCTGAGTGTGTGTGTGTGTTTTAATGAGTTGTAGTGCCTGAGTGTGTGTTTGTTTTAATGAGTTGTGGAGCATGAGTGTATGATTTTGTGTGTATGTGAGCATTGGAGTGTGCTGGACAGAGGACCAGGCACCAAAACAACCGGAGAAATAGACTTTTTTAAGTAATGACTAAAATCATCCGCAGGAACACAGAGGCTAAAATAAGATTGGGATAAAATGGCACTCTTGGCAGCGGCATGCGCACCTTCATTGGATACATGTACCTTCATTATCGCGTATGCCGAAATTAAATTAAAGTGAGTTTTATTTATGGACGCTCTTTAACTACTATGGTCCTTAGCGTCCTATTCTATATTGGGCGTGAAAGGCCGGAAATTTTGCTCAGAGGCCTCTTTATCAGGCTTGAGGTTCTTTTACATGCCGTAAATCTACGACACGGGACTACCGGTTTTACTTACCTTCCGAAGGAAGCCATGCTAAGGATTTTTACACCCGAAATAATTCATCGCCCTCCGCCGGGAACTAGAAGCTAGCACGGTACCACTAGTCCACGGAGGACGACAGGATATGCCGACGTGACCAGGAACCCAGACAAACGATACGCTGATCCCATCAGTGGTAAGCTGGTGGGAACAATCCTGGAGACGCTGCACGATAGGATTACGAACGTACAGCGCACGAAGGCTAGAAAGGACGCTTAGAGAGTCCGTGCAGAAAACACAATTCTGCAGACCACGCTGACGGATAAAGGACAGAGCTTGTTCCAGAGCAATAAGTTCAGCAGTAAAAACCGAGCACTGATCAGAGAGACGAAAGATAAAACATTCTACACCAAATAAAAAGGCACATCCAACTCCACGATCATCCTTTGAGCCGTCAGTAGAAATAAAACAATGGCTGCCAAAGTGCGCTTGAACTTCGGCAAAAGCCAAACGGATGACCGGATCGGGGGTCGTGGACTTTGGCATGGACGTCAAATCAAGGTGGCAAGATATTTCGGAATGCAGCCAAGGATGGAAGTGTGTGTGTGTGACCCCTGTGTTGAGGCACACGGATAACCGGCAAGCATAGCTGCAGAGAAGAACGTCACGACGATAAGAGAGCGGAGGTTCTACAACTTCTGCACAAAGACTCAAAGTAAGACTGGTATGAAAACCACCAGTTGATAGCCGGAGACCCTGGTGGTGAACTGCGTTCAAGCGACTCAGGATGGAAGGTCGCGCAGCGGAATACACAATACACCCATAGTCAAGCTTTGATCGAACCAATGATCGATAAAGTCGCAAAAGTAGCGTGTGATCTGCCCCCCAAGATGACATTTAAAACACATAAGATGGAAAGAAACCTTCACACCTTGCTTTCAAATAGGTGATATGCGACGACCAACACAACTTCCTATCAAAGATTAATCCGAGGAATTTCGTTTCGTCCGAAAAGGGGAGGAGTGCCGCACCGAGTCGGAGACAAGGTGGAGGGAACGCTTTTCTGCTACAGAAATTAACGCAGACTGCCTTCTCGGCAGAAAATTGGAACCCCTTGGCAATGCTCCAAGAGTGAAGGCATTTAGACACTGCTGTAGTAGGCGTTCCAACATACAGGTGCGACGAGAAGTTGCGAATACGGCGAAATCGTCAACAAAAAGCAACGAGGAAATTCCGGGTGGAACACAGGCAGCAGTAGGGTTAATCGCAATTGGAAAGAGTATGACCGAGACTTGAGGTACTCCGTTCCTTTGGATAAAAGTTCAAGATGAAACCAATCCTACACGCACAGAAATACACGGTCCTTCATAAACTCATGAATGAAGACAGTGAGACGGCCATGGAAACTCCACTGATGGAGTGTACGTAAAATGCCGCCCCTCCAACAAGTGTATAAGCTTTATCCAGGTCAAGAAACACATCCACTGTTTGACACTTTCTCAGGAATCCGTTCATAATATGCGTCGACAGAGATACCAGATGGTCGACGGAAGAGCGATGGTGACGAAACCCGCATTGAGCTTTGGCAGAAGGTTCTGAGACTCAAGCCACCATGTCAACCGCCCGTTGATCATGCGCTCCATCACCTTGCAAATGTAACTGGTGAGGGAGATAAGCGGTAGCTGGAAGGTAGTTGGCGATCCTTCCAAGTATAGGGACGATGGTGGCTTCGCGCCAAACTGAAGGAAAACGCCGTCTTGCCAAATACGGTTATAGAACTGTAAGAGAAAGAGTTTACTGTCGACTGAACGGTTCTGTAACATCAAGACATGAATGCCGTCCGACCCAGCAGCGGAGTGCTTAGAGAAATGGAGGGCGTGCTTCAGCTACCTTATTGAGAAAACGTCATTATAACACTCTTGATTAGGAGACCGAAAACTATAGGTCACGGAATCCAGCCTGTCTTTGAGAGTGCGAAAACCGGCGGAATAATGGTCAGAACTGGAAACCGCCCCAAAGGCAGCATCCAGAGTGTTAGCAATGGCAGCCGTATCCACTATGGTGACCTTGGAAACCTGAAGGCCATACACAGTACAATTCGACACTTTACAGGAGAAGCGACGACGTTTATCCCAAACAGCAGAGGAAGCATGAAGCTATTAAAAGACTCGACAAAACGAATCCAGGCCTTCTTGCTATACTGAATAATGCGACGAGCCCTGGCGCGCGATTGTTTAAAAGTAACCAAATTATCAAGTGTAGGGTGTCACTGAAACACCCTGAGCGCAGATCTACGGGCACGAACGGCGTCCTGACAGGCCTCGGTCAGCCACGGAACTGGAATACGCCGAGGGTGGGAGGACCAACGGGGAATTGTGCATTCGGCGGCAGATAGGATCGTAGACGTAAGGTGCTGCAGTAATTGGTTAACGTCAGTGGAGGGCTGGTCCACAAAAGACACGAGGATGGAATACAGTCTCCAATCGGCTTTATGGAATTGCCAGGTAGGTACTCTGGAATGTTGGACGTGGTGAGACAGAAGAGACACGATGCAGAGGTAATGATCGCTTGAGTAGGTGTCAGCGACGACGTTCCACTGCAGACGACAAGCAAGCTGGATTGAGCAAACGGCAAGATCCAAGTGAGAGAATGTACCAGAAGAATCAGAAAGAAAAGTAGGCTCACCTGTATTGAGGATGGAGAGGCTGAACTGAGCAAAAATGTCGGAAAGAAGCGTTCCCCTTGCACAAGCCCTAGGCGAACCCCACAGGGGGTGATGGGCATTAAAATCTCCCAACAGAAGAAATGGTGCTGGGAGAGCGGACAGGGGATCTCGAACGTCCGCGTTAGCGAGGAGAGACGATGGAGGTGAATAGACGGAGCAAAGAGAATAGAAAAAGCCGGGGAATTGAATCCTAACGGCAACAGCTTGCAAGTCGGACGTAAGTGTGAGAGTCTGAAAATGAACGTCGTGACGCACTAATAGCATGACACCTCCATGAGCAGGAGATTGTAGCGAACCGGAGTATACCCAAGGAGATCAAAAGGTTCGTGAGGGCGAAGCTTGGTCTCTTGCAAACTCACGACCATAGGTGAATGGGAAAACAATAAAAGTTGCAGTTCCGCCCTATGCGATCGTACACCACGTAAATTTCAGGCCAGGATAACCATGAATAAAAGGGATAAACTGTCTACTTAGAAGGGTGGCTCAAAGTTACCTTCTACTTAACTTTGGGGCTCGAGCTTTTGGTATGGACTTGTTCAGACTCCATAGGCTCATCGAAAGGAGGGCCCACGCGCTCAGTGCCAGAAACCGATTCAAGCGCCGAGAATCGTTTCTGGGTGGCAATGGGTGAAGGGTGCCGCTGAGCGCGACTTGTCCCAGGAGCACCCTGGTACTGCTACCTCAGAGGAGAAGGTGAAGTTTTCTTACCGCGCGCACGCGGAGGGTGTTTAAGAAAATCTTCCTTGCGAAGTTTCTGCTTAGATTTCTTCTGAGTGCCTTGTGACTTCAGTACCCTAGGACCACCTTCAGATGGCTTAATAACTGTGCCAGAGATGGACGTCCGGATGGTAGTTGCGGTAAAGGCAGTCATGGTTCAGTTTCGGCATCCTTCCGGGATACTGGCGAGGCAACAACAGAGCTGAATGTACCCGATCGCAGGAGCGCAGGTTGGCGAATATGGTAACACCTCCGGGATTCAGCGAAGGATAGCTTTTCGTTTACCCGGATCTCCTGGATCGCCTTCTCGTCCAAGTACCGCGGACAGTCGCCAAATGACGCAGAATGAGATCCTTTGCAATTAACGCAGGCGGGGGCTGATGAAGAGGTACCATCGTGTGAGGGCTGACTACATGAGGCACAGATGGAAACGTCACTCTTACAAGAGACTTGCGTATGCCTAAAACGTTGGCATTCAAAACAACGCAGAGGTCTAGGAATATAGCTCACCACAGTGCGTTCGTACCCTGCTGAAAGACTCGTGGGCAGATCGACGCCATAGGTGAGAAACAGGGTACGAGTGGGTACCAACACTCCATCACGTTTAGCCTGCAATCGATGAACTGCTGTCACCTTTTGATCAGAAAATAGTCGACCAGTTCATCGTCCGACGTTTTTTCGAGGCTATTGAGGGTTGAGTTTTTTTATTTATGGACTCTCTATAACTACTATAGTTCTTAGCGTCCTATTCTATATTGGGCGTGAAAGGACGGAAAGTTTACTCAGAGGCCTCTTTATCAGGCTTGAGGTTCTTTTACTTGCCGTAAATCTACGACACGGGACCACCGGCTTTACTTCCCTTCCAAAGGAACCGTGCTAAAGATTTTTACGCCCGAAAAAATCCATCGCCCTCCGCCGGGTTGTAACGACGCCTCGACAAGAATTCAAGGTGCGGTGCTTCTCAACACGAATGAGATAACCGTGGAGAAGCGTTGCGCGCAACAAAGTCTTACTTTGTTGATCGGACTTACTCTGAACCAACAATGAACCGAGGTGAAGGCGAAGGAATGAACCGGACCAGCAATAGAGTCAATCCCTTCTGTATTATAAAAGGGTTCACCTTCTCAAACGTTTGTCCTTTCTCTGTTTGCGTAATGACTAAGTAACAACCAGATGACGGTGGTGCTACTACTGTTACCAAAACTTTTCGGCGTGTTATTAATGATGGAGAAAGAGGGCTCCATAGCGAAATAAATCCTCCAGCACTGCAACCGTCTCCGACTTCAGGCTCTGTCTTCCCGGGCGTTACCCCGGCTTGGGTGAGTGGCCTATCCATACCGGTCTCACCCCAGGGTCACACCTCCCAGAACATAGACAGAGGGACAAAATGGCCGTGGGAAGTCAGCAGCTCATGTAGTGCCCCCCTGCGGGACTGCAGTTGAACAGCAGATACGAACACACACCCTACATGACGACCCCGGGTAGTGGGGATGACGCCATTATCCACTCACCCAGCTGCGCACCCAGTGCGCGGGTATCCGTCAGGCTGTGTCCACGGAGGATTAAAATAAAATTGGAAAATAAACCAAAAGTGTGTGGGCGTTTCACACGCAAGGTAGGCCGGCGAGGAAGAAAAAGAGATATGTGAATGGTCGTGGTGCGAAATGTTTGTAAATGGATTAGAGAAAAAAGAAGCGTGGCGAGGGGGGTATGGAACGAAATGAAAAGAACGCACGAGAGCGCATCTTGTGTCTCCCGGTCAAGAGGACGAACCCACCTCGACCGGATAAGGGTGGAGGGATGACGGTGGTGATGAGTGGCTCGGGACCCCGGGTGTGCCAAACCCGTACTCACATAAAGTGAGCCCCTGGGGTGTTGGAAGCTGCGTTGAAACAGTGGGACAGCAACCACGGAAATAGAAAAGATCCCTGTTGGTGAGACAGGTGTTAATAAAACCATAGAACCTGAACCCAGTATAAGAAATAATTGTAGAAAAGGAACAGTAAAATAAATGAAGTTAACGTGGCTTGTCCAGATGAGGGTGAGGACTGGCTCGGACACTCTGGGTACGTCAAAGCCATACTCACATAGTGAGCCCCTGGGGGGGGGGTGAACTGTGAGTGTGTTTTGCTGGTGAGTTGTGTTTTATTGCAAGTGTGTGGGCTTTTGAGTTTGAGTGTGTTTTTCCTGATGAGTTGCAGTTTGTGACTGGGGGTGTGTCAGCTTTGGAGTGTGGGTGTGTTTCTGCTAGTGAGTTGTAGTCTGTGACTGCGAGTGTGTGAGCTTTGAAAAATCAGTGTGTTTTTGCTAGTGAGTTGTAGTGTGTGACTGTGTGGGTGTGAGCTTTGGTGTTGAGTGTGTTTGTGCTGGTGTATTGTAGTGTTTGATTGCGAGTATGTTGGCTTTGGAGTGTGAGTGTGTTTGTGCTAGTGATTTGTAGTATTTGAAGGCGAGTGTGTGAGCTACAGAGTGTTAGTGTGGTTGTGCTGCTGAGTTCAAATAAAGCATGCATTTTGAATTTTCTGGAAATAGCCTGTGAACTCCCGTTCATTCTGATTGAATTTTGTATTGCGCTAAGTATCTAGGAAACTATGAAATGCTCTAAAATGCAGGAAAGATGTACAGTTTGAGGCAAACCAATATTTTCTTGTGTTAGCATTTGTGATAATATTCCAGGATATGTCATTGCACCTTTGCACTTAAAAGTGTATTATAAATGTTTGAAAGTTTGCATAATCTTATCTTAGGGGTGTTCTAAGTCTGAAAAATCATTTTATATTACAGCTGCTTTACCCGAAAGTTCATTCATTTAATATTTCTTGCTTTGTACAGACTGAAAAAAAGGAATTGCTGAAAAGCATACATTTAGTAGCTCAAAACGCTTTAATAATGACATTCTTTGTAGCTTGGTAGCACAGAAAGTTAATTTGCTTTCAACTCCTTTTATAAAAAACAATAATAAAATTACAATTGATTCATTCACACGACTTTCCATTGTTTTTTAGTAGATACATCAATTATTCTTAATCAACTTTTTTTTTTCTGTCTACTACATTTTAATATAAAAAAAGGACTTTGCAGAAATATCTACATTACACATTTCGTTATCGATAAAAAGAGAACAGCAATAGTCCGATATTTAAAAACTGGACGCTATACGCTGCTTTAAAATTCCATTCGGTTTCTATGACATCACGAGAAACAACTGAATGTTGAAAGGAATTTAAGATAATGGCCAAAAAATTGAACAATTGAAACCTTCAAAAAATGAGCAATTCGCACATTTAATAACGGATATCTCAGAAAGGGCTCATGCCACAATAAAACTTATTTTAAATATATTGTATGTTTTAAAGAGATTTACATTTTTGGTGTAGCACGTCTTCCTCTATCGCTTAACGATTACCAGTTATACAAGGTTATAAAAAATTCCTTCCGAATGACGGACTTCATAGGCTCTTTCCCGAAAATCCGAGATATACATTTTATTTGCCATGTAAATATTTTTAATGTATGGTATTTTAATCAAAATCGTTTCAGCCATGTTTAGAACATCAAAAATTCCCAAAAATATTCCATGTAAAGGGAGTTTAGGTATTTATCCGACTTTTCGTTTTGAGTTATGACACACACAACGTTTCCACAAATGCTTTATTTGGATGCCGATGATAATAAATAATAATAATAATAATAATAATAATAATAATAATAATAATAATAATAATAATAATAATATTACATCAACAACGATAAATAACACGCGGGCCGTATAAGTATACAACTACAATGGCTCGCTGTACATTGCGTGCATGGGTTGGCTACATGTTATGCCTACAGCGTGTTTTCGATTCTCACCGTTGGCAACAACCACCTAAGCCACGCCCAGGCCGCTCGCTAGCAGACGACAGCCGCTTAACACATCATCACCAAACTTTCGATTCATAACCTGTCTTCTACCTAACTAGGTTTTCAGGTCATGTTGCAGTTTTAAACAGCGAATGCGCGTTATTTGGTACTCAATATTAAATAAGGTATCACTATAAACTCCTACATTTACACAATTGCTCGTTGATATGAAAATTCTGCTTTATTTCTATATTTTCGGCATTGCGATTTTATCAGCCGACTTCCATCTTACTTTAGTTTCAAGCCTCGGCAATCAGCATGGCAGAGGTCGCGACATTCGCTTTGGAAGTGTGGTGTTCGTACACCTTCGGGAGAGCTTTCTGCAAGCACTTATTCTTACGCTTGCTCTAACGTAATGCTGCCAACATATGAATAATGCCACCGAAGCCGGTAAGATACTCAGCCTCAAAGCGTAGCCGAGGGTTGTTTTTCTGGAGAGGAGTGTAGCAAGTAGGGATCTGCGCGTCTAAAACTCGAATGATTCACGTTCGCAGAAACAACAGCACATCGCATATTTAGTGCATTTCACTTCTTATTTAGGTTGGCAGTACCCACTTTGCATGTGATGATTCGGAAAAATGACTACGTTTGTTGTGTTTCTAACGCGATTTGCCTATAAAAGTGAAAACCTAAAACGGGTGGATAGGTGGGCACCATATATTGGAGAGACCACATCATGTTCTAAACTCACTTTTAAGTTAATTTATTTCATTCTCACTTATACGTAATGTAGGTGGGCACAAGTATAACAATTTAGCCGCGCGGCGGGCATCCAGCAAATACAAAATTCTGATGTTGGTACTTCTATAATGCTGCGCCGGCTGCGCGCATTCGTCATATCTCGTCGTCGCACAGAATTACCGGTTTTTGAATGCCCATTGGATTCATTCTCCATTATCAGTTTTCAATAAGGTGTGTGGTGAAATAGCCTAAACTGGGTTAGACATGTCCGGTGAAGACGCCTCGAAACTATTGGACTTCTTACATTTGGTGGGCCAATTGAAGGTGAGCATATTAAAACATTCCATTTTGGTATTAAGCAAAGGCGCAGTAATTGTGAATTCTTATGTTTTTTTTTTTTTTTACAGAACATTAAAAGAACAGGATGGGTTCTACGCCAGGTTGAAAGCCCTGAGTGTGTTGCGGGACATATGTATAGAATGGCTCTGTTAACTTTTCTGTTGAGCGGAAAGGATGGACTGGATAAAACCAGGTGAGTATGCCTAGGAGGCGTAATTGTAATCAGTCCTCGGCTCTCTTATCGAGATATAATTGTAAGAAAGTATGGTTCAATTCTTGAGCCTGGCTTGTGTGTGCAGATGTTTCAGAGTGATGCAAGAAAGATGTGGTTGGTAAAGTTTTATTGTAGTGGAGCGGGCTTGGAGGTTGTTCTTGAATTTCCCTATAAGTTGTTAAGAACACTCAAAGTTAAGTAATGGAAGGATGATATGGCATAGGAGGTGTAATAGCATCATCTTTGTTTTGTTTCCACGATGTTCAACATGATACAGAGGTATTATATGCTGTACCGTTTTAGAAGGCATATGAGTTAAACCACTGTGTGCATGCAGTGCTGCCAAGTGATGTGCCAGAGCGATTGAGGTGGGGAGAGAAAGAGGGAACTAACGTTTGTTGTGTCACAAATTGTCAAAACTATGCTTCTACGTAACATTGCAACCTGTGACATTCAATATTCATATAGGGTAAGTTGACTTTCTTGGGTCCACATTAGCGATGGAAGTGATGTCTTAAATGTCCAACAGATTTCATTGAATGTCATACAGATGGCACTGCATGTCATTCTCTGGCTGTAAAGCAATGCTGCAAAGGCGGAAATATATCCTCAACTCTCTCGATTTCAGGTTTTTTTTTTCATATAAACTTAGGTTTCTGAATTCACGCAAGGTTACCTTTAGGTTAGGCTTTTTTTGTATATAAGCTTACGTTTCTGAATTCAGCAAATCTGTTCTTAGCGTATCCCTGTTGAAAATGCTTATAAAATCCTAAGGAAAGCAAATAAATTACCTTAGGAGTGAGTTTAGAAGTGGATGGGATCTCTGCAATGTCTGGTGCCCACCCCTATTAAGTGTTTTACTTTTATAGGAAAATCGCGTTATGAACACAACAAACGTAGCCATTTTTGCACTAAAGCACATGCAAAATGGGAACTGCCAACCTAATTAAAAAGTGAAATCTGCTAAATATGCAATGTGCTGTTGTTTCTGCGAACGTGAATCATTGGAGAGCCTAGGCTGCAACTTGCTACACTCCTTTCCTTCTAAAAAACATCCCTTGGCTACGCTTTGAGGCTGAGAGCCCTCAATCTCTCGGCTATGCCTTGAGGCTGAGTATCTTGCCGGCTTTGGCAGCATTAGTTATTCATATGTTGCCAGCATTGCATTATAGCTAGTGTATGACATAGTGACATTTCTTGAGCTAGTGTATGACATAAAGTGACATCTGTTGAACATATAACACATCATTTTCATTGCTGTGTGGATACACTTAGAGCAGAATGTTGCTGAATTCATGCAAGGTTAGCCTTAGGTTAGCTTTATTTTTATATAAGCTTGCGTTTCTGAATTCACGCAAGGTTAGCCTTAGGTTAGGTTTTTTTTCATATAAGCTTACGTTTCTGAATTCACACAAGGTTAGCCTTTTTTTACTTTCTCTACTACGTATAGTAAGTAGGGGAAGTATTGTATTCCACCCAAAAATACGATACTGAGATTTCACCAGAAATATATGTTTTGAGACCCCCTGAATCCCAAAAAAGCATTTTTGGAAACATGTCCATGTGTGTGTGTCTGTGAACAGCATAACTCGGAAACGAAAAGTCGGATAAACACCAAACTTGGTATTTAGGTTCAGTATCTTCCAGAGATGCGACACGAAGGTTAAGAAAATCCCCCACCCCAGATTACCCTTTACATGGAAGATTTTTCGAACATTTTTAATTTTCTCAAAAATGGCTCTAACGATTTTGATATTAAGATATTTTCATGACAAATGAAATGTATATCTTGAATTTTCTGGGAATGTCTCCAAAAGTATTCTTCATTGTGAACGACTTTTGCATAACTGGTAAACCATAAGAGATAGACAAAATTTTACTACACAAACAATGTAGATCGCGTTAAAATACATAATTTATGTCATGTACATTTTTTTTTGTTGAGTGAACCATTTTCGAGATATTGCTTGTTATTCCATTAATTTTCCAATACTTTTTCTCAAATGGGAATTCCTTATTCATTTTTTTTTATGTCCTGGACATACAAAGAGAATGGAATGTGTCACATAGCAACCAGCTCTTAAAGGATTTGACTATCGCTTAAATACTACCATATTCCCCTTGCATGTACAAGAAAATTAGCAATAAGATTAACATCTCGATTAACACAAAGCATATGGAGAATAAGCGTTTGTAAAAATAGTTTGTACAAGAGTAGAGAAAGTCCTGTGAGTGTAACACATCAGATTTTTTTGTATAAGCTTAGGTTTCTGAATTCACGTAAGGTTAGCCTTAGGTTAGATTTTTTTTTTTTTATATAAGCTTACATTTCTGAATTCACGTAAGGTTAGCCTTAGGTTAGATTTTTTTTTATATAAGCTTACATTTCTGAATTCACGCAAGGTTAGCCTTAGGTTAGGTTTTTCTTTTATATAA
The DNA here is from genome assembly GCA_030765065.1 of Deroplatys truncata. Lineage (NCBI taxonomy): Eukaryota > Metazoa > Arthropoda > Insecta > Mantodea > Mantidae > Deroplatys > Deroplatys truncata. Next base: position 21,766,624 of record CM060982.1, read on the forward strand.
GCTTACGTTTCTGAATTCACGCAAGGTTAGCCTTAGGTTAGGTTTTTCTTTTATATAAGCTTACGTTTCTGAATTCACGTAAGGTTAGCCTTAGGTTAGATTTTTTTTTATATAAGCTTACATTTCTGAATTCACGCAAGGTTAGCCTTAGGTTAGGTTTTTCTTTTATATAAGCTTACGTTTCTGAATTCACGCAAGGTTAGCCTTAGGTTAGGTTTTTCTTTTATATAAGCTTACATTTCTGAATTCACGCAAGGTTAGTCTTAGGTTAGGTTTTTCTTTTATATAAGCTTATGTTTCTGAATTCACGTAAGGTTAGCCTTAGGTTAGATTCTTTTTTTATATAAGCTTACATTTCTGAATTCACGCAAGGTTAGCCTTAGGTTAGGTTTTTCTTTTATATAAGCTTACGTTTCTGAATTCACGCAAGGTTAGCCTTAGGTTAGGTTTTTCTTTTATATAAGCATACGTTTCTGAATTCACGCAAGGTTAGCCTTAGGTTAGGTTTTTCTTTTATATAAGCTTACGTTTCTGAATTCACGCAAGGTTGGCCTTAGGTTAGGTTTTTCTTTTATATAAGCTTACGTTTCTGAATTCACGCAAGGTTAGCTTTAGGTTAGGTTTTTCTTTTATATAAGCTTACGTTTCTGAATTCACGCAAGGTTAGCCTTAGGTTAGGGTTTTCTTTTATATAAGCATAGTATATATATAGTTTGTACAAGAGTAGAGAAAGTCATGCAAGTGTAACACATCAGATTTTTGTTGTTGATTTCAGTGCAGCCAACCTTCTGTGTACCAGCCTCTTCCGATACGTTTGTTTTATGCACTGAATTATGATTCATATTGCTCCTCATATCCCAAAAGACTTCCTCATGGTTATATCTTGGAAAAATGTCACAATCCAAACGTAAAAATGGAGTACAGTGTACTAGTGTACATTTCATAGTGGAATAAAGTTCAATTCATATAATGTTACACAAATTGCAGTATGAAGTGTACTGGATACAATGCAATCATTTAAAAATTGTAAGAGAACCTTGATTGGATTCATAGGAAATAGTTTTAAGAATTTTTGGATTAGCCACTGTTGTGATTTATCCGTGAAACTTCTGATCTCTGTTGTGGATAATTGAGACTATTACGTTGTATAACGTTCAGTGCAAGAGTACGTTAAAGGTAATCCTTAATATCAAATCAAAATTAATCATTTTTGTTGTATTTATAATGAAGTAATAAGGTAAGGTTAAATCAATCCTGCACAATAGTAATTGTAACATAAATATCCCAGTCACAATATTGTTACTAATGTTAATGGATACCTTTCATAAAACATGAAAATATACAGGTAAATGTGAAGTATTATTAGTTTATAAAATTCTGAAATGGGATTAACCCTTTAAAGGGCAAAACTTTCGCTTATCTACCTGTCCATAAGGCTGATATTCTGTGGAGTGTGATTCATGTTATGCTGGACCTTAAACCCAATTAAGTGGCAGGTATACAATCCATAAGGCTCTCTTTTTTCATGGTAATGTTGAACCCTGAACCTTAAGTAGGTGGCAAGTATAGAGACTACCATCCTATAAAGGGTTAACAATTATTTGTGATTAAAACCTGAAAAACTATTAATTACATCTTTTACTGCAATTACTTCAGCAGAACCTATCTGCACTACCAAATCTGACTAGATTTATTTCTCTTTGGCTTATACAGTCCCAATTATAACCATTTATTTTATTGGTGTTTTAAGTGGGACACCTGTATAATTGCAATATAACTGAAACCATTAAACTGAAATGTTAAATGAAATGAGTTATGACACAACAGACATAAGCAATATTCTCTACAATCCATAAAATAGCAATTCACAATTTAAATAATTAAATGTAGCATGGTGTTGGGCAAATGCAACTCTGATACATTAATTCCAAGACCACCCTTCATATAAATTTAGTTGATTTTGTTGATACTAGTTCATCATGAACCAAGAATGAAATCACATAAACTAATTCACCAACATCACACCTACTACTGTTGACCCATTTGGCCTCATGCTATTCTCTTTAAATGTTCATTATGTTACATTTATTGGAGTCGAGTGATAAATACAAATTGAGAATTTGAAAACTTTACTGTTGCAAAAATATAACCAAAACCGAATAATTCTCTATAAAAGTAATACTACAGTAAATAGAATTTAAATTGAAATGATCTCATCCATATACTCAAGTTAGTGTACCCATTGATATTGTGACTGTCCGGGTTTTCAATTGAAGTTCTCACTGTCACTTTCGTTTTTATCTAGTTCACCTTCGCAAGGAGTTCACTTTGCTAAGGTGAACTAGTTCAATTCTCCGTCACTTCACTTCCTTTCCTTCGTGATGCAGCCTTCACAACTGTCGCTCCGTAGTAGCACTTGTTCAGAGAATCGCTCTTGATGGCACACCAGAAATGCAGTCGCTAACACTCTTGCAACTCGACACGCACGGACTGACGCGACTCACTACTGTCGCCACTGACTCAAATCCTCACCTCGCACTCTCTTGCACTGACTCGTGACTGACTTGACCGCGCGAGAACACTCGCTTATGTAGACAATGGAATCTTCCACAGAAGATTCTTGAACGTTCTAAGTATTTCGACACACTTTCTGAAGAGGGGAGAGAGAAAGCTTTTAGAAAGTTCTAGTTATCCCTCGATAGCGCACCCGGTATTTACTCGAACCGCTTGACGCCGATAATCTTGCATCACAGTTCCGCACGATTTGTAGCAGGGCAATCACAATGAACCACCACCAGCCTCCCGCGGGGTTCACCCGAATGTGCAACGGGAGCCTAGGACCTGGGGCACGAATGTCACATGGCGGGCACCCCTCTCCACATCACTTAGGGGATGCAACCAACAGGCAATGTAGCTTCGTCAAGGTGTTGTTCGCAAGGTCACCAACTTACTCGGAGAATCGCTCTTGATGTCTCACCAGAAACTCATCGCACACTGGCTCAACAACATCTTGCACTCGACTCGCACTGGCTGACGCAACTCACTACTGTCACCATTGATATTCCTTACCTTACACTGACTCCTCTCTGTCACACCCATATCATGCTAGCCTCTAGTTCCCGGGCTCGCGGGTTCAAACCTGGCGGAGGGCAATGTATTTTTTTCTGGCATAAAAATCCTTAGCATGGCTTCCTTCGGAAGGGAAGTAAAGCCGGTGATCCCGTGTTGTAGAATTACGGCATTTAAAAGAACTTCAAGCCTGATAAAGAGGCCTCTGAGCAAAATTTCCAGTCTTTCACGCCCAATATAGAATGGAATTCTAAGAACCATAGTAGTTAAAGGGCATCCATAAATAAAACTGAATTTAATTTTTTTTTTCTGTCACACCTGACTCGTTTTCAACTCGCAACTGACTCTACTGTGCAAGAATGCTCATTTATATAGGCAGTGGAATCTTCTACAAAAGGTCCTTGAACATTCTAGAACTATTTTGACACCCTTTCTGAAGGAGGCGGAGAGATAAAGCTTTCAGAAAGTTCTAGTTATCTCCCGATAGCACGCCTGGTGTTTACACTGGCAACCTCCCGATAACCTTGGCCATAGCAGCTTTGTCACAATATGATGAAATGAATGTGTTTTGCCAGTAGTTCTGTTAGTTAGTAACCCACATTGGTTAGCAGGATGTTAATTCTACTTTCATGTTCTTGAAACTTCCATGATTTAATGTCTCCGTCTTGTACATCGTATAGGATGACCATTGCTAGCCCAGCAATTCCTGACATGATGTTACATTGATAATAATATGTACAACAGTTGCTTCGCTGTGGCAAAAGCCACCCTAATGTATAGGGGTTGGAGCGCACCAGATATGTGCAGGTTGCTCTGCTGCTAACAAACTCGGTGTCATAATACTTGAACAAGATGAAGTATAAATGCACTTAATTTCCGGTGATGGTAACTTTGTACTCTTATGAGAAACAGTATACTTCCTATGACATTGCAAGTATAAGAAAGAGACACAAGATTATGCACTGTGTAATCTTTTATTGGTGTTTTAATTTATATTAACATCCCTAAAAATGTGGTATTATTACTGCTTTTCAAAACGTAAGAGACACATACATTGCATAGTAAAAGGGGAAAAGATGGATATTATTTTTGCTATGTTACTGCAGAGCAACAATTTGCATATTCAAGCTTCTATTGTGTGTGTTCTTACATGAACATTTATAAACTGTATAGTTTGATTTCATGTGCTTATAATTTTCAACACTGCTCCTAACAGTTATGAAGGTAAGTTACTTACCTTCTAGACTGAATATTGCCTTGCTCTGAGGAAAGAATTGCAAAATAATGTGGTGTAGAGATTAATTTGATTGATCATCCTTTGGGTAATTAGTCCCATTGGCTAAGATGAAATGTATATCTAGTACCAGCAATACACTTTGATGTTCAGACAAGCTAAATTAACTTATCTCACAAATAATTTTTTTCAGATGTTTGAAGCTTACCTTGGTCCATGATCTAGCAGAATGTATTGTTGGAGATATAACACCTAGATGTGGCATTCCTCCTGAAGAAAAACATAGACAGGAAGACGAAGCAATGCAAAAACTGGCAAAATTAGCAGGATCAGCAGGGAATGAAATATATAATTTGTATAAGGTAAGTGGAAGGGTAGAGCAAATAATTTGGTCACATGCTGAATCATCACTCCTTTAATTAAGGAGTAAAATTTAAAGCTTTTATTTTTGGTTGATGTTAATAAAATTAATGCAAAGTATGTATCAAGTTTTCAGGCCATTCTGCTAGTTGCAATCCCAGGTGAAACATCAGATGATAAAAGTCAAATACTCTTCAGAATGAAAGCCTAGGAAATATTTTCATTTTGTTCTGTTATTCCTTTTCTTTGAAATTGAGTTGATTAGGAGGAAAAAAAAGAAGACTTCAAAAAATGCATGCATTATTTAGTTAAAGCAAAATTCTGATTTCAGTGGCAATAGCTTAAAACCTAAAATGCACAGAGCAATTTAAATGATCAATTAAAGCTGTGGAGTAAATATTGTGTTCAGTTGCCCTTTTATTTCCTTTACTTAGATAGAGAATTTCTGCCTGATATGAGGAAAATTCTGGATAGGCATAAGTTCAAATGCAACTGCAGTTTTTTTTCTCTTATATGCCCCATTTTCCATACCACACTCTTGCACCAAAGTTTGCAAAACAGTTGTTTGTTTCACTTATGAATTCTTCTGAGAAATTAAAACGCTTGGGCTAGAATCAGTTTAACTCTCTATATTCTAAAAATTGCGATTTTATTTCAGTGATGATGTTTCATTCAACTACCAAGTTGACAATTGAATTCTAGCTTCTGGGATGTGCTTTTTATGATTTTGCTACTCTACACAGATTTTTTTGAGCCTTATTATGAAAATGTTCTTCTAATTCTCTACTTCTGATGCTGTAGAAATAACAATAAAAGAAATTGAAAAACAAAGCATTCTAACTTTCTGGGCATGAAAATACTTTGTGAGCAACTAACATAACCTTTAGCATGCATAGGAGAACAATGGTTTAATTCCATCACACATAAGCACATAGTCTTGAAGTACCTAACTTACAAATTAGTAGATACACCTCTGAACAAAGAAGAATGCAATCTAGGGTATGAACACACAATACCATAGCTACAAAAATTTGCTTCAGAACAGCAAAGAAATAATTAACAAGAAGATTACAGAATTCAAAATACAGAAATGCATTAAAGATACTGCTGCGAATTACAATACGAGGGTCAGCTGATAAGTCCCGAGCCTCACACAGAGATGGTGCCACTAGGCCAGTTAGATGGTAGCATTGTATAGTTTTACTCTAGACTAGCTTGTATCCATATTTACAGGTCAATAGCTTGTTTAGTTTTTGAATGACAGCATTTTAAACAAGACAGCTTTAGAGTTTTCATGAAAATGGAGGATTTGGAAAAACAAGCAGTGATTAAATACTTTCATTTGAAAGGCTTAATGCCTAAAGAAACCAAGGAGGAAATGGACAGTACATTGAAAGACTCTGCCCCTTCATATTCAATGATTAAAAGGTGGATTGCAGAGTTTAAAATGGGATGTACGAGCACTAGTGATGAGCCTCGCTCTGGGCGCCTTGTGGAAGTCATAACTCCAGAGATGATTGAAAAAATTCATTGTTTAGTACTGGAAGACCGCGGATTAAAGTTATTTGAGATAGCCGAGGCCTTAAACGTATCAAAAGAATGTGCAGGTAATATTTTAAGTAATGTTTTGGGCTTTCACAAGGTTTGTGCAAGGTGGGTGCCATGTTTGTTGACACCGGATCAAAAGTTGCATAGAAAAACTGTTTCTGTTAAAAATGTGGAGCTCTACTGTAAAAATCCCAATGAATTTTTGAGACAGCTTATTACCATGGATGAAACTTGGATACATCACTACAGTCAAAACAGTGGATTGCGCCAGGTGAACCAACTCCAAAAAAGGCAAAGTCAATTTTGTCTGCTAAGAAGGTTATGGCAAGTGTTTACTGGGATGCACAGAGAATTATTTTTGTTGATTACTTGGAAAAGGGTAAAAGTATCACTGTTGACTACTATGCAAGTTATTGCAACGTTTGAGTGATAGTGAAAAGACAAAGACCTCATTTGGCAAAAAAGAAAATCTTGTTTCATCATGACAGTGCTACAGCCCATCGTTCAGTCGTTGCAATGGGGAAAATTTTGCGAATTAAAGTTCGAATTGCTTGAACATCCACCCTATTTGCCAGGTCTAGCACCCAATGACTACCACCTGTTCCCTAATCTCACAAAATGTCTTGGAGGACAAAGATTTCATAGCAATGAGGAGGCCATTGATACGGTAAATAGCTATTTTGAGGACCTTGATAAATCACACTACAGAGATGGTTTAATTAAATTAGAACACCGGTATGACAAATGTATTACCCTTTCTGGAGATAATGTTGAGAAATAATAATAAAAAAAAATTTAAATGTTGTTTTCATTGAGAGGCCCAGGACTTACCAGCCGACCCTCGTATTATAGCCAAACACCTTTTCTAGACAAGATCGCTGGACCACTATTCATATAGTTAGCAGGATTGCCATTTGGGGGTGCTAGTGTATGATGTAGGGAATGAAGTAGGGATTGCGCCACCATGCTCCAATCAACTGATAGGGACTCATTGGCTTCAGGTTTAAAAGGGACAGAGGAGTCAGTCACTGCACAGCTCTTTCTCTTTCTCTCTGGTAGCAACTTCTATTTTAGGATACGGTTTGCTACAGGTAGAAAGTGTAGATTCGCTTTTCTTTTTACCTTTTGACGTCCCTTCCTTATGAATAGTGGAACCAGAATCACAGCAGTCAATCCTGTCTTGCATTTTTTAGCTCATCAAGCCTCAATCTGACATTTGTGCAGTTCAGTGGAAAACCTGCTGTGACAAAGGCAGCTTCTCTATGCCAGGAAACATGGTGACAAACATGCTTGTAACCTTGTGAGCCAGTCTACGGAGAAGAGCTCAGATACAGGATAGTGGCACTACGATTCGTGAGCAGTGTCCTGCTTCTCCTCTCCAACAGGTGGAAGAACTAGTACAACCACAATGACTGCATTGCAGCAGTAGTACAACAAATACTGTAAAATTTGCCCAGCAGAAAGATTAGATGCAGTTCAAGAACTTTGCATACCTTCCAAGAACACAGTATAAATGTAAGATGAATCTTCAAGAAGTTTAAAATCCATCTAGTTCTGCAGAACAGATACAGCATACAAAAGTTACTCTGCAGTAAATTCGAGAATGAAAGAATGTATGACATGCCTAAAATGCAAACGCAGAAATCTACCGTACTACGCCATTCTGGTCAACTCATCATGACATTTCACCAAACATGATGCTGCCAAAACTGACAGAATATGCATACAAACTAGATACTTGGTAGATCTTAATATTAAATCGAAATGAACTTGGATCTGCCACCAACAAGCCACTGTCAAGTTTGATTTGCCACCACCACTACTGACAACCACAAGTTAATCACCAATATGAATTGGTCAGATGCCTGCTGAAAATTGGGACCAATGTTCCTAAAGTATGTTTGAATGAAATATAAGCTGTACTCGTGATCCTAAGCTCCAACTCTGCATTAGTGTAAATTAAAAATACATCACTGTTTTTACCTTTCTTCTTACATAAGTGAATTAGTTTGTATGTTTTGACATTTTGGCATGTTGCTGGTCTATTTAACTGCTCTTGATAAGCTAGCAGTGTACTGCAATGTATCCTATTGTAGTATTGCAATGGATTTTTTAGGGCGTAAAAATCCTTAGCATGGCTTCCTTTGGAAGTGGTCCTGCATCGTAGATTTATGGCACGTAAAAGAACCTCAAGTCTGATAAAGAGGCCTCTGAACAAAATTACCAGTCTTTCACACCCAATATAGAATGCGATGCTAAGGAACACGGCAGTTAAATAGCATCCATAAATAAATATTTAAAGAACAAGTGCCTTCTAGCAGTGATGTGTTTTATTTTAGGATTTAAGCTCATGGAATGAGTAACCAAAAAAATCTAACTAAAACACGTGGGACAACTCAGGGCACGTTCTGGTTTTATGAGCATGAAATAAAGTATAAAAGCCATAAGGATATTTTCATCTAGCAGTTTTAATTTTTGTGGAACTACGGTCTTGGTTCTGTAATTCTTCAATTTTTTATAATGTCTTCATGCATTTAAAAGTAAGTGAGTAAAACGTGCAATTAAAACAGAGGTATTAAATGAAGAGACTTAATTTACAGGGGTGTTCAAGTGAAGAAATATATTGAGCTTAAAAAGTTGAGAGAAAGTGAAGAGTTTTGACATCAGGAAAATTACTACTTTGCAGTATGTTGTAAGAAAAAAATACAAAAAAAGAATTCATGACATTGTCATACATGCAACAACTGATGGTGGAAACAATTTCTCATGAAGCTTATCCCCGTTCTCCATTCGAAAAGTTGCCAGTTTCAATTTAATTGAATAACCTCAGAGAACTTTATATGAATGTCATCTATATGGATGCTAACTAAATCATTTTATAATTATATTACTAGAAGTTTGGGGAATGTGGGGTGGAATTCTTTACTTAAAATTTGAAATCACACGAGTTGATCTTTACTAACACTATTGCTCTGCAAATTGGTTTTTTAATCAGAACATGTTTTGAGAACACTTGTTCTTATCCTCAGCTGATTGCTGACTGAATGTGGTTGAAGATGAAGTGGAAAGATCTGGTACTGGAGAGATGAACTGGTTGCAGGTTGCAACTCATGACTTGTTCATGACTTCTTCTTGATAAATATTTTCTTTCAAGTTGACAATTCAAGGGGATTTTTGGCATATTTAAATAATTTGGTATTCTTTTATCAGTGTTATGGTTTTCTGTCCAAAAGTGTTTTGAAACTGCAGATTTATTTGTATGTCTAAACTTGATGTTCTCTAAGTGCTCTTTTGTTCTTATGTCTGTTCTTTTTGGTCTTCCCTGCATAAATTTGTTTCAATCTGGGCGGTATAACTGGTAAATGCTGCTTTCATTTTCAAGAGGAATGAAATTTCTGACTGGGTTGTTAAGCTAATTTTGCGTGATTTTAATTATGAGTCAAAATAATGTTAAAAGCCTTCACTTACATCATGATGGTCAAAGGATGGACGATCGTTTCAAGGCTGCTAAGGCCCTGTCTTCAGCGTTTGTTAGTCGACTCATAATTAAAATCAATTTGTCACTTCACTGTTAATACTGTCTCAATTGCAACTCTATTAATTATGTTGTATTTGTTTTGTGGAGATTTGTTAAAAATCCTGCTGAATTTATAGTAGGCCCACTGGTGGTACGGATTTTCCTGTGCATTTTTCTATCTATCTGTATTTCAAAAGTAATGGTTCTGTTGATGTTCAGTTTTCTCTTGAATTTATTAACTTTTCTGTTCAGTAGCTTTTGAATTGAATCCATTGTTTATTACAGTGTTGGTATTCCTGAGACTGTTTTTTCTTGTTAAGTGGTATAAAAATTAAGAGGCTGTTGATGATGGCATTTTGATGGGGAATATGATTGTAGCTTTTCTTTTTATAAACCAGGTGTTAAAAGGAAAGTATTCCATATTTTTAGAGGTGATAGTCTGGACCAAAACAAGAAAAAAATGTCCAGCAAACATGGACTCTAAAAAATGCATACCTTAAGAGCTATGAGCACTTGTTCATCTTTGCTACTGTGAAACATCTCTTCTACTGCAAGCTCTTTGCTATTACCTATGTACAACCTACAGCAGGTAGTAAACAAATGAGGGCACATTACTCTGTTATTGTCCATGGATACAGCGTTCGGTAAACATCTGTTAGTGTTTATTCACAGTTCTGAATAAGTGCAGTGCACATTCTTATTAGTTCTAATGGAATCCATTTGTGCTTTGATAAGTTTGTGAAGTGCTTTTACATTGCAGTTTTAGCTTTAAATCTTTGGTGTATGCAACCCCCGTTAATGATGTACAAACATTACAGGAACGCATCATTAATGCCTGCCAGAGCATCCGTGAGCAACCTGGAGTGGTGAGAGTGAGTGATTCCCTAAGACGTAAGAGAGACAGAAGTATGCCTTTCTGTGAATGGACACCATATTGAGTACCTCGTTTAGTGATGGTTCACAAGTGCAGGTCATATGTAATTGCAAGCAGATTACATTAGAAGCTATGCTGTTTCACAGTAACAGAGTAATGTGTCCTCATTTGTTTAGTGCATTCTGTAGGTCATACATAATAGCAAAGAGCTTGCAATAGAAGATATATGTTAAAATAGCAAAGATGAACAAGCGCTCATAGCTCTTAAGGTGTGCATTTTAGAGCCCATATTTACTGGACATTTTTTTCTTGTTTTGGTCCATACTACCACCTCTCAAAACATGGAATACTTTTTCTTTAACATTGTATTATTATCAGTGTGGGTGAGTTTTCTGTAAATGCCAATGAAACTGTATTACCAGATTTGATGATTTTCAGGTCTAGGAATGGTAGAAATCCATCTTTTTCAATCTCAATTGTAAATTTGATGTTGCTGTCCTGGAGGTTAAGCAGTTTTATGCTGTCTTCTGTGTGTTTGTGTGGTACTATAGCAAAACTATTGTTTTCATATATCTATTCCATTTTTAATAATGTAAAGCCTTTGTGTTGCAGGTTTTCAAATCACTAATAAACATATATGCTAGGAATGGTGATAATAGATTTCCCATTGCTAGTGCAGAAGTTTTGTCTTTAGAATTTCGTCAAAAGTGAAAAAGTTTGCTCAGTGCACATAAGTGCAAGTTTCACATGTTTCTCTATTTCGTATTCACTAGATCGGTAGACTGCAGCCACTTTTTTAATATGGTTGGTAGCTTGTTTGTGGGAATACTGGGGAAAATTGCCTCCACATCAAAGGACACTACTGTATTTCCTGAAGAATGGTTAGGTGTCTCCTCATATGTTTTAATGCTCAGACGCTCATTTCTCCAATGAACTGGGTTTGGTTACCTTGCTAAGTGATATGTGGGTGCATCTGTATTATTGATGTTGAGATGTACCTTGTTGCCAGGTTTTTGGATTTTGGTTAACTGTGTATTCTAGACAGCAGGGCTTTATTTTGGATCTTTCCTTCTCTGTGTACATCAGTTCTTTTAATACTGTATTGAGTGACTTCATGCAATCTTTTTTGGGGATTTTTGCTGAATGCTGAAGACTCTATGCTGTTGAGTAGGTTATCCATTCTGTTTCTGGTCATCATGATCTAGAATGAATATTGTGTTGTCCTTGTCTACTTTGGTGAAGTAGACTGCTGATTTTTCATTCAAGGATTTGAGAATCTTTTTGTGATTGTTAGCTTTTCTTTTGTACTTGTCCATTCTTACCAAAATTTGTGTGCGTTTTGTCTTTATTGTGTTCTCTCTGCTTCACTTTAGTTGATGGTGGCTATCTCTATGTTTGCTATGTATTCCTTTAAATTTCTTTAAAAGCTTAAGCACGTTTTTAGGTCTTTATTTAGGAGCCGAGTTCCTTTTTGCAAGTATATATGTGTGCAGGGGTAAGTTTATTATGTTGTGACTAAAAAAGCTGATGATAGAAGCAAACATCATTTTCAAAATATGTTCAAATAAATTACAAATAGATGAAGTTATGATGTATCAACTGGCTAAACATGGAATTAAATTAAAAGCTATGTAAAGTTTCTATTATGATCCACATTATTTAAAAAGTGTTTAACATGTTTTAACTTACTGTAAATAAGTGATGTTCTTATATTTTACAGGAATATGAAATGCAAAGCACTCCTGAAGCCAAGCTAGTAAAAGAACTCGATAGGTTTGATATGATTTTACAAGCTTTTGAATATGAGAAAGCAGAAAACCGACCTCATGATCTCCAGGAATTTTTTAATTGTACTGTTGGAAAGTTTTCACATCCTCTGGTTTCTTCATTGGTATTGGAACTTTACAAACGACGACATGAATTTGAGGAGAAAACTTCTGCTTCTAATCATGCTGCATATCTCGATACTCCTGGTGATAACCCTTGATGTAGTAAGAAAGTTATTGAAGGAGAATCATTTGAAATATAGACAGTTATCCTTTGAAGATTTCAGTTTTATCATATCATTTGTGAAAGCAGTTCTGTTTTATGCATTCCTGTTACCAGTTTTGAAATGTCCAATTTGGATAAATGTACTGTGTGGAATTCATATAAATGCAGATGTGCCTTTACTGTTGTGAAGAACATAATTGTTAAGTATTAATTATGTTTAGGTTATTGTGTTTTAGCACATTGTCAATGAAGCCACTTCTACTCAGCTGTCCAGTATTTTTCTGTAGACTTTGTTAGTCTGGTGCTGGACTTCATTAATTTCTTCTTGTATTGTATGAGCATTTAAAATTGCTTTTTGTGCAGACCCATTATAAATTTGCAAAAGAGGGCAATGTGGTTTAGATGTTTGTGTTACCTAGTTGATAATTTAATGTAAACTTCACGATTTTGTATTAGTATGTATTTTGTTCTACTAGTTGGCTTAGTATACATACATGTGTGCTGGACTTCGAAACACAGCCTATGACTGGTATCAGAAACTCTACTGTATTTTTCAAGCTGTTTTCATGCAAAATTTCTTTTGCATCTACTGAAATTGAGATCTTAACATCTCACTGGGATTTGGAACATCTCGCTTGCATTTTACGGAGATCTTTTACTTAAGTTTACATGCAACTTGTTATTGTCATCAGTACAAGGTTATTAGGTGTAATAATTTAACAGTTTTGCATATGAAATCATGGCAACTCCTGCTGATGTGTGAAGCTCCACCTAAACAAAGCAGTATTAACTTTGTGATATGTAGGTAAGCTTTGTTAACTAGTGCAGTTTGTCCTTTCTAAAATACAGTAAAACCCCATTAAACTTTTTCCTGGGAGTTGCAAATGATTCAAAGAATGTTTACAATAATAGGGGTTTGTACCTTTTTATAAGAAAGAAAAAAAAACTGATGAGAAGCATTCACAACTTCACAAATTTATATATATATATATATATATATATATATATATATATATATATATATATATATATATAAAAAAAAAAACAGCTTTCAAAATTTTTATACGAAAGGCTTGTGAACTTTAGGAATGACATCCTCAGCTATGGTTATAGCCTGCAAAGCATGTTCTGAAATTTGGAAGTTTTCCAAATGTAAATTAGTGAAGTGAATGATCCTTACTCAATGTTATGAATTCACTTCAGTGTGCTTTTTCATCTGTTTATAAAATGATGCTAGTTTGTGTACAACATCTTTATTTTTCAGAATGTATACTATGTTAGTATCAGATAATTGAGTTAAGATGAAAATATTCTTTTCTTTGTAATAACAGCTTGTAAGAAAAGTTATAAATGTGTGTTAAGGTTTCAGTAACACAGTTATTACCACAATAAAATTAAGGCAATTTAATACTTGCTACGCAATCTATAACTGGTATTGCAGAAGAAATATGTAATTATTCTGATCTGCTTCCTGGGACATTGCTTTGGAAGATCTACATGTCATGCCATGTCATCAGTGCTCTTGATCAGTATCTGATGATTCTTGAGGATTTCAAAGGTTACAACATTTTCAGAGAAACTTGATTATCTCTGGTGCTGGCATCATCATTTGTAGTCTATCAGCTTCTTCACTTGTCTCTCTTGTTGTTTCTCTCTCCCATTTCCAGAATATTAGATGTTTGCTTTGTATGTGATCTCAGGAGTAACTGGGTGGGAGGGAGGGAGGAAAATTTGAGAAGAAAGGATGTTCTGTCTTCCAACCCAGGGATCTGGAAGTTTTCTGGAAATTGTGATGTATGGTTGGAAAAAACTTATTTACTTCAGTTAGTTGAAAATGAGCGACTTCAAGGTGAAATAGAAAACACATTTTAGGTTTTATTTTAATGTCACCGTACAACATGTATCTTTTAAGTATTTGTTACCATTAATGTATGGAGGTTATGAAGACTGGTTTGCCATTGTCTGAAAGGAAAGCAAGGTATACTTCTTTAACTGCCACATTAACAATTTATATTGTATTTTGACAGTCCAGTACAAATTTAACACGTTGCTTCCCTATAATTTCTTAAGCCTATAGCTGAATTTTGCATTGCACAAAGTTAATGTGAATGCATTGGAACAGTAAATTAAAGGTCTTGATACAGCAACAGGTTAAATGACATGTATTAGCTTGCTTCTCTACTCTGCACCATTATTTGGTGCAACATGCAGTGATTAATAGCTCTTGAATCCACTACTGCTGCTTGATTTTTGGAGCAATGAGCCAAGTAAAAAGTTAAAATATACAAACACAGAACAGTAAATAATCCCAAAAAGTTTCATAACATAAAATCCCTTACCTGTATATCCTCCAAAATGTACTTGCACAGAATCTATTAATCATGTTATATAACATGTAAAATAGCTGTTTAATCTCTCCTAAACATTTCACTAAAATACATACTTTTGTTGCAGCAAGCTCTTCAAATACTCTAAAATGAAACCTAATTTCAGTGAAACTTCTCCCCCATAAGACAACTTTAAAAAGTAATGTTTATTCTAAAAATTATTGTTACAAAATTCTTACTGCATTAGGAAATACTGTATGTCCTGTTAGCTCATTAATTACAAACTAATGTATTTTCTCTATACATCCTTTCCTGAGAATGAATGAAACTCTATGGTTTTCTATGGCAACAGATATCATATAGCTTCTGATATGTTAAAAGGTTGCTTGCTTCCTAAGAATAAGGGACAAGTAAGGCTTGGATCTGTGGTATGCAGATTGTTTTACTTTATTAACTTTAATTCCTTTTTAAAATATGAATTATATAATATGTATGCACAAATTTTATAGCATTTGTACAGTGCTTTATAAACAGCAAGGACTGGACTTCAGATTCTCTCAGAAGTAAGCACAATGGGTGATATAAATAAAAACAAGCAAAAGCTTGTGAGCTGTAGCTCCAAGCAAGTTGAGAAATGAGCATCAGGTCGTGGTTTGGTATAAATAAAAATTTCCCCTCTTCGATGAGCTATTGCTATCGCCTACCAAGCTTTTGCTCAGTGACCATCACCACACATCATCTGAGTAAACAAACTTGCCCATTCTTTGTCAGGAGGCGATTTAAATCTTTACTGCACCTAAATAAATATACATATACTCATTCATGTTAATCATACTCTCATTTATGAAATTTAATAGACATGCAAATTTTAAATAACACAATTATAATTAAAGATTTTGCAAATGAAACAGACATTGAGATTCACCCAACTTTTAACAGATAGCGCTCATCCCCTTTCTAAATCCAATCCCTCATTTCCTTATTTGATAGTATTACAAATGTGTCACCAACTGATATATTGAAAGTAGATTATTTGTACTTCTGTTTTTGCACCTTTATTGATATTCTCTGCATCTATATAAAATATCACTACGTAATTCCAAGAATTTATAAGATGTTATCATGAATTAAAGTTAAACTGGATTAAAGAGTTTCATTTGAAAGTTAAATTTAAGTTTGGTTTTAATTGAAATTCTTTAGTTATAATCCAGTTTTGATTTATGCGAACATTCTGCTCTATGTAAGTGTTTATTTGTATATCGCTTTGATTATATTACCAGTCTTCCGGTAATAAGAGAGGCTCGCTATGACCTCACTCACATTCTGTTTAGCATTATAGTACCCAGATGAAAACACGTCAGGATCTTTTCAGCATTGTTAGAAGGTCCACCTCGTGTTTCATTTGCCTCTGTAAGAAAATGTTTCGCAAACTTTTACATTTTCTCTTTTAAATAACTGTTTATATCAGCACACATCATCCGAGTTCTTGCGTCTTGAAACAATGTTTAATTTCACTCACTTACGTATAGCAAGTAGAGGAAGTATTGCACTCTACGCAAAAATTCGATATCGAGATTTCATCACAGATGCATGCTTTGAGAGTGCCTGAATTAAAAAGAAACATCTTTAGCAAATGTGTGTGTGAACAGCATAAATAAAAAAAAACTAGTTCAAACTCAATATCCTCCAAAATGTGATAAGATTTTCAAGAAAATTCCTGTAACCCAAAACTATCCCTTTTCTCAAAAATGGTTCCAACAATTTTGATTAAAATCCGCTATTGTTTAAGATATTTTCATGGCAAATATAATTAGGTATATCTCGAATTCTCTGGGAATAGCCAGTGAAGTGCTCTTCATTGTGAATGACTTTTATGTAACACTAAGCTGTAAAAGATTTTACTACAAGAGTCCTACTACGCATCTGTGTCTGAACAGCAAACTCAGAAAGGCAAAGTTGTTAAATAACAAGTTTGATATTTAAGTTCAGCACCTTCCAAACATGCGTCAGGAAGATTTTCAAGAAAGTTTCCCTGCCAAAATGCCCTTAACAGAGAAACTTTTTCTAAAAGCTTTATTTTCTCAAAAATGACTCTTAACGATTTTGATTAAACACGACATGTTTACAATGTTTTCATGTCAAATGCATATATTGCATTTCCTGGGAATATCCTCCGAAGTCCTCTTATTTCTCAGTAACTCTTGCACAATTGGTAAACCATAAGTTAGGCAAATCTATCTACAAAAAGAAAATTGTTCTCGTTAAGCACACAATTTATGTCAGAGCATTTCTGTTTTACTTTCTGTTTTTAACTTAATCATTCCAGAGATATTCCTTGTTATTGGTTTAAACTTTCAAGTAACTACTTATAATTCTCTCAAATGGAAAGTCAGTATTCAATATTTTCTCGTGGTCATCATGCAAAGAGCATCAAATTTCAAAGTTCTCATATAGCCAGGCACTCTTTAAAAAGCTGACTCACTTTACCTACTGTATCGTATAACAAAATTGTAAATGTAAATTGAACATTTATGTGGATTAACAAGAAGAAGCTGGAATAATAAGCTCTTGTAAGTATTGACTAATTTTGAAGATTTAGAAGCTAGTAACAGTGATGTGTCATAATTTAAAATAAAGAGAGTTGAAGGTTGTTACACTACATCACTATAATATACTTACTTGAATGTGTTTCGGGAGACGGCTTGTTCCCATCATCAGCATGTTCTCAACTGATATTGCTGGTCATCGTCTGGGGGATGTGTGTGTCTAGTGGTGTTCTCTGGTGCTGGGCTGATGAACCTCCAAAGATTCTATACTTGTAAGTATAGTTTGTAGAAGAATGATTAGAGAAAGCTATGTGAATGTAGAACATCAGGAATTTTTTTTCTTTTTTCCGCAATCATCTGAAAAGAACGGAATTTCAAATCCATCAAATAGCGACCCATATTTAAAATATTTGACTATCCCTTTAGTTTGCGCATTCTTCTATTCCTACAATCATAGTTTATCTCGATTAACAAGAAGTAGCTACCAAGAATAAGGTTTTGTAAGAATTGTTTGCAAAAAGAGTGATAGAGAAAGTCGTGTGATTTTTATTTACCTTTCTGGAACCATGATCATGAACTCCACCAATGTATTAAAATGCAGTTGAGCAAGCTGAGGTACCTACGGAGGTACCTCAAGAAATAGCAAGCAAAAGCTTACTAAAGGCGAGCAGGACTTGTTTTTATTTATACCATATCGCGAGCAATAGCTCAGTGATCAAGGTCAGCAAGCTTTTCCTCGCGAGGAGGTTGAGCAGAAAAGTTTTATTTATACGAAACCGAGCAAATGCTTGGAATTGGTGAGAAATGAGCTAATGCTCGCTTTTATTTATACCACCCAATGTCAACACATGAGGTATAAAAATAAAAGATAACATGAATATCCAAATACCAAACTCCAGTCATAAGCATCAATGTTGTCTTCTGCAGTAGATGAAATGCCTGATTTCATAAAATCACCCATGAAGAAGCAACAGGAACAATGGTTTCTGCCAAAACTGAATTCAGGCAGCATTGTTTTTAAGTTTACAATGTTTCCTTTCCTTCAAAATGTGCAGTAGCTGGATAAGTGACTTTCTCTATGTAAAACTGGACCCATATTTTTCAAGTGTTTGCCTGATACACTTAAGTGAAAAGAAAAGAACTTTTAACATTTTGAAACTACACTGAATGCTAGGGGCATGAATCCATAAACAGATTTTTCCTGTTTACAATAGGGCTTCTGGTTATCCATGTACTCAAACATGTCATGTGTAATGAGCTATGTGTTTCTCAATTACATGTATCCAGATATAAATTGTTTTACGGTAAGTGTTAAACATTTACTCACAGTTTGAAAACTCTGTAAACATTTATGTACTATTCTAATTAATGCGCTCCCCTTTCTTACTATATTTCCATTTGTATATTAAAACTAGGTTTCTAAAATCTAAGTGATGAGGTGTTGGTATCAATCTCACCATGCTTTAAATCAGAGAGGAAGTTATTTAAAAGTACCCTGTAAACTCTGTAGCCTCTGTAAACTGCTGCATTCGTGTGTTCTTTTATATGATTTTATAAATGTTGAGGTTGGAAATATTTACTACCAGCAAAGCAGAATTTTTATTTTATGCATAACAGTATAAACTTATGACTTACAGGTAATCACAAAACTAGCCATATAAGTACCTGTTTTCAAACAGAAACACAACAATAGTGATGGCTTTTTGGCAAAGACAATTTCTTTTTGCTGTAAGAGTATTGCCTGCCATAGAAAATGTGCATTCCAAGATGCTGAGCTTGCCAGTGTACAGAGTTAACTGCAAGCCAATACTGCCACTGTCAGTTACTTGTTCTCTGTAACTTTCCACCTTTCACAGAAGCTTAAATCGAATAGTAATTGAGGTGCTGTCAAATATCTGCTGAGCTGCATAGAAACATTTTCATTTTGTGCCATACACGTCATTGTTACCATGCAATCTGCTTGTACATTGACAATAGAGCTTTGGTTTGCAAGAAGGTGCTCTAACATCCTGTATGTGGAGTTCCATCACGTTGCTACTCTCTAGTTGAGATTTTTTGGTAGTCCAAGCATTTGTTGTTTCACTTACCAAAGCCATGGAAGCCACATTTGAATGGCAGAATTGCCAGACTTGTATAGTTCACTCACTGTTGGGTGCTTGAGCTTCTTTGTTTGCTGCGGGTTGCAAAGAGAGAGTGATTCAAGTTGGCCACCTCAATGCAGTACATGGGTCGCACTGTGTTTACAATGTTTGCAGTATTATACTATCACAATGCATGCGGTCTTCTCCATTATGTTCCATTCTGTTAAGGTGTTTTCCGTGGCTTCACACAGGTTGGCTGCTGTGTGGCGCTCATTAAGAAAGTGTGTTGTTAGTGTATAGGATTTGGGAATCCAATCAGAATTGATTGTATGAGCTGTGTCAGCGACACAAAGTTGAGACTACACAATATCTCCAAAACTAAGCATTGTAGAAAGAAATGTCTTTCATAAAACTTGCTTGATATTATGGGGGAAAGTAAATGCCATTAGTCGTGTTTTGTTTGGAGGACATTGGGTGGTATAAATAAAAGCAAGCATTAGCTCATTTCTCACCAATTCCAAGCAATTGATCGGTTTCGTATAAATAAAAATTTTCTGCTCAACCTCCTTGCGAGCAAAAGCCTGCTGACCTTGATCGCTGAGCTATTGCTAGCGATATGGTATGGATAAAAAAAGTCCTTCTTGCCTTTAGTAAGCGTTTGCTTGCTATTTCTTCCTCCATAGGTACCTCAGCTTACTCAACTGCATTTTAGTACCATGGCGGAGTTCATGATAGGAACATGATAGTTCCAGATAGGAAAATAAAAATCACAAGATTTGCATTTATACAACTTTCTCTAGCACTATTTTACAACAATTCTTACAAAACCTTATTCTTGGTATCTACTTCTTATTAATCAAGGCAAATTTTCATTACGCATTTCATTGTAGGGATAAGAAGAATGCAGTAAATTAAAGCAATAGCCAAATCTTTTAAATGTGGGTCGCTATTTGAAATTCGTTCTTTTCAGATGATTGCGAAAGAAAGAAAAGAATTATGATCTAATTCACATGGCTTTCTCTAATCATTCTTCTACAAACTATACTTAAAAAAGCTTATTATTCCAGCTTCTTCCTGTTAATCCAGATAAACCTTCAATTTACCTTTACAATTTCATTATATGATGCAGTAGGCAAAATGAGAGCTTTTTAAAGAGCATGTGGGTATATAAGGGCTTTGAAATTCGAGCTCTTTGCATGTCCATGAGAGAATATCGAAAACCGGCTTCCCATTTGAGAAAATGATAAGTAGGTATTTGAAAATTCAAACCAATAACAAGGAATATCTCGGGAATGGTTAACTTGAAAAACAAAATGCTTTGACATGAATTGTGTGCTTTAACAAGACCAGTTCCCCCCCCCCCCCCCCAATCTAAGATTTTGCCTATCAATTGTGCAGAAGTTACTCAGAATGAAGAGAACTTCAGATGATTTTCCCAGGAAATTCAATATATGCATTTGACATGAAAATATTTTAAACATGTGGTGTTTAATCAAGATCGTTTAGGAGTCAGTTTTAAGAAAATAAAAGTTTTTGGAAAAGGTTTCCATGTAAAGGATAGTTTGGGATGGGAGGACTTCCTTGAAAAATCTTTCTATGCATGTTTGGAATGTGCTGAACTTAAATACCAAACTTGTTATTTAATGGTTTTTCCATTCTGAGTTTGCTGTTAAGACACAGGTGTGTAGTATGATTTTGTAGGATCTCTTAAAGTTTAGCAGTTATATAAGTCATTTAGAATGGAGAGCACTTCAGAGGCTATTCCCAGAAAATTCGAGATACACCTAATTATATTTGTCATGCAAATATCTGAAGCAACACCACATTTTAATCAAAATTGTTGGAGCCATTTTTGAGGAAAGGGGTAGTTTTGTTGTAGAGTAATTTTCTTGAAAATCTTATCACTTCCTTGGAGGATACTAAGCTTGAACTAAGTTTTTTTATTTATGCTGTTCTCACACGTTTTGCGTGTGTGTAGGTTTTTTTTTTATTATTTTCTTTAAGTTTTTTATATAAAAATTCAGGCACTTTCAAAATGTATATCTCTAATGAAATCTCGGTATTGAATGCTTGCGTAGAATGCAATACTTGCTCTGCTTGCTATACCTAACTGATGATACAGAAATTAAAAATTGTTTCAAGACGCTAGGACTCTGGTGTGTGCAGATATAAACAGTTCTTTAAAAGAGAAAATATATAAGATTGCACAACATTTTCTTCCAGAGGCAAATGAAACACGAGGTGGACCTTCTAACAATGCTGAAAAGATCCTGACGTGTTTTCATCTGGGTACTATAATACTAAACGAAATGTGAGCGAGGTCATAGCAAACTGCTCTCATTACCGGAAGACTGGTAATATAGTCAAAGCGATATTCAAATGAACACTTACGTAGAGCAGAATGTTTATACAAATCAAAACTGTGTTATAACTAAAGAATTTCATATAAGACCAAACTTAAATTTAGCTTTCAATGAAATGAAATTCTTTCATACAGTTTAACTTTAATTCATGATAACATCTTATAAATTCTTGGAATTACATAGTGATACTTTATATAGATGCAGAGGATATCAATATAAAGGTGCAAAAACAGAAGTACAAATAATCTACTTCCAATATATTAGTCGGTGACACGTTTGTAATACTATCAAATATCTGAAGGTGGTGTCATTTAATGTGGAAGGGCTAAAGTCGAAAGGATAAATGGCGAAGTATTTGAAGTGTTAAAGTTAGGAGAAATAATAGTAATGGTGGAAACTTGGTTGAATGAAAGTGAGAAGATAGATGTGGTGGGATATATATATAGGGGATCATGGTAAAAGGAAAAGCAAAAGAGGGAGGGTCTACGGTGGTATCAGAGTGTTCATTAACAAGAGCATTGGAATAAATGTGTGTGAAGTGTTGAGTGTAGAGATAGGCCAAATAATGTGGATAAAGATAAATAGGGCAAAAGGAGTGAAAGTTTGCATAGGGTTAGGCATAGTATATAACCCACCAGAAGTCTCGGAATTTTATAAGGACAATTTATATATAAGACTGAATGATAGTATGGAAAAATTAAGAAGTAAAAATCCTAACAGAGTTTATTGTAGTAGGGGATTTTAATGCAAGAGTAGGGGAATATAATTTAAGAAGTTTAAACATAGAAAATGACTGTATTTGGGGGAAAAAAATGAGGAAAAGGAGAGAGGTAGAGATAAAGTGATAAATGCAGAAGGTAGAGAGCTAATAGAATTCTGCGAACAGAATAATTTAATGTGTAATGGGTCCAAAGGAGAGGACCGGGGGGAGAGTTTACATTTGTAAATGTAATCGGTCAAAACGTAGTTGACTATATGCTATGTAGTATAGGAGTCGAAGATGTGATGGAAGATTTTAAGATTATGAATATAATAATAACAAATAGTAGTCATTTTCCATTACAAATGAAAATAAGACTAGGCTATGTTATAAGGAAGAGGAAAAATTAGCACCAAAACAAATTTAGAAGTTATAAATGGAAAGAGGAGTACACAGAACAATTTAGGTGAAATTTGACTTCAAAATGTGGGGAATTAAAGAAATTTGGTATTATAGAAGCATTACAATGTGGTAGGATAGAGGGAGCATTGGAAAGGTTAGAATCAATGGTCAAGTGGGCAGGAAGCTGGATGGAAGTGAAGCCTAAAGTGATGAAAAACAGTGTGGTTGGTATGATGATGAGAGTGTAAAGGCTAAGAAAGAAATGTGTAGATGGAGAAGGTCAGAAGAGGAGGAGGAGGAAAGGCAAATTTTCTTATCAAATAAGAGGGATTATAAATGTTTACTAGATGAGAAAAAGAAGGATTGGCAGCAAAGAATGGGAGAAAAAATCAAGGAGGCGGTCAGAGGGAAAGAAAATAAATATATATAGGCAGTTGTTAAGGAAATGTACAGAAAGAAACAGGTAGTTAATAAGATAACACTAAAGGAATGGAAATATTATTTTGAAGGTTTGTTGGGTGGAGGGGGAGGAAGAGCTCAAAAAAGTGAAGTATATTGGGGAAATTTTGAGAACAGAATGGAACACTTAGACAAAGAGATTACATCTAGAGAGGTAGAGTATGAAATAAAAAAACTAAAATGGAAGAAGGCTACTGGGGAGATGGAATTTTGGGGAACTAGGAGAGGGTATAAAGTTGTTGACAGAGCTATTTAATAGAATCAGAGAGAAGAAAGTGATACTGGAGAGCTGGAAAGTGAGCATTATTGCACCATTGTATAAAGGGAAGGGAGATATAAATAATCCAAGCAACTATATAGGAATTAGTTTATTATCCATATTAGGCAAAATATACACTGGTGCTAGAAGATTTTATGAGTGGGCAGAGAGGGCAGATAAGCTATCAGAATACCAAGCAGGTTTTAGGAGAGGTAAAAAAATAACAGATAACATAATGATAATCCGCACTATAGTGAACAAATACTTAAGAAACAAAAGGGGTAGGGTATATATATTTTTTGCAGACTTTGAGAAGGCTTTTGATACTATAAACAGAGATGCTTTGGTAAATGAACTGAGGAACGAAGAAGTTAGCACTGCATTCATCGAATATCATTACTGATTATGTACAGCAAAATTTAGGTCTGAGGCAAGGCTGTAAACTCAATCCAATATTATTTAACTTATTTAGAGATGATATTTTAGATAGAATAACAAAATATAATAAACACTGTCTGGTTATAGGGAAGAAGGAAATACCAGGGTTATTATTTGCAGATGATCTAGTAGCTGGGGAAGTAACAGTGATAGGGTTGCAGCATGCTATTAATGAAATTGCTAAATTTTGTACGGAATGGGGGCTAAAGGTGAATACAGACAAGTTTAAGATAATGGTGTTCAAGAAAGGATCAAAATTAAAAAGAGAGGAAAGATGGTATATAAATGGAGAGCAAACAGAGGTGGTAAAAGAATTTGATTACCTGGGGATTAGATTCTCAAGCAATGGGAAATGGGAAGCACAGTCTAAATATGCACAATTGAAAGGAAAGATAGCCGTGAAAACTGTTAGAGTTTGCTTGTGCAAAACACTCGCGCTATCAATGAACTGGTTGGAAAGGCTCTACAAAGCAGTAGTTGAGTCAAAAATGTTATATGGAATAGAAATATGG
Source organism: Deroplatys truncata (assembly GCA_030765065.1). NCBI lineage: Eukaryota > Metazoa > Arthropoda > Insecta > Mantodea > Mantidae > Deroplatys > Deroplatys truncata. The sequence goes on from CM060982.1 coordinate 21,791,305, forward strand.
GGTGTGGCAAAGGGATGGGTTAAGATTCATATAGTCCATTGAATGTTTTGTGGAGAAGCTTTGGTTTTACCTAAGAGTTCTGGCAGAGCTAGGAAGGGTAAGGAGATAAGGTATAATAGTGGAAAGAATTTCGAAGTATTGGTATAGATGCTTAAATCTAGAAGATAGTAATATATTAAAAGAATGTATACAGTTCCAAAAAGCCGTTCTAGGAGAAGAGAGTTGGTATTTGGAGATGGGAAATGTGGTAAAAAAAATTGTCATGAGGAATATTTTCCTATTAGACAAAGATAATAATAGTGAGTTTTGGAAAGAAGTGAGATTGAGGGTGGAAGACATCGAGAAACAAGAGATATGGGCTAGTTTTGAGGGTAAAAGTTCATTGATCTTGTATAAAACAGTTAAAAGAAATTGGGGAAGGAAGGGAGAAGTATGTAGATATATGCAATCAATTTGGTAGAATAGGTCTTGCATGAATGCGCACAGGAGTAATATTTTTAAAAAGGAATGGATATAATTGGTTGGGGAGATGTATTGTGTGTAACGAATTGGGTGATACTTTTCATTGGCTAATAGAATGTGATAAGGTTAAAAGGTGGAGAGAGGTTATATGGAATAAAAAATGGGACAAGCTAATTAAAGAAATAGTAGCATTAAGAATGTTGAGAAGCACAAAAGCAGAAACATTGGGGACATTTTTAGGCTATATAAGGGACAAGTGGATAAGGAGCTTAAGAAAGCTACGACAGAATGGGCACAGTTTGGAAAGTGGTGAGATGGTATAGTAGCTTTATCCCACATATACAGTGTAGGGGTTAAATATGGGAGAGTTAGAGAACTGAAGCACTAGATTTTAAGTTTTAGATGTAAGTTTTATTTGTATATTGTAATAAGGATGGAAATAAATATTATTACTATCAAATAAGGAAATGAGGGATTGGATTTAGAAAGTGGATGAACGTTATATGTTGAAAGTTCGGTGAATCTCAATGTCTATTTAATTTACGAAATCTTTTGATTACAATTGTGTTATTTAAAATCTTTACCTCTATTAGCTTTCATAAATGACAGTATGATTAGCATGAATTGAGTATATGGATATTTAAGTGCAGTAAAGATTTAAATCGCCTCCTGACAGAAGAATAGGCATGTTTGTTTACTCAGCTGATGTGTGGTGGTGAAGGCCACTGAGCAATAGCTTGGTAGGTGTTAGCAATAGCTCAACGAAGAGGGGAAATTTTTATTTATACCAAAGCACAACTTGATACTCGATTCTCAACTTGCTTGCGAGCTGCAGCTTACAAGCATTTGCTTGTTTTTATTTATATCACCCATCATGATAGTCATTTTAGAGTCAATTTAATTTTTTTAAATGGAAACCTACAACTAGGGCCAAATTAAATGACCCTAAAATGACCATCACAGTGTTCTCCAATAAAACACGACTAATGGCATTTACTTTCCCCCATAACATCAGGCAACTTTTATTCAAGACATTTCTTTCGACAACACTTAGTTTTGGAGATATTATATAGTCTCAACTTAAATGGTCCACCCTGTATAGTGTTGCTGTGTAAGCAGCTTTGGAAGCTTCTCGGAGCTCTTCTGCAACTTGTGCCTTCACTTTTGCATACAGCAGTTCCAGCCTCTTCTTCAGTGCATGACTTATAGTTTGGTTCAACAGCCATAACCTGAATGAAATTCCGGCAGGATACAAAGAGCGGCAGCTGAGACATCCTTATCATTTTAGTCAGGGCCTGATTTTTGTCCGTTTCTGGCTGAAGGGACAATTTGTTTGAGTATTTGGAATATCATGTATTTTCTTTCTCATTTGTACAACGCCAACTGTGTTCTAATCCAGTGATATCAAAGTTGACGTGGTGATGGGTGGTGATTCAGGTATTGCGTTCATGCTTTCCAGGTAATCAGCAGTCTGCACTGTTTTCCATATTGTCAGGATTTTCAGTGGCTATGGTTCCGGTGTTAGAAATTGGGTACTTCCTGCGTATCTTCTTCAGACGAGTTTCAGTAGCTCCAGTAAAACCACTGGCAGCACTGAAACTATATTCCATTATCGCGTACAAGGCAATAGGGTCTGTCACCTCAACATTCTGCATACTGCCACAGCCAACATTTTTATGCATGTCTGCTCAGTGTCTCGTCATTATTATTCAGTTACCCAAACACTGCTTAGTCTAGCCTTCATATACTATATATACCGTAAATATATTACCTACTAGTAGCAACGTTTTGAAGAATTGAATTATGACAATATTTCAGAATAATTCAGAATATTTTAACGTGTCTTTTTATGATACAAAAATCCCTTGCTTTCAGCAGGGCTCAAACCCCAATCATCCGATTGAGAAGCTGGTGTTTTGCCATATGGCTACACTGTCTGCGAACGGTTCTATGTAAAACGTTTTAACTATCTCGCTACGAGTTCCAAACGTATATAGTAATTTGCACATACATATTCAGTGAAATCTATGTTTATTCGTCTACATGTTTTTTTTTAGAAATATTTATTAAATGGATACACGATTTTCATGTACACAGGAACTCGAAAAACATTGCACCCTGAGCCTTAGATTATAATACCTATTTTAGAGTCAATTGACAGAAAAAGTTATAGAGTCTTGCATATTGAGCATTCTTATTACTGTGTATTTGCATTGCAGTACTACCGTATTTTAAATGTCTCATTTTATGAGTTTTCTTCTTACAATTGGCTGCAGTATATTAGCAGTATTTGGGTAAATTCATTCATTATCTGTTTACCCTCCTCTTATGTAGGACTTACATCCCCCAGGACTTACAGGCGGGTGCCTGGGGTCAGAGGCCCGTCGAGGAGCAGACACTCATGGATCAGACAGAACATCCAGGATGGGTGATCAGCCCGATGCCTGGTATGGGATGAAGGAAGTAGATGAAACGAAATGTTGGTGAAAGGGATGAAAGGAAAGGTGATGATGGAGCAGTTGGTGGAATGAATGGCGGGGGAACCCGGAGAAAACCCGCCCAGACGCCGCTTCGTCCACCACAAATCCCACATGCAGGTCCCTGGGATGGAACCCGGGCCTCGGTGGGAGGCGAGCGGTCTAACCACTCGGTCACGGCGCCGCCCTATTTGGGTAAATGAGATGTGAATCTCTTCTTGCTGTACCACCACAACATAGCTCACATTAGCCTTAGCTAAAGATCACATTTTAGTCTACATAATTACCTTTACGCAACATTCTAGCAGTGACATGGGCAAGCTACTCACATGCATATAACTATTTATGGAGACTACAGGATAGGTAGGAGAGCTAGGAGTAATTTCCACAAACGGAGATTACAATTTACATATCTTATTGTCACGCAGACGCGCACGCTGACAGCCTCTACGCAGCGAGAACCCCCGTAGAAGCTAGTGGTTGGAGAGCCACGGATGGTCCGCAAGTGACCTAAAAGTTTTTTCTTCGCCATAGCATCCAACTGGTGACCACAGGCAATGCAGCTTAACTTTCGTTAAGCAGCGTATTTGAGATTCAGAAGTCCTGTAGAATAGCCACACTGTCTGCTTTTGCAGTTTGTGGGGAGCAACAAGGCCATAGACAACGCCTTTTGGCGGTTTTTAGGCGCACTTCGGTGTTCGGCCCTCTGTTGCTCAAGCTTCTCAGCGCCCTCTGCTGCAAGTTAGGTTTTAGTTTTAAGTGAGTTTGGGTTGCGCTGCACCCTCGGGTGCAGGGCAAGATGCTCACCCTCAATCCTTCCTCCATCCCTACCCCCGATCCTGTGAGCAGGCCCCGAACTGTTATCCAGGATGCGGCAATCCCGAGCACCAGCACTGGTGTCACCCACATGGCGGCCTCGAGCTTTGCTCGGACCGCTCCCACTACCAACCTGCCTCGCCGAAAGCGCCACGAGACGCGCGGGAAAGGCAAGGCAAAACAGCTGGCAACGACCAACCATCAAATTGACCAGGACTCTGCTCGCGCAACATATGCGAGTAGGCCAAAATTCTGGGTCCGACGCGCCGGACTGCTCAAGTGACGAAAGTGACGTCACCACCATCTAGGCTCGTACCGGCGAGACTCCGACCCCGTCCGGCACCTCCGATATGGAAGCCGATGAGGTCAGCTCCTCCGACATCCCCACGGATGTCGATGAAGCTGAATTTCGTAAGTAGAGAATCGCCGAAGGAGGCGGAGGACTTCCCACCTGTAGGCGGAGGTTGAGCCCTCCCGTCAGCAGGGGCTTGTCAGGCGGCACATTCCGCCTATCATAATGGATGACTTCCGGGGCTCGGTAGACTTCCTTAAGGGGGTCATGCCAACTCTGTCAGGACCTTGCACTGTGACTAGGCGGAAGAGCCGCTTCGTCTTCCAGGCGAAGCATACCGATGATTACCAGCGCCTTCTCTCCTCTTTGGATGGAAAGAATATCCCCTACTTCACCTTCGTCCTGGATAAGCCAAAGGACGTTCGGGTGTCATCCGGGAGCTTCCGGTGGACACCCATGGGCGACATCAAGGCAGACCTCTGCCGCCAGGGCATCAAACCCCGACTGGTGAAGCGGTTCACCAAGCCCGCTCCTGATGGCCATGCAGCCAATGTTCCCATCCCCCTCTTCCTTATAGTGGTGGAGCGGGTAAATGACCCGGAGGCAAAGCTAGATGGTGTCACAACCATCTGCTACCTTCGAGTAAAGATAGAGGCATCCAGAAGCTCTGACGGTCCTCTCCAATGCCACAGATGTCTGGGGTTTAACCGCTCCAGCATCTATTGTCGCCGTAACCTACGCTGCCTTCGGTGCGGCGAAGCCTACACTAAAGCGGTCTGCCCACGTGCCCGCGAGGAGGTGCCCACGTGCGCCAACTGTAAGGGAGAACACGTGGCCTGCTATGGCGGATGCACAACGAGGAAAGCAGTAATCGCCTCCAGACGAACACAACCACCTCCACCTAGGCAACAGGAGCCACAGCCTAGGAGGGTGCAGGGGCGCCCCTCCAGCAACACCAGGGTCAGGCAACCTCTTCCTGAGAGGCAACAGCCATCCACTCCCGAACAACGCCAGGAGAAGTCTTCAAGGCCTACTCTCGCTGACGTGCGCCAGCCCCCGCGTGACACGCGAACGTCCAGAGCTCAGAGGACACACAACCCTGGCACAAAAACAGACACCAAAACCAGCTCCCCGGAGCCCTCAACCTACCCGCTCCCGCCCGAGGAGGAGCAGGAACGTCCTGGAACCTGACTTTGCCCCCGAGACAATGAGGAGCGCTTATCCCGCTCCTCAGCGTCAGGAGGGAGCCAGAAGGGCCGATGAGGCACCTGCTCGCCCATGGACACCTCCCCCAACCAAAAACCCCCAACCCTACCCCTGGCTTGGACCTTGCGGGGATGATGGAGTGGCTACAGCAATTGCTGCTGAACCACGGCCGTCAGATCTGCGAGATCCTGGTTAGGTTCTTTACCACCACCGACCCGGCAGTCAAAATGGTAGCAGCTATGGAAGGGCTTGCCCTCCTGACCTCCACTACTCCGCTCGCACAGAATGGCGCACCGAAATAGGTCCTGTACCTCTTTTCGGTTCGCGTTCTGGAACGCTTGCGGTCTAGTCGGTCAGGGGAGTGACTTGCTGCGTTTTGCCCGCTCCCATGCACTGGACGGTATTTTAGTCGGCTAAACATTTCTCCGCCCAGAAACCCGTTTCCGCCTTCCGGGCTACGTCTGCCACAGAACGGATCGTCAGGGTCGTCCAGGAGGCGGCACGGCGGTCCTTGTGCGGCAGAACGTGGTCCACCGCCCCATCCAGCTCCCACCTCTTCAAACCATAGAGACCACAGATATATGTATTGACATCGACGGAACGGAGGTTTTGGTTGTCTCCGGTATCACTCTCCAGGTAGGCAGTTTGCGCCCAACGACTACCTCACACTCCTAGCCCTACATCCCAGTGCGATTCTAGCAGGCGACTTCAATGCCAAATATCCGCGTTGGCATTGCGGACGCCAGAGGCAATGCAATAATTCGCCTGATCGACGCGGAAGCCCCTGCTTCAAGTGCAGGGTTCCTGGCAACCCACACACAGTCGATGACTGAGGACAGTCCTCCACCTCGCGATCACCAAGCATTTCCCATACCATTTCACCCTCACGTCAATCAACGCATTACATTCCGACCATAATCGCGTGTTGGCAGAGATCAACACCAGGGTTGTCAGCCACGACTGCTCGTTTCGAACCCGAAAAGTCGACTGGGTAGGCGTTAGGAATTGCCTTCGCACTTCCATTCCACCGAATCCCAGAATCGCAGACATCCCATCCTTGGAGGCAGCGGTCTCTTCCTTCACCTCCATAATGACGCAAACTGCACACAACCTTACAGTCTTTGCTGCAGCCCCCCTACATCCAGACGTCCTTCCAGTGGACCTTGTGGTTCTCATCCGCCGTTCCTGGGTTGCACGGAGACTGTACCAGCGTCACCGCACGCCGCACAATCGGGCGTTCCTGAGGCGTCTACGCCGGCAGGTCCGTCTCCGACTGCGCGAGCACCATGTGCAAGCGTGGAAGGACACGATGACTAGATTGCGCATCGATGAAGGTGACGTGTGGAGGATAGCAAAAAGCCTCCGTAACCGTCGTGGCCAACACACCTCTCCTCTCCAAGACACCCAAGGCCTCGCCTACGAACTCCAGTTCGCCGACTACCTTGAACGTACCTTACGTCCAAGAGATGACCCCCAGGACATCTTTTCCGAGCACGTTCGTCGAGAGGTACGCCGATATTGTCGGCGGCCCTCAGACGACGCGTACCGGCTACCCATCATTCGCCCGAGTGAGCTTCACGGCGCACTCCTGCGTCTCAAACACAAAAAGGCGGCCGGACCTGACGGGCTAACCCCCCTCATGCTCCGACACCTTCCCTTCAACGCCGTGCTCTTTCTTATCCGCCTTTTCAACTGTGTCTCGCTCTGGGTCACTTTCCACGAGAGTGGCGAGAGGCCCGGGTGATATACATCTTGAAGCCGTGGAAGGATCCGGTACATCCTTCCAACTACCGATCCATCAGTCTCCTTTCGACCCTCTCGAAAGTTTTCGAAAGGATGATTCTCAACCGCTTGTCCCCACTTTTGGGAGACATTCAAGCCATCCCAAACCACCAGTTTGAATTTCGTCCTGGGCATTCGACATCTCAGCAGCTGCGAGTGGTGGAGACAGCCTCCCTGGGTTTCCAGGAGGGTTGCATCACGGCCACGGTATCGCTGGATGTCGAAAAGGCCTTCTCAACGACGTGGCATGCGGGTCTCCTACACAAACTCATCCAACTGGGATTACCAACACAAATGATCAACATTATACACAGCTTCATCCGACACCGCAGGTTTAAGGCTACAGTCGCGGCGAAAACATCTACACTTAGGTCAGTTAGAGGCGGAGTCCCTGAAGGCTCTGTATTATCCCCCACACTTTTTAGTGTCTTTATGACAGATTTTCCAACACAGCAGCAAGTCGAGATGGCCCAGTATGCTGACGATGTGCTGCTATACTGCTCAAACAAAAACCTCCTCAGAGCCTTCAACCCCATACAGAGACACCTCCGCCTCATCCAGCAGTGGTCCGGTGTAATTGGTGAGTCTCGCATGTTAATTATTACTTAGCTAAATTACTGTGTTTAAATTTGGCTATCATTGTTTATTAAAGTTGCAGCCTTTCATCCACTGTTTTAGGCATAGACCGCCACTGGTGTTCTTTTAAATGTCTACTGAAGCATAACATTAACCGAAGAAGTATAAGCTCTACTTGAAGTTAAACTTTTGCAATAGGACAGTGAGTCAACGCATGAACTGAACAAGAAAATCATCGCAGAAATTTTAAATCCTGAAGAATGTAGGAATAAAGTTCTTTTACCCTTAATCTTAAGGATAACTAATACAGCAGAATGTTTGCCCAACTTTTACATAGAACGAATATAATGTTTTTATTTAAAGCAACAGGTTTAAAGGATATTAAATTTGGTGGAAACTCCTTTTTTATACACCAATGAACTAATTGTATATAATAAGTGCACTGGAAATGTAATTTGATTGTTAATCTGCTGTATAGGAATTGAGCATCCCATGGTCAAAAACCAAGTAGAAACGTGCAGGTTCTCTCTCTCTCTGTATTACAGCACATTTTTCATTAAATTCAATTTAATGAATTATTATTATTATTCCTATTATGTTTATCGTCCTTTCACCGGTTAGGTCATATCGGATGACGAATAAAATGGGTTAAATTAATTAAATTGAGTTTAATTTATGGACGCTCTTTAACTATTGTGGTCGTTAGCGTCGCTTTCTATTTTGGCTTTAAAGACCCGAAATATTGCTCAGAAGCCTCTTTATCAGGCTTGAGGTTCTTTTATGTGCCGTAACTCTACTACACAGGACTACCGGCTCTACTTACCTTACGAAGGAATCCAATTTGTTTACGCCCGAAAACAATCCTTCGCACTCCGTGATTTTGAACCGGCGACCTCAGAAACTAGAGCCTAGTAGAATGAAATGGGTGAAAGATGCTAAATCAGCCCGGAATTGTTTCAAATTCAAACAGTAACTTCATTATATTAAATAGTTTTCAGACAGTTACAAGAGCGCTGGTGTTAAACAGTAGTAGCAGTAGTAGTAGTAGCAGTAGTAGTAGTAATGATAATAATAATAATAATAATAATAATAATAATAATAATAATAATAATGGTGATGATTATGATAAAACTTTAAAAACATAAGTAAAAGGTTTTATAATGCATAAATATATGACACTTCCTCATACTTGAAATGCGATCAGAACTAGTTTTAATGTAATCACATACATACATACATACATACATACATACATACATACATACATACATACATACATACATACATACATACATACATACATACATACATACATAATACAAATAACGACGAAAAATTAACCCAATAGTAATTCATCTATCGAAAATTTTTATATAACAAAATCTGTTAGAAATATTATACTTATAGACTTTTGTTTTGCAAGCTTTTTTTCAAAAAACTCCATAATAAGCGAGATGTTTAGTTGTTTACTTTTTCTATACTTAGTAATGGTAGGTACAGAAAGCATTGTATTGCACAAAAATATTAGATATTGAGATTTCACAGCAAATAAAAGTTTTGAGGCGTGGTCCCGTGTCGTAGATTTACGGCCCGTAAAAGAACCTCAAGCCTGATAAAGAAACCTCTGAACAAAATTACCGGTCTCTGATGCCCAATATACAATGCGACTCTAAGGAACACAGCAGTTAAGGAACGCCCATAAATAAAACTCAATTTTTAATCACTCTAATATGGAGCACTACATTTAGTTATGTGTATTTCCTCTAGCTGGAACTACTCAGCAATACACATCTGTCTCTAGAGGCCTATATGACAGAATTGGATCAGACACACGCCGCGATGTAGTGTATTATGTTGTGTTGCACGCCAATAAAGGACAGTTACGGTAAACACAAGTGAGCTATCAGAGAAATGTGGTAACATAGTTTGGTCCTCCTTCGCAGATGAGCATGTTTTGGCCCTTCTTGATCTGATGAGTATGCCAAATTGAATAAACGTACAGCGAGTGTGTAACGGCCACGAGAAAGTAAATTTCATTATGCAGTGCAGTGTAATACATTAAGGTGGCGCAATGACAGTGTTAATAGCTCACACTGCAGTTCACACAATAAACATATGTTGTGCTAATGAGTAAAAGACGTGTTCACGGAATCAGCTAACAATCCATTTGTTGTGAACTGGTAGGATACCGGTGTGTATTTAGTTCCTATGAAGCAGGGGTGTCATTTCAGGATGTAGGGGGTCAATTGCCTCCCCAAATTATGGGAAATAATTAAGCGACTGGTTATTATTGTTGTACCAAAGAAAAATTCCTAGAAGTGTACTTTTATTACAAATATTTCACAGTTAAAGGATAGACTTTTTTGTATTACCTCTTCTCTTCCCTTCAACATGGCCTTTGAAGAAAAACGTGCTCTCATCAGAAATGTGCTACGATTAGGCAAGAATGACTAAAATAGCTGGCTTTATAAATCAGTGTTGATGAAGGTGGGAACTTAAATTATATAAGAGTAAGACGGATGTCGTTAAATTTAGTTTAGGTGAATACAACAAAGTACAGTCTCATCTAGAAGTTAAAGATTTGGATGGTACATATGATGAATATACAATAACCTCTGAGAAATTACAGTTCCAAACTTAATAAAACATTGAAACATTGTTGCAATCCACAACAAATATTCCTGCTCCATCCATTGGTGGAAGCAGGGATACTCCTGAATTGATTCTGGGCTTAAACTGCCAATAGCTTCATTGCTTATGTTCATTGGCATATTGCATAATTTTATGCATCTTTGTGACACATTTTAAGGGCCTGTCATTAGTAATGACAGTTGAATAGACATTCAGCGGTTTTTTTACTGTTTGCCTTCTTGTTTGTCTGATGAGGCTCATAAACTCATAGAAAATGTGTCATTCACTTGAGGAAACTTTCAAGTCGCCTGAACATAAATTTGTGATCGCTAAACGCCTCATCTGATTTTAGATTTCCATGTCAGGGTGTTATCCTTACCCCATTCAGAGGATGATAATATCAAGCAATTAAGAGCTTTAGTTCACCAGCTATCTAGCAATTTGAATGCAATACATGTATTAAAGGTAGATATCCATTGTATGAAGTTCTTCTGGTTCATTTGCTTCTTGATAAAATCAGTGTAACTTTATGAAACAGTACGAAACTAAAACAGGTGGAGATCAGTGTTCTAAGCTGTATAAGTTGGTAGAATGTTTGGAAAATACATGCCAAACGTTAGATATAGTAGAAATTGCAGTGTTCAAGAACCTTCAGAGCCTAAATTATGTATGATGAAGTAAACAAATAAACCGCGCCCTTCAATTTTATTATGAAAGCTGAGTCGGGCGTACCACTCTTTATATAAGTGTAATCAATTCAAAGATATGGCTGTAAGCAATGGAATTAGGTTTGTGCAGGGTAACAATGTCTGCTACAACTGCTTAAGACCTGATCATAGAGTCAGTGACTGCCAGTCGAAATTATGCAGGTCGTGTAACGGAAGTTGTCATAACTTACTACACAACGGAAGGTTCAATGACACGGAATAGGTCTCAATCCTATTGCTCCTTACGGGAGACCCAGTAACAGGTGATGTCCATAGCAGTAGTAAGAATTGCAGATACAACGGGAAAATTACACGAGTGTCGAGCTAATTAGACAGCACCACACAGATTAATTTTATGACGAAATGACTTGTGTACAGTTAGACAGAAAGTTAGCAAAATACACATTGCCAGTAAATGGCATAAGGAACACCACGACAGTAGTATTCACAGATTTGAAGAGTTGAAATCCAATCTAGAATTGAGAATTATAAAAAAACCTCTAATCTGAGAATTACAAGAAATCTGTTTAGTTTTAAAATAGATCACTGGATCGCTCCCTGCCTGTTACATTGCTTGCTCATAGTGGGGGATATCCTCAGATTTACTACTGGTAGAACCTCACTTTAATCCTATGGGGAGAAACGGAATTACTATTGGGGCATCAATTTTCTTCGACACATTGAAAGATGGAACTGTTATTCAGAAAGGACATCCCATAATTCAACATAGTGTTCAGGTCGGCAATGGCTGGTAGTGTATCGTTAAATACCAATGTTAAATAATCAATCATTTCAACAACCTCATTAAGTTCCCTAGAAGTTGATCTTTATTCCAAACTAAAGGGTTTTTGGTGGCAAGAAGGACTCAAATTGCATCCTAGATGCAAGGAGGAAATGCAATGTGAAGAGCACTTCAACAAAAACACAATCAAAGATACATTAGGAAGAGTTGTTCTGTGATTGCCATAAGGGTCCCTGTGATTCCCTTTCGTCAAGGGAACTGGAAAGACCCTCTTACTACCTACTCATCATGCAGTTTTAAAGGAAGATAGCAGTACCATCAAAGTTCGAGTTGTATTCAATGCTTCAGTTAAGTCCTCGTTCATCTCACTTAATGACATTATGATGGCCAGTCCGACGGTTCAGTAGGATCTTTATTCTATTATGTTGAGGTTTAAAACTCACAGATGTGTCATCATAGTAGATATAAGAAAAATGTATCAAGTACTAGCACACTCCAGTGATCAGCCTCTACAAAGACTACTTTGGAGGACCTCTTTAAATCAACCTGTACAAACCTTTAAGCTATCATCTGTCACTTACGGCACAGAAGTATCTCCATTCCTTGCAACCAGATGCCTCGTGCAGCTGGCCAGGAAAAACCAGCAAACTAATCCTCCTGTTGCAGAAATCATAAGGGAATGCTTTTATGTAGACAACCTACAGACAGGAAGTGAAACCATTAAAGGTGCCAGCAGATTTATCGAGAAGTGACAGCACTGTTAAGTATGCTGACTTTCCACTCAGCAAAGATATGCAAACCATCCAAATGTACTGAAGGTTGTGCCTGTAGAAGATACAGAATCTCAACTCCCTTGGAAAGAAAATGAAAGCAGAAACTACAAATACTTTAAGGATGCTCTGGCATCCTGCTCATGATGTGTTTCAATTTCAGATTGTCTAGTCCAAGGAAGTTCCTCTCCTTTGGACCAAACGCAGAGTGTTAACTAGCATAGCCACCATATTTGACACGCTTGGTCTCTTAGGTCCAATGATGATGAAGAACAAAATTCTGCTTCAGTTAGTGTGGTCCAGCGGATTGACATGGGACGAAGCACTCATTACCCATTAACTTGGGAACAAGGACTTAAGTGCATGACAATCTGCTCTCATTAAATACCACAAAAATTCCAACAAACCTGATAAATACAAGACAGTGCCTTGGTAAAGAATTACATAGCTTCTGTAAAAAAAAAGTAATTTACTTTTTTATTTATGGACGCTCTTTAACTGCTGTGGTCCTTAGCGTCACATTCTACATTGGGCGTGTAGGAACGGAAATTTTGCTAAAAGGCCTGTTTAATATGCTTGAAGTTCTTTTACTGCGTAAATCTACGGCTCGGGACCACCGGATTTGCTTCCCTTCCGAAGGAAGCTATGCTAAGTATTTTTACGCCCAAAAAATCCATCGCCCTCCAGCGGGTTTGGAACATGACCACGGAGAATAGAGGCTAACATGTTAACCACTACACCATAGCGGACGACACATGGCTTCTGTGATGCGGAAGAGAAGGCATATGGTGCACATGTTTACATACGTTCTTTCAATTCAGAGGGAAAGCTAAAAGTATCTATTAAGCTCCAAGTCCAGAGTGGGACCTTTGCGAAAAGTCTCTTTACGTCGTCTTCCGTGGTGTAGTGGTTACCATGTTAGCCGCTAGTTCCCGAGGTCGCGGATTCAAACCCGACGGAGGGCGATTGATTTTTTCGGGCGTAAAAATCCATAGCATGGCTCCCTTCGGAAAGCAAGTAAAGCCGCTGGTAGATTTACGGCACGTAAAAGAATCTCAAGCCTGACAAATAAGAGGTCTCTGATGAAAACTGCCGGTCTTTCACACCCAGATAGAATGGGACGCTAAGGACCAGAACAGTTAAAGAGCGTCCATAAACAAAACTCAATTTAATTTTAAGTCTCTTTACCATGTTTGGAATTGTGTGGTGCGGTATTGTTAGCTAAACTTGAGAAAACCAACATTGAGTTGGTTAGCAACTTACCCACTGAGGCTTTTATAGCAGCTCTGAAACGATTCATTTCCAGAAGAGGCAGAGCTAGTCACATATATAGCATCAACGGCTCATTATTTCAATGAGCTATAAACAAACTGTTTATAAGTTGTTTAACTCTTCAGAACACCAGAGTGCAGTCAAGGAATTTACAGCAACGGAAGCGATTAATTGGCACTTCATTCCTCCACACTCGCCACATTTTGGAAGATGCTGGAAGGCAGGAATCAGGTCAGTTAAGGTTCACCTGAAACATGCAGCAGCAAATGAAGTCCTCACATTTGAGATATGTACACATTACTGACTCAAATTCAAGCATGTCTTAACTCAAAGCCAATCACTCCTCTCTCCATCACCTCCTGAAGATTATTCCTTTCTCGCAATTGGACATTGTTTAATTGGCGAACCCGTATACCTATCCTAGAAACAAGCTTGATTTTAGTACCATCATCAAAACTATCCGGATTGCAATGATGATGATGATGATGATGATGATGATATGGGTGTTGAGGGCGCTCAACATCTACGGTCACAAGCGCCCTGACAGCGTATAAAATTTAAAATCCGAAAACTAAAATACGGGACACAAACCCGCTTAGTCTAAAACACTAAAGAAAAAAAAAACGGATAGCAAAGTCTAAAAACCACCATACTAAAAACATGGTAAATAAAACAATAAAAGATTATGCGACGTGCCAGGAACTGTAGAGGTCAAAGAACAAGAGCGCCATATGTCCGCAGGGAAGAAGAGCCCTCCAATAAAACAACAATAAAAGTTCCAAAACTAAAGGACGCTCTGCGTCTCAAATGCACCGACTAAAACCACTGTCACTGATAAAACGTAAAAGACATTCTACCGCATGCGCGTCGACTGCCAAAACATTGGCTATGCCTACAGGCAGAGACAAACGAACGCGCAATGGAGCTAAAACCTAGCACTCTGCTAAGATGTGACGCACAGTTAAGGGCGCATCACACTGCTCACAGTCTGGTGCGGTGTCACCACTGAGTATTTTTCTATGACTAAAAAGGCAATATGCGATACATAAACGAGGTAAAATTTGCTCTTCCCGACGAGAAGAACGAGAAGAGGTACACCAGACTAACGGGAGAGGTTTAACCTCCCGCAATCTGTTCCCCCGGCGGGTCGTCCACTCATCGCGCCAACGCGAGGGGATGCGGTGACGTAAAACAACAAACAAATTAGTGGAGAGAACAACAGAGGTAAAACATCGGGGCGATAAAATTGCCGATTTGGCAGCGGTGTCGACAGACTCGTTCCCTGAGATGTCCACATGACCTGGAATCCACACGAAGGAGACGCTGATGCCAGAAGCATTAAGCGAGAGGAGCAGTTTATGAATGCAGTGTACGAGGAGGTATACAGCACGCGAATACTCTAAGAGCACTCAGAGAATCAGTACAAACAACACAGTGCCATAAGTCGTGCCGTTGAATGTATAAAAGGGATTGATAAATACTAAAATGTTCGGCGGTGAAAATCGAACATTGCTCCGGTAAAGAAAAGGTAAAACTATTATGACCAACAATAAAGGCACTCCCTACTCCAACATCAGTCTTAGACCCATCATTATATATAAAGTGAAATTCCCCGAATTTCACCTGAAGTTCCAAAAACGCTAATCTAAAGACTGCAGAAGGGGTCTCATTCTTGGGTATGGACGTTAGCCCAAGGTGGGCCTTAGCGCGCACCCAAGGAGGAAACCGCGTTTCCCTCTGGGAAGGGCCGGCGCAGGCGTAACATCCAAATGCCGAAGAATTGAAGCCCCTGGAGGGAGCAATGCAGAGGAGCTAACTAAATATTGCCGATCAAGCGAGTCCTTGAAAAATATTTCGAATGACGTGTTGGTCAGGCAAGCTTGAGAGTGACAGGCATAGCTGCACAAAAGCATCTCACACCTTTAGGACAGCGGAGGCTCTGCAGCTTCAGCATACAGACTGGGCACAGGGCTAGTTGGAAAGATCCCTGTAGCGACTAATATACCACGGTGGTGAATGGCATTCAAGCGACGTAACACAGACGGGGGTGCCGATGAATAGACATTGCACCCGTAATCAAGCATGGATCGGACCAAAGAGTGATAAAGACGCAGAAGGACGGTGGGATCAGCTCCCCAGGATGTGCCACTTAAAACACGTAAAATATTAAGAGAACGGTCACACTTTGCTTTTCAAAAAGAAATGCTCGAAGTCCAGCTCAGCTTCCGATCAAAAATTAACCCCAAAAATTTCGCCTCGTCTGCAAATAGAAGACTATCCGGCCCAAGATGGAGAGAGGGCGAAGGGAAAGGCTTACGACGCCAGAAATTGACACAGACGGATTTCTCGACGGAGAAAGTAAAGCCGTTGGCGTTACTCCTGGCGTAGAGACGGTCGTTACAGCTCTGGAGACGGCATCGAGCAGACAGATCCGTCGTGAACTGCAAAAAATGGCAAAATCGTCAACGAAAAGTGACGATGATATATCAGGTGGAACACACTCAACAATGGGGTTGATAGTAATCGCAAAAGTGTGACACTGAGTACAGAGCCCTGTGGTACTGTGTTGTCTTGAATAAAACGACAAGATAAAACCGAGCCCACACGTACACGAAAGATGCGATCCGTTATATACTCCCGAAGAAGTATGGGAAGACGACAGCTTATATTCCATGCGTGGAGTGTACGTAAAATGCCACCCCTCTAACAAGTGTCATAAGCTTTTTCCAGGTCAAAAAACACAGCCACTGTTTGACACTTTCTCAGAAATCCAATCATAATATGCGTCGACAGAGACACCAGATGGTCGACGAAACCGGCAGTGAGCATTCGCCGGAAGGTTCTGAGGCACAAGCCACCACGTCAATCGCCCATTGGTCATGCGGTCCATCACCTTGCAAATGAAACTTGTGATGTAGATAGGGCGGTACCTGGAAGGTAGTTGGCGATCCTTCCCAGGCTTAAATATAGGGAAGATGGTGGCTTCGCGCCAAACTGAAGGAAAAACGCCGTCTTGCCAAATACGGTTATAGAGCTGTAAGAGAAACAGTTTACTGTCGGCTGAAAGTTTCTTTTGACATCAGGATATGAACATGAATACCGTCGGGCCCAGGAGCGGAGTGGCTAGAGATATGGAGGGCGTGCTCCAACTCCCTCATTGTGAAAAGTTTATTATAACACTCCTGATTAGGAGACCAAAAATTATTGGTCTCGGAATCCAGCCGGTCTTTGAGAGTGCGAAAGCTGGCGGAATAATGGGCAGAACTTGAAACCGTCTCAAAGGTAGCACCCATAGTGTTAGCAATGGCAGCCGGATCCACTATGGAAACCTTAAGGCCAGGCACAGTACAATGCGACATTTTACTGGAGAAGCGACGAAGTTTTCCCAAACAACAGAGGAAGACGTGAAGCGATTAAAGGTCTCGACAATTCGAGTCCAGGACGCCTTCTTGCTATCCTGAATAATGCGACGAGTCCTGACGCGCGATTGTTTAAAAGTAACCAAATTATCAAGAGTAGGGTGGCGCCGAAACACCTCGAGCGCAGCTTTAAGGGCACGAACGGCGTCCCGACAGTCCTGGGTCCACCAGGAAACAGGAATACGCCGAGAGTGGAAGGACGAACGACGAATTGTGCGTTCGGCGGCGGATAGGATCGTAGAGGTAAGGTGCTGCACCATTTGGTTAACGTCAGTGAAGGGCTAGTCCACAAAAGGTACGAGGCTGGAATACAGTCTCCAGCCGGCTTCGCTGAGTTGCCTGGTAGGTGCTCCGGAATGCTGGATGTGGTAAGACAGAAGAGAAATGATGCAAGGGTAATGATCGCTGGAGTAGGTGTCAGCGACGAAATTCAACTGCAGACGATGAGCAAGCTGGATAGTGCGAATGGCAAGGTCCAAGTGAGAGAATGTATCAGAAGAATCAGAAAGAAAAATAGGCTCACCTGTATTGAGGATGGAGAGATTGAACTGAGCAAAAATGTCGGAAAGAAGCGTACCCCTCGCACAAGCTCTTGGCAAACCCCACAGGGGGTGATGGGCATTAAAATCTCCCAACAGAAGAAATGATGTTCGGAGAGTGGACAGGAGATCTCGAATGTCTGCATTAGCGTGGGGAGACGATGGAGGTGAATAGAAGGAGAAAATAGAGAAGAAAAACCGGGTAATTGAAACCTAACGGCAACAGCTTGCAAGTCGGACGTAAGTTGATAGTCTGGAAATAAACTTCCTTACACACTAATAGCATGACACCTCCATGAGCAGGAGTACCCTCATCCGGCTCAAGATCGTAGCGGACCGGAGTATACCCTCGGAGATCAAAAGGATCTTGTGGACGAAGCTTGGTCTCCTGCAAACAAACGACCACAGGTGAATGGGAACGCAATGAAAGTTGCAGTTCCGCCCTATGCCATCGTAGGGCAGATACATTCCACGTATCAGGATAGCCATGAATAAAAGGGATAAACGTCCTACTTAGTTCAAAATAACCTTTACTTAAATTTGGGGCTCGGGCTTTTGTTATGGAGGTGGTCAGACTCCATAGGATCCTCGAAGGGAGGGCCCACGCGCTCAGTGCCAGAAACCGATTCAAGCGCCGAGAATCGGTTCTGGGTGGCAATAGGTGAAGCTTGCCGCTGAGCGCGCCTTGATCCAGGAGCATCCTGGGACTGCGATCTCCGAGGTGAAGAATTCGAACTTTTCTTACCTGGAGCACTCGGAGGGTCTTTAAGTAAATATTCCATACGATGTTTGTGCTTGAATTTTTTCTCAGTGCATTGAGACTTCAGTACCTTAGGGTGAGGTTCAGATGGCTTGATTAGTGTGCCAGAGATGGACGACCGGATAGTAGTTGCGAGTAGTATAAGTCCCGGATGAGCCAATTGGATTAACGATAATCCTGCCGCTAGGGGCGCTAGTGTCGCTAGTGTCGCTGCGTGCGGCGGCGGTAAGTTTGAAAAGCGCCCTGAGCGGGAGGATTATGGTTATTGCAATTGGTTCATCCGGGACGAGTTAAAAGAATTGAGGATTAGGGTAAGATGAAGGAAAAACAGGAAGTGACGTGGAGGGTTTTGATTGGTAAGAATAAGACGAAATGTGATTGTTTGGTTAATTGGGGTGGAAGATGAAGGAAGGAACATGAAATAGTATGGAGGACACGTGATGGAGAGGAGCTGGGTGGCGAGGTGTTGTGTGTGCGGAGGTTGGGACTGAAAGAGGGAAAAGATGGCGAACAAGGGATAAAAAGTGTAACAGAAAGTGACGTGTGAAGTTGTGATTGGTGGGAATAAGAAGTGATGTTATTGGTGGAAAGGAACAAATGAAAGTTGTTGATTGGTAAGAATAAGAGAGATTATGATTGGTGGAAAGAAAAAGGTGTGGGAGTGGGGTATGTTGGAGGTGATGGGAAAGGTAAGTTTTGCTAGCAACAAGATTTGCAAAAGCCTGTCGAGAACTCATCAGCAATTTTTGAACGTTGGATGGTGGTTTTCTTGAGTGGATAGAGAGATGGGGCGATATGAGATGCGGTGGCGAAAATGGGAACTAAACAAGATGGTTGAGACAAGAGGTTTAAGGACGAGGAAATTTGGAGGTTAGTGGTCAACATGGCGGTCGCAAGAGGTGGGGGCAAGGAGACGCGGTGGTGAGAATGGGAACTAAAAGAAGATGGCGGTAGCAAGAGCTTAGAAGAGCAGATTTTGAGGTTAAAATAGTGGGAACTAAAAATGGCGGAGGGTCTGCGACAAGGAGATGCGGTGAGAACTAAACAAGATGGCGGACGCAAGAGGAGGGTAAGGAGATTTGAGGTTACAGTACCAAAACACGAAAGGATATATTCCTACGCCAAGCAGGCCCGAAAAATAATTATGTGTGTGGTACTTACCTGTTACTGGTCTGGATGCGTCACCAAAAGCGCAGCAGCTTCACACGACGCGAAAAAAAAAGCAAACTGCTTTTGAAAATGCTTAACCAGCTTTAAAATCAACCAACATCACTACGCACTGATATACCTAGGTTTTTTAAAGCGGTACAGACGCCCTTTGCACAGACGTAATTTAACTATACCAAAAACCTGGTACTGGACCATCGTAATGGTCGCTAGCGTACGTAGGAGCAGGGTTCTCATAGCCGGTCGAAAGCGGTCAAAAAAGTGTACGACGTAGGTGTTCACAGTAGCTGTTGTCGAGTCAACCGTCGAGGTGTGAATGAACGAGATCTGTTCTTGCCGGCAATCTGGTTGGGAGATGAGAGGCGCGGTGGTAAAAATGGGAACTAAATAAGATGGCGGAGGCATGAAGTTGAGGTTAAGGAGCGGTGAGGTGTTGTCTGTGCGGAGGTTGGGACTGAAAGAGGGAAAAGATGGCGAACGAGGGATAAAAAGTATAACAGAAAGTGACGTGTGAAGTTGTGATTGGTGGGAACAAGAAGTGATGTTATTGGTGGAAAGGAACAAATGAAAGTTGTTGATTGGTAAGAATAAGAGAGATTATGATTGGTGGAAAGAAAAAAGGTGTGGGAGTGGGGTATGTTGGAGGTGATGGAAAAGGTAAGTTTTGCTACCAACAAGATTTGCAAAAGCCTATCCAGAACTCATCAGCAATTTTAAATAACTAGTGTTTCGGGGTTTTCTCTGGTTGGTAGACGAATGCAAGCTGTTTCTGCTTTTTCATAGGTTTTCCCAAAATTGAAAATGCATATATATTGTAACACAAAAGTGTGCAGTGCAAAAGAAAATAAAAATTAAATAGGCACACACACACACACACACACACACCCGTTGCAGTTGCCATACTTATATTATGCGTCTTTTCCTTTTTTCTTTTTTTTCTTTTTGTTTTTTCGTTTTTTTAAAAAATAACTAGTTTTGGGGGGTTTTCTGCGGTTGGTAAACGAATGCAAGCTCTTTTTGCTTTTTCATAGGTTTTCCCTGGTTGGTAGGCGTTTGCTGTAGTGGTTGACGAAGCCGTTTCTAATTTTCGAGGTTTTTCAGGTTTTTAGTGGTTGTCCCTGCCCGGTAGGCAAATGATGAAGTTTTGCCTTGTCGGCGCACGGATACTAGGCACATACTCGCGCACACACACACACATTTAATAGTAGCGTGTAGCAAACTGTTTTTGAAAAAATGCTTAACCAGATTTAAGATCAACCAACATCACTACGCACTGATATACCTAGGTTTTTTAAAGCGGTACAGACGCCCTTTGCACAGACGTAATTTAACTATACCAAAAACCTGGTATTGGGCCATCGTAATGGTCGCTAGCGTACGTAGGAGCAGGGTTCTCATTGCCGGTCGAAAGCGGTCAAAAAAGTGTACTATCTTGTTTTCATGGGTTTTCCAGATCGGTAGGCGTTAGAATACTCTTAGAGCTTTTTTCAGGTTTTTCGCGGTTGTCTCTGTCCGGTAGGCAAATGATGGAGTTTTTCTATAATGTCGTCGTTTTGGCTTGTGGCGCAGGATACTAGGCACATACTCGCACACACACACACACACACAATATAATAGTAGCGTACAAAAAAATTTAACAAACAAAATCTACACAATGACAAAATTGAAAATGTATATATTTTAACACAAAACTGTGCAGTGCAAACGATTTTCTAGGCCCTAGTGAGTGTAAAATTGCGTTTACTTCACTTCTTTCAAACTGCTTAAAAATCATATAAATGGTTGTTTCACGTCATAATAAGCCTATATACCAAAAATACTGAGTTTTTAAAAAAAGTCACGAAATTGGATTTTCTAGCTCCTAGTGAGTGTAAAATCACGTTTACTTCACTTCTTTCAAACTGCTTAAAATTCATATAAATGGATGTATCACCTCATAATAAGCCTCTATATACCAAGAATATTGAATTTTTAACAAGTAAAGAAAATCGATTTTCTAGCCCCTAGTGAGTGTTAAATCGCGTTTACTTCACTTCTTTCAAACTGCTTAAAAATCATATAAATGGTTGTTTCACGTTATAATAAGCCTATATATACCAAAAATACTGAGTATTCAAAAAGTCAAGAAAATCGATTTTCTAGCCCCTAGCGAGTGTAAAATCGCGTTTACTTCACTTCTTTCAAACTGCTTAAAAATCATATAAATGAATGTATCACCTCATAATAAGCCTCTATATACCAAAAATACTGAGTATTCAAAAAGTCAAGAATATCGATTTTCTAGCCCCTAGTGAGTGTAAAATCGCGTTTACTTCACTTCTTTCAAACTTCGAAAAAATCATATAAATGGTTGTTTCACGTTATAATAAGCCTATATATACCAAGTTTACTTCACTTCTTTCAAACTGCTTAGAAATCATATAAATGGTTGTTTCACGTTATAATAAGTCTATATACACCAAGAATACTGAGTTCTTAAAAAGTCAAGAATATCGATTTTCTAGCCCCTAGTGAGTGTAAAATCGCGTTTACTTCACTTCTTTCAAACTTCGAAAAAATCATATAAATGGTTGTTTCACGTTATAATAAGCCTATATATACCAAGTTTACTTCACATCTTTCAAACTGCTTAAAAATCATATAAATGGTTGTTTCACGTTATAATAAGCCTGTATATACCAAACTACTGAGTATTCAAAAAGTAAAGAAAATCGATTTTCTAACCCCTAGCGAGTGTAAAATCGCGTTTACTTCACTTCTTTCAAACTGCTTAAAAACCATATAAATGAATGTATCACCTCATAATAAGCCTCTATATACCAAAAATACTGAGTATTCAAAAAGGCATGAAAATCGATTTTCTAGCTGCTAGTGAGTGTAAAATCGCGTTTACTTCACTTCTTTCAAACTGCTTAAAATTCATATAAATGGTTGTTTCACGTCATAATAAGCCTATATACGAAGAATATTGAGTTTTTAAAAAGTCAAGAAAATCGATTTTCTAGCCCCTAGCGAGTGTAAAATCACGTTTACTTCACTTCTTTCAAACTGCTTAAAAATCATATAAATGGATGTATCACCTCATAATAAGCCTCTATATACCAAAAATATTGAATTTTTAACACGTAAAGAAAATCGATTTTCTAGCCCCTAGTGAGTGTTAAATCCCGTTTACTTCACTTCTTTCAAACTGCTTAAAATTCATATAAATGGATGTATCACCTCATAATAAGCCTCAATATACCAAGAATATTGAGTTTTTAAAAAGTCAAGAAAATCGATTTTCTAGCCCCTAGCGAGTGTAAAATCGCGTTTACTTCACTTCTTTCAAACTGCTTAAAAATCATATAAATGAATGTATCACCTCATAATAAGCCTCTATATACCAAAAATACTGAGTATTCAAAAAGTCAAGAAAATCGATTTTCTAGCCCTAGTGAGTGTAAAATCGCGTTTACTTCACTTCTTTCAAACTTCGAAAAAATCATATAAATGGTTGTTTCACGTTATAATAAGCCTATATATACCAAGAATACCGAGTTCTTAAAAAGTCAATAAATTCGATTTTCTAGCTGCTAGTGAGTGTAAAATCGCGTTTACTTCACTTCTTTCAAACTGCTTAAAATTCATATAAATGGATGTAACACCTCATAATAGGCCTCTATATACCAAAAATACTGAGTATTCAAAAAGGCATGAAAATCGATTTTCTAGCCCCTAGTGAGTGTAAAATCGTGTTTACTTCACTTCTTTCAAACTGCTTAAAAATCATATAAATGGTTGTTTCACGTTATAATAAGCCTATATATACCAAGAATACTGAGTTCTTAAAAAGTCAAGAAATTCGATTTTCTAGCTGCTAGTGAGTGTAAAATCGCGTTTACTTCACTTCTTTCAAACTGCTTAAAAATCATATAAATGAATGTATCACCTCATAATAAGCCTCTATATACCAAAAATACTGAGTATTCAAAAAGTTAAGAAAATCGATTTTCTAGCCCCTAGTGAGTGTAAAATCGCGTTTACTTCACTTCTTTCAAACTTCGAAAAAATCATATAAATGGTTGTTTCACGTCATAATAAGCCTTCATATACCAAAAATACTGAGTTTTTTTCGTACTCACCTATAAGAGATAGAGAGTAGAAGTCATACGAACGTAACACTTGAGAATGTTTTATTCTGTAGTTGGTGTTACTCCTTAGAAAGGAAGTATCTGCTGATTCTATTTAATTCTTACATTTTACAAAACACGTATGCACGGCACAACACAAAAACACTACACACGACACTCATAGTTTTAAATATTGCACCAGTGGGGGTGCAAGCTGAACCACTATTAGCAAGCGTTATAGTTCTGCTCCCGTTAGGCTCGGAGAAAGCAGCAAAAAGAGTCATTCTCATGTGCAGCACTACGTGCAAAGACCGTGTGCTGATGTATGTGAGAAATGAGCGTGAGAAACGGAAGTTCGTCAGCGATAAAATCTTTTAAATGCAGTTTTATTGTCGATGGTAGGGATCGTGCAGTGGTGGATCGTGAAAATTCATATAAATGGATGTATAACCTCATAATAAGCCTCTATATACCAAGAATATTGAGTTTTTAAAAAGTCAGCAACTGTACCTGTGTTTCTTTACGTGAACGTCAGATGGCAGCTTCGATACGTGTCCACGGAGACCTTAGTGCTAGGCAACTGTACCTCTGTTTCTATACTGAACGGCAGATTGCAGCTTCGATACGTGTCCACGGAGACCTTAGTGCTAGGCAACTGCACCTCTGTTTCTATACGTGAACGGCAGATGGCAGCTTCGATACGTGTCCACGGAGACCTTAGTGCTAGGCAACTGCACCTCTGTTTCTATACGTGAACGGCAGATTGCAGCTTCGATACGTGTCCACGGAGACCTTAGTGCTAGGCAACTGTACCTCTGTTTCTATACGTGAACGGCAGATTGCAGCTTCGATACGTGTCCACGGAGACCTTAGTGCTAGGTAACTGTACCTCTGTTTCTATACGTGAACGGCAGATTGCAGCTTCGATACGTGTCCACGGAGACCTTAGTGTTAGGCAACCGCACCTCTGTTTCTATACGTGAACCGCAGATTGCAGCTTCAATACGTGTCCACGGAGACCTTAGTGCTAGGCAACTGCACCTCTGTTTCTATACGTGAATGGCAGATTGCAGCTTCGATACGTGTCCACGGAGACCTTAGTGCTAGGCAACTATACCTCTGTTTCTATACGTGAACGGCAGATTGCAGCTTCGATACGTGTCCACGGAGACCTTAGTGCTAGGGAACTGCACCTCTGTTTCTATACGTGAACGCCAGATTGCAGCTTCGATACGTATCCACGGAGACCTTAGTGCTAGGGAACTGCACCTCTGTTTCTATACGTGAACGGCAGATTGCAGCTTCGATACGTGTCCACGGAGACCTTAGTGCTAGGCAACTGTACCTCTGTTTCTATACGTGAACGGCAGATTGCAGCTTCGATACGTGTCCACGGAGACCTTAGTGCTAGGCAACTATACCTCTGTTTCTATACGTGAACGGCAGATTGTAGCTTCGATACGTGTCCACGGAGATCTTAGTGCTAGGCAACTATACCTGTTTCTATACGTCAACGGCAGATTGCAGCTTCGATACGTGTTCACGGAGACCTTAGTGCTAGGCAACTGTACCTGTTTTTCTATACGTGAACGTCAGATGGCAGCTTCGATACGTGTCCACGGAGACCTTAGTGCTAGTCAACTGTACCTCTGTTTCTATACGTGAACGGCAGATTGCAGCTTCGATACGTGTCCACGGAGACCTTTCGCTTCAGGTGACAAAATAACACTAGGTACTTTGTGCCGTGGTGTAAGCCGCAATCACGGCATTGGTAGCGTGGATCACCGTGGGGCTCTCCTCGGAGTTACCTCAACACCACGTACATGACCTGGTTCGTCACGGGTACGCAGGTCTGCACTACCACTTCCTCGGCGTTGAGCAGGCCCAGGAGGCGATCGTACCGGTACACCAGCTAGCACGTGGACATGTTATCGCGCTGTGGTGTTGCGTGTGCGAGGTATTGAAACTCAAGGACGCAAAACATGCAGGACCGAGAGTTAAAAAGTAGAACAATTAGTGACGTCGAACGTTGTGATTGGTAAAAATAAGGCGATCTCTGATAGGTGGACAAATTGAAATAACGTGATGTGATAGGCGAAAATAAAATCAAAGGTGATTGGATGAAAAACGACGAGAAGGAATTAGCGGTGAATTTGTGAACTAAGATGGCGAAGATTTTTTTTAAAAAAAAAAAGAAGACGGATAATATAAGTATGACAACTGTAAGGGTTTACGGCAAACGCGCGCCGCGCAATGCGTCACGCCGGGCAATAGAACAAAAACCATATTGAGCAAGATGCCCGGCGTGACGCATTGCAACTCAGTATTTTTGGTATATGAAGGCTTATTATGACGTGAAACAACCATTTATATGATTTTTTCGAAGTTTGAAAGAAGTGAAGTAAACGCGATTTTACACTCACTAGGGGCTAGAAAATCGATTTTCTTAACTTTTTGAATACTCAATATTTTTGGTATATAGAGGCTTCTTATGAGGTGATACATTCATTTATATGATTTTTAAGGAGTTTGAAAGAAGTGAAGTAAACGCGATTTTACACTCGCTAGGGGCTAGAAAATCGATTTTCTTGACTTTTTAAAAACTCAGTATTTTTGGTATATGGAGGCTTATTATGAGGTGATACATCCATTTAAATGAATTTTAAGCAGTTTAAAAGAAGTGAAGTAAACGCGATTTTACACTCACTAGCAGCTAGAAAATCGAATTTCTTGACTTTTTAAAAACTCAGTATTCTTGGTATATATAGGCTTATTATAACGTGAAACAACCATTTATATGATGTTTTCGAAGTTTGAAAGAAGTGAAGTAAACGCGATTTTACACTCACTAGGGGCTAGAAAATCGATTTTCTTAACTTTTTGAATACTCAGTATTTTTGGTATATAGAGGCTTATTATGAGGTGATACGTTCATTTATATGATTTTTAAGCAGTTTGAAAGAAGTGAAGTAAACGCGATTTTACACTCGCTAGGGGCTAGAAAATCGATTTTCTTGACTTTTTAAAAACTCAGTATTTTTGGTATATGGAGGCTTATTATGAGGTGATACATCCATTTAAATGAATTTTAAGCAGTTTAAAAGAAGTGAAGTAAACGCGATTTTACACTCACTAGCAGCTAGAAAATCGAATTTCTAGACTTTTTAAGAACTCAATATTCTTGGTATATATAGGCTTATTATAACGTGAAACAACCATTTATATGATTTTTAAGCAGTTTGAAAGAAGTGAAGTAAACACGATTTTACACTCACTAGGGGCTAGAAAATCGATTTTCTTGACTTTTTGAATACTCAGTATTTTTGGTATATAGAGGCTTATTATGAGGTGATACATTCATTTATATGATTTTTAAGCAGTTTGAAAGAAGTGAAGTAAACGCGATTTTACACTCGCTAGGGGCTAGAAAATTGATTTTCTTGACTTTTTAAAAACTCAATATTCTTGGTATATAGAGGCTTATTATGAGGTGATACATCCATTTATATGAATTTTAAGCAGTTTGAAAGAAGTGAAGTAAACGCGATTTTACACTCACTAGCAGCTAGAAAATCGATTTTCATGCCTTTTTGAATACTCAGTATTTTTGGTATATAGAGGCTTATTATGAGGTGATACATTCATTTATATGATTTTTAAGCAGTTTGAAAGAAGTGAAGTAAACGCGATTTTACACTCGCTAGGGGCTAGAAAATCGATTTTCTTGACTTTTTGAATACTCAGTATTTTTGGTATATAGAGGCTTATTATGAGGTGATACATCCATTTATATGAATTTTAAACAGTTTGAAAGAAGTGAAGTAAACGCGATTTTACACTCACTAGCAGCTAGAAAATCGAATTTCTTGAGTTTTTAAGAACTCAGTATTCTTGGTATATATAGGCTTATTATAACGTGAAACAACCATTTATATGATTTTTAAGCAGTTTGAAAGAAGTGACGTAAACTTGGTATATATAGGCTTATTATAACGTGAAACAACCATTTATATGATTTTTAAGCAGTTTGAAAGAAGTGAAGTAAACGCGATTTTACACTCACTAGCAGCTAGAAAATCGAATTTCTTGACTTTTTAAGAACTCAGTATTCTTGGTATATATAGGCTTATTATAACGTGAAACAACCATTTATATGATTTTTAAGCAGTTTGAAAGAAGTGAAGTAAACGCGATTTAACACTCACTAGGGGCTAGAAAATCGATTTTCTTTACTTGTTAAAAATTCAATATTCTTGGTATATAGAGGCTTATTATGAGGTGATACATCCATTTATATGAATTTTAAGCAGTTTGAAAGAAGTGAAGTAAACGTGATTTTACACTCACTAGGAGCTAGAAAATCGATTTTCATGCCTTTTTGAATACTCAGTATTTTTGGTATATAGAGGCTTATTATGAGGTGATACATTCATTTATATGATTTTTAAGCAGTTTGAAAGAAGTGAAGTAAACGCGATTTTACACTCGCTAGGGGCTAGAAAATCGATTTTCTTGACTTTTTGAATACTCAGTATTTTTGGTATATATAGGCTTATTATAACGTGAAACAACCATTTATATGATTTTTAAGCAGTTTGAAAGAAGTGAAGTAAACGCGATTTAACACTCACTAGGGGCTAGAAAATCGATTTTCTTTACTTGTTAAAAATTCAATATTCTTGGTATATAGAGGCTTATTATGAGGTGATACATCCATTTATATGAATTTTAAGCAGTTTGAAAGAAGTGAAGTAAACGTGATTTTACACTCACTAGGAGCTAGAAAATCCAATTTCGTGACTTTTTTTAAAAACTCAGTATTTTTGGTATATAGGCTTATTATGACGTGAAACAACCATTTATATGATTTTTAAGCAGTTTGAAAGAAGTGAAGTAAACGCAATTTTACACTCACTAGGGCCTAGAAAATCGTTTGCACTGCACACTTTTGTGTTAAAATATATACATTTTCAATTTTGTCATTGTGTAGATTTTGTTTGTTAAATTTTTTTGTACGCTACTATTATATTGTGTGTGTGTGTGTGTGTGCGAGTATGTGCCTAGTATCCTGCGCCACAAGCCAAAACGACGACATTATAGAAAAACTCCATCATTTGCCTACCGGACAGGGACAACCGCGAAAAACCTGAAAAAAGCTCTAAGAGTATTCTAACGCCTACCGATCTGGAAAACCCATGAAAACAAGATAGTACGCTTTTTTGACCGCTTTCGACCGGCAATGAGAACCCTGCTCCTACGTACGCTAGCGACCATTACGATGGCCCAATACCAGGTTTTTGGTATAGTTAAATTACGTCTGTGCAAAGGGCGTCTGTACCGCTTTAAAAAACCTAGGTATATCAGTGCGTAGTGATGTTGGTTGATCTTAAATCTGGTTAAGCATTTTTTCAAAAACAGTTTGCTACACGCTACTATTAAATGTGTGTGTGTGTGCGCGAGTATGTGCCTAGTATCCGTGCGCCGACAAGGCAAAACTTCATCATTTGCCTACCGGGCAGGGACAACCACTAAAAACCTGAAAAACCTCGAAAATTAGAAACGACTTCGTCAACCACTACAGCAAACGCCTACCAACCAGGGAAAACCTATGAAAAAGCAGAAAGAGCTTGCATTCGTTTACCAACCGCAGAAAACCCCCCAAAACTAGTTATTTTTTAAAAAAACGAAAAAACAAAAAGAAAAAAAAGAAAAAAGGAAAAGACGAATAATATAAGTATGGCAACTGCAACGGGTGTGTGTGTGTGTGTGTGTGTGTGTGCCTATTTAATTTTTATTTTCTTTTGCACTGCACACTTTTGTGTTACAATATATATGCATTTTCAATTTTGGGAAAACCTATGAAAAAGCAGAAACAGCTTGCATTCGTCTACCAACCAGAGAAAACCCCGAAACACTAGTTATTTAAAATTGCTGATGAGTTCTGGATAGGCTTTTGCAAATCTTGTTGGTAGCAAAACTTACCTTTTCCATCACCTCCAACATACCCCACTCCCACACCTTTTTTCTTTCCACCAATCATAATCTCTCTTATTCTTACCAATCAACAACTTTCATTTGTTCCTTTCCACCAATAACATCACTTCTTATTCCCACCAATCACAACTTCACACGTCACTTTCTGTTATACTTTTTATCCCTCGTTCGCCATCTTTTCCCTCTTTCAGTCCCAACCTCCGCACAGACAACACCTCACCGCTCCTTAACCTCAACTTCATGCCTCCGTCATCTTATTTAGTTCCCATTTTTACCACCGCGCCTCTCATCTCCCAACCAGATTGCCGGCAAGAACAGATCTCGTTCATTCACACCTCGACGGTTGACTCGACAACAGCTACTGTGAACACCTACGTCGTACACTTTTTTGACCGCTTTCGACCGGCTATGAGAACCCTGCTCCTACGTACGCTAGCGACCATTACGATGGTCCAGTACCAGGTTTTTGGTATAGTTAAATTACGTCTGTGCAAAGGACGTCAGTACCGCTTTAAAAAACCTAGGTATATCAGTGCGTAGTGATGTTGGTTGATCGTAAAGCTGGTTAAGCATTTTCAAAAGCAGTTTGCTTTTTTTTCGCGTCGCGTGAAGCTGCTGCGCTTTTGGTGACGCATCCACACCAGTAACAGGTAAGTACCACACGCATAATTATTTTTCGGGCCTGCTTGGCGTAGGAATATATCCTTTCGTGTTTTGGTACTGTAACCTCAAATCTCCTTACCCTCCTCTTGCGTCCGCCATCTTGTTTAGTTCTCACCGCATCTCCTTGTCGCAGACCCTCCGCCATTTTTAGTTCCCACTATTTTAACCTCAAAATCTGCTCTTCTAAGCTCTTGCTACCGCCATCTTCTTTTAGTTCCCATTCTCACCACCGCGTCTCCTTGCCCCCACCTCTTGCGACCGCCATGTTGACCACTAACCTCCAAATTTCCTCGTCCTTAAACCTCTTGTCTCAACCATCTTGTTTAGTTCCCATTTTCGCCACCGCATCTCATATCGCCCCATCTCTCTATCCACTCAAGAAAACCACCATCCAACGTTCAAAAATTGCTGATGAGTTCTCGACAGGCTTTTGCAAATCTTGTTGCTAGCAAAACTTACCTTTCCCATCACCTCCAACATACCCCACTCCCACACCTTTTTCTTTCCACCAATCATAATCTCTCTTATTCTTACCAATCAACAACTTTCATTTGTTCCTTTCCACCAATAACATCACTTCTTATTCCCACCAATCACAATTTCACACGTCACTTTCTGTTACACTTTTTATCCCTCGTTCGCCATCTTTTCCCTCTTTCAGTCCCAACCTCCGCACACACAACACCTCGCCACCCAGCTCCTCTCCATCACGTGTCCTCCATACTATTTCATGTTCCTTCCTTCATCTTCCACCCCAATTAACCAAACAATCACATTTCGTCTTATTCTTACCAATCAAAACCCTCCACGTCACTTCCTGTTTTTCCTTCATCTTACCCTAATCCTCAATTCTTTTAACTCGTCCCGGATGAACCAATTGCAATAACCATAATCCTCCCGCTCAGGGCGCTTTTCAAACTTGCCGCCGCCGCACGTAGCGACACTAGCGCCCCTAGCGGCAGGATTATCGTTAATCCAATTGGCTCATCCGGGACTTATACTACTGTTGCGTCCAAGGCAGGCGTGGTCCAGGTCTGAGTTTTAGCATCCTTCCGCGGTACTGGAGTGGCAACAACAGAATTGAATGTATCCGATCGCAGGAGCGCAGGTTGGCGCGTATGGTAACGCCTTCGGGCTTCAGCGAAGGATAATTTTTCGTTTTCCCGGATCTCCTATATCGCCTTCTCGTCGAAGTACCGCGGACAGTCGTCAAATGACGCAGAATGAGACCCTTTGCAATAAACGCAGACGGGGCTGATGAAAAGGTACCATCGTGTGAGGGCTGACCACATGAGGCACAGATGTAAACGACACTCTTACAAGAGACTTGCGTATACCCAAAACGTTGGCATTTGAATCACCGCAAAGTCTGTGAATATAGGACCTCACCGCAATGCGTTCGTACCCTGCTGAAATACTCGAGAGCAGATCGACGCCATCGAAAGTTAGAAACAGGGTACGTGTGGGTACCAACTCCGTCGCGTTTAACCTGCACTCGATGAACCGATTGAACCTTTTGGTCGGAAAGATATTCTACCGGTTCATCGTCCGACATACCATTGAAGCTATGGGTGGTGACGACGCCTCGACAGGAATTCAAGGTGCGGTGCTTCTCAACCCGGATGGGATATTCAATTTTTGAGACCTTAAGGGCGATTCTTACAATGCTAGCTAAAATAATGCATATGTAAATAACTCAACTCATTTGTCGAGAGCAATCATATATTTCTGTATGAATTACGTAATGGCTCAAACAATTTCTAATTTTCCAGTGAAAAATATGGCATTACACAAACGCGCAAAGCTAGTAATCATGTGATGCTAATAATTCCTCTGATCCACATCATACGATATCCAAAACCTCTCGCTGCCACCACTTCCTCTGCACCACCTCCTTGTCAAATTACAAAAATCACCTGCCAAGGTGTTTTGGAAGTCCCCTAACTTTCCTAGGTGGTGGAGACTATTTGAAATCGTACTGATAGAGACGAATTGCGAATAGGGATCCATATGGGAAGTAAGTGACCGGAAATTAAACTGAATTGGGCAATAACAATTGTTCAAAAGGTTAAGTACAGTTTCGTTAACAACATATAGAATGCGATATGTGCAGCCAACAAGTAATGATTTAAAATACTAAGATAAGTTGTGAACTATTTACAGATGGAAATGCTAAACGAAATGAATTCAACAAGTTATCCAATCGTGTGCCTGTTCTTTGGACGACATCACACGTCTAGCTAGCCAATTACATATATAAAATACACTTCAATACAATGTTAAGGAAAATGTTAAAGGGGAGCATTCAAATTATAAAAAGTGACTAGCACACATGCCCAAAGCGAATACAAACATTCACACGTTTAGTAGGAACTCCGTTACAAGAACAATTTTAAAGTTGTATTTAGTAGGAAATAGTATTGCGTATAATTTGGCTCATGTAATATCAACTCTGTTCATAGAACAAACGTACAGTTAATTTTACGTTGGCTTAAAACTTTCCCCTTTAAAGAAACGGTTGACCACACAGCTTAAAAAGCAATTTGAAAGAATCACCATTTTAACCTTCGCGTAAGGAACTAGAATTCGTAAGGAAATCGTACGGCAGACAATATCCAAATGAGAGATATTTTTAAGTGTCTTCCTGTGTGAGTTAAAAAACACACATTATCGAAAGTAGTTTCAAACTAACGTGATCTGTATAAGAGCTATATCAAGATTGTCAATAACAAACGTTTATAAAAAGGAGTAGCTGCGTTATATTGCTGTAAATTAATCTAAACTCTTTGAGACCCTCCTCAAAATTAGATTTCCATACAGAGTGCTTATTTCTCCTCAGCAACTTGAATCTCCATTGCTTCTGTTGTAAGTTCAGTTCCCATGTCTTCACCAGCTGCCTCGTCCTTTCATCCACTGCGCGTATGTTAGGGTGAGCAAGGATCTTAAAAAGATTCTTGTTCAGACCTGTGTAGGCTGCCATATTAACCTCCTTAGTTTTCTTGGCAGATTCCTGGGCAACTAAAGTATAACATGTGTCACAAAAACCGCATGTCTGTCGAATACTTTTCAATTTTCTGTTATTAGTCCTGGATTTGGCAGTTTCATTCACCGTAAAAGTACCTTAGGATCCCGGTTACATTATGCCTGGTTGTAAAGAACACTTTTACGAGTATTGATAGGTGTTTGGCCTCTATAGCTTTAAGAATCTCTGAGCTTGAGTTTAGATTGTATTCAAATACAGGTCTTCTCATTCTCACAATAATGGAGGGGGGTGCCAACCTGAAGACAGTAATTCCTCAGCAGTGGTAGTGGTTCTGCTTCCGAGGTACCATATAACCGGTTCAATATTTATTTTAAAATATCCTTAATGCCTCTTCAGTGAGTTTATTTTCAGGTTGAGCGACTGCATTTCTTAATTTCTTTAATTTCTGTCGACTGCTCCTGACAGGTTTGAAGCAGGATACAGCCGATTTACATTAGAGGCCATATGGGCAATTTCCTTGTCTTCAAGCATTCTGGAGCTGTCAACTCCCTCAGCAGGAGTGTGTTTCCTTGGGGTTCCTGTCCTGTATTTTGCTTTTTCCATTGCTGGCGTAACCTGTTCCCGTTGTTATCTTGTCCCACGGATACTGGGGAATTGTAAGCCGACAGGTACAGAGCCCAAATATGCACGTGCAAAGCTACATACAACATGGTTTCACCTGGTGCCCTGAGGAGATCATTAGTGAGAGTGTTATATACGCCATGCAATCCAGATTTCAGCACGACGGCTCACACCTTAGCTTGGGTTTATCAGAGCCGTTTCAGTGTGTCGAGTCATCTTACTGGGAGTCCTGGATTGGGTTCTCCAACTGGGAGCCCCTACTGTTTTGGATTTTATGTTGATAAGCCTCGTCTTAGTCTGGTATCTCCTCTGCGGCCACTCTGGAATGAGTAACTATTCCGAATACTGCCAACTTCAGTGCAGTCCACAGGATAGCAAATACACGGAAGGCTTCCCCCACCAGCTTGGGTCATGCGGTTATCTGGGGGGGGGGTTGTAGAACTTTAGATAACCGATTGCGAGATTAAAACCGTGTTACCAAACGGTGTATATGCGTGTTCATCACTAAGTACAATCAATTATATTCTGACATACTTTCCTAATGTTAGCTGTACTTTACTACTACCAAAGTTGCATACCGAATTTGTGACCGTATTACATAGAGTACCCAGGCAAACGATTGATAATATTTCACCGGCAGACAATGTGGTGGCCACTTCGCTTGTCGACCTGTTTCACTTTTTTAAGCTATTGAAATCCCTCCCCCTTTGCAGCAATGGAATCGTTGCCCAATTTAAATGTTATGGATGTTCATTGCCCAATTGATTTTTCAAATTTGTGGTAGGAGCTGAAGATCACGGCCAGTTATGTAATGTGTCCAGACCAACTGCTTTTGTAGATTATAGCCGGTATAGTTCTTAATTTATTGCTTAGAGCCAAACGCGACTTATATCCTTTAAGCACTTTTCACGAGGCAGTTTTGGATTGTTTTGCTCCACAGTGTACTTAACAGCTCTTGTCTAAGACCATTATTTAAAGC
Source organism: Deroplatys truncata (assembly GCA_030765065.1). Taxonomy (NCBI): domain Eukaryota; kingdom Metazoa; phylum Arthropoda; class Insecta; order Mantodea; family Mantidae; genus Deroplatys; species Deroplatys truncata. Next base: position 21,826,275 of record CM060982.1, read on the forward strand.
CGTAGGCGTTCAGTGAGTCATTTACTGATTATTAAATGGTGAGGACAATGTTATTTGCTCCTTTGTTACGATTTCTAGACAAGAAAAACACATCTGCGACATATTTGTTTCCGAGCTGACGTCTTATGTGTATTCGGCTTTAGTGTTAGCATCTGGGCCTAACACCTTTGCCGAAATAAAATTGGTGTTGCCTCTTGGTTGAACAGAGTAGAGCAGACAATACCGGAAGTGTTGATATTTCTGTCCTGCCTCCTCGAGTGTTGCAGGATATCTCAGCTAATAACCACAGATTATCATACAATAAAGCATATGTTACTGGCTCTGAGGGCTTGTTTCCGTTTCAGACTTTTGACCAACGAGTGAGCCAATGTATTGCGTCGCGTGGGTCTCGTTAATAACGTTACCAAGACTGCTCGAGACGTGCATTTTCAATCACGCTCCATTTGAGGTTAGGCTGCCTGGAATTCAGGCCTGTTTGCGCTTTTCCGTCGAGTTGTGGGTATTCCTTTTTACGCAAAACCACTAGCCCAAGTCACTGTGGGGAAAAACCATGTTTTGGCTTGAATGGACTCCGTAGTTCAGCTCTTTGCTCCACGAACAATATTTTCCTTAGTTTTGTGTAGGTTTTTGTCTAAAGTAGAGTCATGTCAGGTCCAATGCGTTTCGATTAACGGGGCAAACTTTGTAGACTAATACCATTATTTCACTTTCCGATCTGTATATAAGCTGGATTTGGGCACAGAGTTTGATCGTGTGGAACTGAGATTAGATTTTTGTAGCCAGAAAAATTCTTTCGGGTTTGCACCCAGGTATGCATTTCTGGGCAACCTAGTTCTCCAGCCGATGCATTCTGTTTTCGCGATGCTCTATTACAAGGGTTAGCCGCGCCTCATGGTCAATTATCCCATTTGACGGCTGAGGGAACTAGGAATGCGGAGGAACTCTGTTTTTATTTTCTGATAGATTAGAGTTACTAAGCTGGTCACGTAATAATATCGAGCTTACGAATGCTGGCCTGATTAAGTTCTCGCAGTTTCGTTTAAGTCCTTCTAAGACGACGATTTTGAAATCCAAATTTGACTTAGTAAGTTCAGGCATTATTCGACCTCTACATCCATATATAGTAGCTTGGTCTTTTGGCGTCAAAAGGCAAAAATGATTTTTGACCGGTATGTATATTAAAACAGGCGGCGCCGTGGCCGAGTGGTTAGACCGCTCGCCTCCCACCGAGGCGACCCGGGTTCAATCCCAGGGACCTGCATGTGGGATTTGTGGTGGACGAAGCGGCGTCTGGGCGGGTTTTCTCCGGGTTTTCCGGTTTCCCCCGCCATTCATTCCACCAACTGCTCCATCATCACCTTTCCTATCATCCATTTCACCAACATTTCGTTTCATCTACTTCCTTCATCCCATACCAGGCATCGGGCTGATCACCCATCCTGAATGTTCTGTCTGATCCATGAGTGTCTGCTCCTCGACGGGCCTCTGACCCCAGGCACCCGCCTGTAAGTTCTGGGGGGTGTAAGTCCTACATAAGAGGAGGGTAAACAGATAATGAATGAAGAATGAATGTATATTAAAACAAAAGCTTGATAGTTTTGCAAATGCAAGTTTTGTATTAAATGAATATTGTTGAGTATTGAATCCTACGTATTGACATATTCATTTTTAGCCAAGTGAATTGATTGCTCAACCATTTGTGTTGGCTATTGTATTATAGTTATGTATCATTCGTTATTGCTTGAGTGATGTAAAATTTGTTATTTTTGTTTTCCTTATGAATGTTATTTACCTGATATGTGTTTATTAAGCAACTGTTTATTACCCTTTAAGGTAATACTTTTTATTTACTGTACTTTGGCTCCGCTTGCTGTGCTTTTGCTTCATTTTTAGCAGCATATCTACCTGATTTGTATCTGCTACCTGTGCACACTGTCGTCGGATACTGCGGCACCTCGTAGTCGAACATTGGAAGCGCAATTTCTTTTTGTGCGGCGGCAAATTGTTTTAATGCCGGTTCCTTCCTGCGGTGAGCATCCTTTTCACCAACAATTTCACAACAGCAGTTCCAGCGCTTCTGTGACCGCGCCCCTCACCGGGAGTACCTGGCTGCCCTTTGGCTTGTACATGTATAGACTTTTCATCGTTTGGCCTTGGCCGTCTATACTATTAGGTGCTGTTCATCACTGCGGCTGTTAGTCTCTTGGCTTGTCTCCGTAAGCGCTTAAAAGGACTTATATCCTGGATGAACCTCACAATCTCGTCCGTGCTCAAGCGTGATTCTGTTGAACTAGTGTGAGTGAACATGGTAGTAGATTCTTTCTCCCCGTGACCACCAAGTGTGATCAAAAGAAAGATTAACTGAAATCGACTTTGATAGGGTGTTGTGTTTTGAGGTGACTGTTTCTGACGAGTGTATTCCGTTTTCCTCGTTTTCTCTAATGTTTTACCTCCTTATCTCCCCTTTTCTTCTTTTGGTGGAATGCGGATTTTTTGAGAAGGGGCCCATTGCGGCAATTCAGTAGATAATTAATCGATCAGTCGGTAAAGTTCGCGTGATAGTTTTGCTTTCGTCGGAGAGCACCGTATATGTAATTCTTGTGTTCGCTTCCTCGCTGTGCTACCGTCGCGTCTTTATGTTTATACAAGTCGGGTTGGCTTTGAGAGGAATAATTTGGTTTTCTCTTCGACCGATGGGGTAAGTATCCATTAATGGCATAGTTAACGACTTGTATTTTGTGCAAGGACTTTGCTGGCCGCTATCGCTACTTGGGCTTGCTCGTTGCATTTTGTTGTGTTTTAATATGCGTTATTTTCAAACATTAGTGGGTACACGGAGCCACAGACGGCGAATAGATCATATCTGAATTTCTTGAATTGGGTCTATTTGTAATTTTCCATATCCTCTCTGCGTTCTAGTGGTACCTCTGGTTCCCGAGGTTGCGGGTTCAAATCCGGCGAATTTTTTCGGCGTGGAATTCCTTAGCATGGCTTCCTTCGGATTCGATGGTCCCTGTCGTAGATTTACAGCACATGAAGGAACCTCAAACCTGATAAAAAGGCCTCTGAGCAAAATTTATGTCTTTCACGCCCAATATAGAATGGGACGTGAAGAACCATAGCAGTTAATGGACGTCAACAAATAAAAAAATCCTATATCGTGTTATTCGTCTTGGTTCATTTTAGTGGAGCTGGTTATATTCTTGGAGTTTTTAAAGTAATTTGTTTAAAGTGTTATCTATTTTAGAGTCCATAAAATAGTTACGGTTTCTAGCTTTCAATTTAATGTCTTTGTCTGGCATTTAAACATTTGCCAGTTACGACGTAATGCCGGCTTTGTACATTACTTGCCATTTGCCATATGCATTGGAGTGGGCTGTTATCATCAAATTCAGATTATGCTAAATGTGCCTACTGCAGTTTTATTCTGTTTCCCTGAATGTATAATTGAATTCGCAAAACTATCATTCTCTCAATATTATAATATTTGCAATTAATATTCACTTAAACTAAGTTGGTTGTTGTACAAAAACCAGTGTACTGAGATATTGCTATTAAAGGGTAGCCTTCTTAACTTTCGTGCCTTATGCATACATTTCTGAAGGGCAATTCTCTACCTTGTAGTGAGTTTGCCATCACCTCATTCCTCGATCCGAATTTTACGCTTCTCCAAGAAGTAAAGCAGGTAGCACATGTTTCTCAGCTCTCTATGTAGGTGTTGCTATTCCAAAACAAAAGAAAATGAAACAAGCTGAGGAAACTGAAGTGGCAGTCTTGCATTATATAATTGTTTTTACATAAATGAATATTAAATGCTGTAATGAACATCATTTACCAATTGAAATTGCTTGAATAGACTTATGCCTGAAAGCAGCTATTAAATGAACCTCCTGTGTCTTTGTTGCACCTTGTACAAGGTGTCACACTTAAAGATTTCCCTGGGAAATCTTGGATTAAATTAACAGTATGAAGGGCATTAAACGCTTTTATGAATGAGGAATTGGGGACCGACATATACTGACAGCGTTAATTTTGGGTGTTCAAATACAAATGACACTCCATTTTCCTAAAGATGACAGACAGAACCTAAGGACACACCTCCTTTGCAGTCTTTAAATCCTCTAGCACACTGACAAGCCACCTGGCTGAATTATTTCTTGTCCCCAATTCTCCTTGTCATAATACTTTCATTGACAGTAAGTTGGTTAGACTTTGTGTCTTTATCCATCCAACTATATCTTTACTTCTTTATAGCATTCGTTTGATCATCGTATTAAATGCTTTAGGTAAAATGTTTCCTTTACTCATCTTTTCTTTAGAAGTTTCTTAATATTTCCTGGTACATCTAGGTCGTTGTCCATATTTAAATCCCATAATACCTATTTGAGTACAAATGTGATAAGCATTTTGGTTCTGCTTAACAGTTTACTTTTCAGGAGACTGACATTTAAAAATCCTTCTTTACTTGTAATTAGAACTGTGATAGTGCTGTTCTTTTTGTGTCACTATTTAATTGATGCTTCTCAAATAGCTGGAATTATACAACTCTTTAAGCAGTTTTTTGCTATGTCTCCATATCCCCAGAGCTTATGGTTTCTGAAGTTTATAATGCTGTATGTCTACGTGTTTCAATATTCCTCTTCAGACATTCTGTTTACACTTGACGTGTTCTATAAGTTTTTTAGGCGATGAGGATCTCAGACTTGGCTTTTACTAACAAGATGGGACAACATGTTACACTTCTCTGATGAGTGTGACTGAAGTTAAGCGATTATCTCCTGGGAGAGTCATTACAACAGGACTATAATGCTCAAGATTTGACCCTACTAGACTTTTTCCTATGGAGTATCATTTCATTGGGCATCAGTTCATGAACGCAGAGGATTTACGGATAAAACATTCAGCTGCTCATTCAAGATGTAACTTCAGTTTTGCTTACTGCCCTGTGTAGCTGTATTTAGAAACCAAAGGAAAATGCTCCTATAAACAATGTGGTTTTCCTGTCCTTCCCATATAGACAGCTATGAGATACCAATGTTTTCTTTAATGTATTTTCATATTAATTTAAATTCCTATTTTCTGGGACTAACTTTGACTGGTGAACACCAGACCATTTTCATTGGTAGCAGGTTAAACCTATATTCCGATTTTCTGTGCAAAACAGACAATACAAGAATGAGAACCGGAGTTGTATTAATGCCATTCTTATATTCTCGTCTGCAGCCTTCAAATGAAATTGGCTGTGACTAGCTCTCATCAAGCAAACTGCATACCAGTTTGTGACATTACCAGATTAAAGGTTATGTTGTTATGCATTCTTAAACATATAATTTGAAGTACGCACGCGTTAAACCAAGGATTGAAATATGCATATTCATATAAGAAGGAATTAGTACTATGTCTTAAGAAAATAATTAAGCAGTCCTTGCTGGGATACAAGATTACACTAAATTTATAGGATTTAAATACATCTTCAGAGGTATTAAGAATGCGACACGGGCCCGCCTGCAAAAATAAGAATTTGAGACCCCTAAAATAGAATGTATAAACTAACAATAACTAATGTAGCTTTAATTCTAACAGATAGAAGTGCAAATTTAATGCAATTTTGTTGTAGATTTCCATATCATACAAACAAAGGGATTATTCGTTCACTATTTTCAAAGTATTATAGTGATTGACACTCAATATCAATAAGCATATCATTCTATCTGCTGTTTGACGTACTTGTACTTATAAAACCTTGCTGTACTCACCTTGATCTCTAGTGAAACCGGACCATGTGGCGTCCTTTCTGTGTGCGAAGGCATTGGTGATATCACTGTCATCAATGGATCCAGCCCTTTCACTTTCGATACTGAGGAGGCTGAGTTCACCAAGTCTTATCTTGGGTCATAGAATTCCATAGATAATTCTTTATAAGTTTGAGCTTCGAAAATAAGTATTCGGCCAAAGAAACAGTAGTAGTAATAGCTAGAAACAGGTAAAATGCTGTACATAAGTATGGAACGCTAGCAGATACGATTGAATTCTCTATTACTAATAGATGGTTTTAAGTCAGCTACAGAGTTTAATGAGGCTATTTCTTTTTTCAGCGTTTTTGAAACCTATTGCCAGATCTGAGAATTAACTGGATAAATCTTCCTCAAAATAATTTTGGAGAACCACTGCTGCATTGTGAATCTCTTTGGAAGCAGAGAATAATTTCCAAGCAATTGTTAAAATTATGCATACCGTCAAATCTGCTTTTTAAATGGACTACAATAAGTCCAAGCAGTCATTAAAAGGAATAGTTCTGAAGTACATGACTTGATCCACTAGCCGCTCATCCTGACAATTCATCAAAATGGGTTTTATTTTTGAATTATTATACTTTCAAATTATGGTGAAATGAAATCCTCCATTTCTTTTTCAGAGATGTCTACAACATTATCTACAGCTGGTGACATTGCTTCCACAAAATTATTTCAATAGTAAGCTAACCTATCAGCTGAATTCTGAACAAGAGAACACGCTTTATCAAGCTCTACATTTTCGAAATGCTAAATTAGTACATGTTAGAATCTTTGATTGCAACCCTATCGGGAAAAGGAACTAAAATTTTTCTAATTTTTTTTAAACCAACAGCTTGTTCTGTTTCTTCCTTTTTTGGTCAATATTACTTTGATAGAGCCTTAAGTACACCCAAATAAGCATACCGCAGGGCTTTAACACTTTGGTATCTCCAAGACCAAGTGTTGGGCAAGGTTTTCTTAAGGTACAAAAAGATACCAAAGTTTCCTATATTTTAATACTATGACCGAAGCGAAGATACATTTCTACTGTGTCATAAAAGACCTAGCTCTTGAATTTCACATGCAGCATCGCTAAGTACTAGTTTTAAATTATGCACTGTACAATACAATATTTTGAAGTTCTTAGCCTTTGTTGAATTTGCGTTGTAACACTTTGTATACTTCTGACATATTGGCACAACCGTCACACCTCTGACCACAGCATTTAGTTAATAGGAGTTCATTTTCGTCTATTTCACTAAGTATTTAATTTTTTATTCCCAATGGACACGGATCTTTTATTTCATGACAACCTAAAAAGCTATCACTTATGTTCATTTCACAAGCTTTCCAGTGGCATCATTTGAAACTGTAACATATCTAAATATTAGTTGATTGATATTCTTTTGTAATGTCCTGTGTTGTATGTGTAATAATAGAAAAGAATGGGGCAAAGTTAACGTCATTAATAACTTATTTTTCAACTGCACGGAATAGGACATTTATTAAAGCATTTTGAATTTTAGTGCTAAGGTATTTTTGCGTATATTTTGGTTTATTATTAGATCGAGTAATGAAAGATCCTACGTTGCGAGAAGTTCGATGATTGCCAGAAAGATTCCACTGTCTGATTTTCTAATTCACTCGTGTCCCCCAAAAGCTAGATTATTGGATGTCAGTATTAACGTCACATTTTCAATACTCTCAAGGCCTGTTTATATTTGTTCTCCCTTTTTTTTTAGTTCTGAATCCATACCTTCTTCAACTGTGTTTCTATTATGCCACGAATTGAAAACAAGTGCGTTCAAATGTGCGTAGCTAGTATCGTGTCGTTATGCACTTTTGGTTAGCACGTCCGATTTGGAACCCCTTTCCTCCAAGCTGACAACGATTTCTGTCCTCCAAAGAGCCAACATGCTTTACAATAAACAGTCATTTTTATATGAATAACACAACCATTCTCTCCAAATTATTTGTCCTGTCAATGTGAAATTTTCGTAATATTTAATTGAGAAGTATCCGTTTCCTGCTTACCATCTTTGGAGAATGGACCCGCTGACTGATAAGGATTTTGGCTAACAGAGAGCTTTTTAGTTTCATGATCTACTTCTGACTGATAATGTGCAAGATCATTGGAACGCTCTGCGATATTAATAGGCCTAATTACAGTGGTCGGCACCAACTTGTTCTACCACGTACCATTTTTAAAAGAGCCACAGGTTTATATAAATAACATTAAGATTTTGTCTGTACATTTGAAATTTTGGCCTGATACTTTGCTCTTATATCAGATTGGGTAAGTAATGACGAATTATAGCATCTATGTTACTGTAAACAAATAAATGTGCATTCTAAAGATGCATAAGTAGAGTTAATTTCACTTTTATCGCTAAAACTGCGTTACTTGCATACAGAAAGAAACTACTACTGATGTCATATAAAGTCTATGAAAATCCTACAAATAAGTGAAATACTTAAATAACCCTCACAACACTAGAAGCAATTATAATAGCTGAGCTGAATTATTTCAGTTATAACTGTTCTGGTTAAAATTTAATATGTTGTACACTTGAACAACACTGCATAAATTTAGCAACACACATGCACGTAATACTCACTGCACTTTCGTGTATTTTTATTTTAAGCCTTAGTTGTAATTTATCACTATTTGAACAATAACTCTTTACAACTGAAGAAACTTTCCACTTTAATCGAAATCTTATTTTTGAGCTTTTTCTTTTATATAGTTCTTCAGGTGTCGCTTGCACAAGAGTCCTACAGTACTCGTTTAACAAGTTTTTGTTTCATTTCCCGCTGTTTCTACTTTCTATTTCAGGTATATCTTAATGAAAATTTTTACCGTACACATCAGAAACAGCTCCCATATTTGCAGGGAAAAAGTCCAAATGCCGTATGTTGCAAAATGAGACAAGTGGACACTCCACAATTGCTTCATAACTTTTAGTTATCTTGTTTCCCAGAAAGTTGTAGCATGCACTTTTAAATGCATTCCAGGCTCTTGTCTCGATTAAATGCAATTTATCCTTGAATACGGTGACCTGAAATAATAGCTTTGTTTGGGGTACATCGAAAATGTCTTCTGTTATTTTGGTCTCGCTAATTCGTGGAAACGTTTCCTTCGGCTAAGGGAATCCTGGCCCTTCTTTACCCATTTCCTCCACAAACTGTTTTATTAAGCCACTTTTAATGTGAAGAGGAGACAATATCATTTTCGTTCTGTCGACAAACGCTTCTAGTGGCACATTCTTTATCTAAAATGTTTTCTTCTCGGCGAGGCCACTTTTTTCACAATATAGTGTTTGTCCCTCGCGAGATTGTCGCACTCACACCTGAAGCAATTGAATTTTGTGTATCCCTGTTATAGCCCTGTCAGCAATGCTACAACTTTAAGGTCAGCAATTGCGCTCTTGATGGTCTTCGTAGGTTATTTTATGTCAAAGATGGTGCATATTTGCATATGTTTCTTTCGTGTTAACTAAATGTGCCAGAGGTATTGAGGATGTATGTTACCAATAATAGGCTTCTTACTTCTTATCAGACAGAGGGAGGATCGCGCTTTCTAAGTTCTCATTTGTCGCGGTATTGTTCGTGTTATCTTATTTGCTGAGCGCCTGTTATTGTTTTACTATTTTGAATTTTGCTTGTCCTCCGGCTAGCTATCATTACTCAGTCGAGCAAATCTCTTGAACAGGGTGTGTACACGGAAAGGAATTGTTACTAAAAGATACCACTGATAAAAGAATTTGTTTTCAAACTTTTATTGCCGTCACACTTTATTAATTTCACACAATTACTCTTGATACACGCTTGACTGAAACTGTTATATTTTCGAATGTAACTATAATCACTTATTTGCCGCGCATTATTAATTCGCGTATTTCACATTTTGTAACTAACTTTACGACGCGAGAGATTCTGTAGAAATGTGTAACGTGTACTTCGTGAATGCTTCTGTTGAACTGCGCGACGTGTAACTCGTGAATGATTCTGTAGAACTGCGCGACGTGTAACTCGTGAATGATTCTGTTGAACTGCGCGACGTGTAACTCGTGAATGATTGTGTTGAACTACGCGATACTTGTCTCTGGCTTCAGAATTTATACTCCCTCACCCCGATATGCCTAAACATTATAACAGAGCTGCTATTGGTTAATAAAGCGCGCCAACATTAGCGTCTATTTTTTTATCCAATCAAAATTACGAACACATATGCTCTAGGGAAGATATTCCCTCCATTTCTAAAGAAAGGCACGTACTCTGACGTCATTTGTTTGCCTCTTCTAATTGATAAACAACTCACCCCCTCGTTTCATTGTTACCCGCTCCTATTGTCAGTTTCAGTGAGGCCGTGTAAACTTATTTCCTAACAATGCTTATAGTTAACAAACATCTCAAATCCTTGTCATGCAATACTGCTAATTTACACTACAATCACTCTGGCATTCACAGTGTTGTGATATAAAATAATGCCTCACATTGCAATATTAAGGTATTCATCCAGGCACCAATATGAAGCCTTTGTAATCTTGTCTAAGAATTAAATTATTTGTAGCAATTGTCATTTTAAATTAAAAGGAAAATCAATGACAATTTTCTAATAAATCTTATCAAAAATGCATTTTTTTCCAATTTCGGAGGTACCCACCCCCAAAATGGTACGTGTTAATGAAATGTGATTACAATATTTGGATTCAGCGACGTCGAATACGCAAGGAAAACGTATTTTTTACAAAGAGGAATTGTTTTTAGTTATTTATTTTTTTTGCCGACCAGTGTTATATTTATGGTGATTTTGTTAAAACATTCTTTATCGCTTTCACAAATTGCTGTTGTCACTTTTCACTTCAGAAGCGCACTTGCTTGTGACACTGCAAACTTATGTCAGTGTTGAGCTAGTGCTATCACTGATAGGAGAAAAAGTTACTTAGTTTGACTAATTTGTTTGTTTCCTTCTGTAATCCTTGCTTTTTCTTTTTTATGCACTACTTAGATATTCGTATCTAACTGTAAAATGTTTCATTTTTATTTAAAAGTAGACAGATAAATACGAAAAGAACTATACTTTAGCCGTTGAAGTCGAGGCCAAAACATTAGGCTAACATTTATTGAGGAATTAATAAACAATCATTAGCAACATTAATTAACATCCATTCACAGGAGTAACGGATATATAAATAATACATTATATACATAATTTTTATATTAGCTTAAAAAGCTTGTAAAGGGTAATATGACTATGTTAACATTAATTCTGAAGGCACACAAATAGTGAAGTAAGAGATTATTCTAGACAGATTTTGTAACCCAATGTACTGGAACTACCCCAAACTAGGATTTTAGAAACTAAAAGGGTATTGTCACAGGCTTCTAGTCAAACTTTTCGACACGCTTATAATCACAGTTTCTTTGTGAAAGACGTGGAAGGTGCAATGGTTTTTCTCTTTTATTCATAAATTCGTCGTGACGAAAAGAAAGGGATAGCACGATTAAGACGTAGAATCAGAGGATGCCCTGCATCCATCTGGGAATTAGAATTGTGGGAAGGATAGCAAGCCAATAGTATAAGTCCGTGCTACCAAGATTTTATTGTGGTAAAATATGGACTTCATCGCGATGAACGGTTATTTGTGGTACATCGACTACAGTAAAAGTTTATCCAGGATTTTACCGCGGTTAAACTTGACCGGCTATGAACGTCCGATTTTCGTCGATTATCTACGACTTCATTTGTGTTGAAATGTTAAAGTGGTGGAAGGTGTAGGTTAGAATTTCCAACTAAACGAAACACTCCATTTTCGCCACTGAATGCATACTCAAAGTTATCTTAATGTAGTTTGAAGTTTTTAATGCGGCTTAAGGCTTTTTGGGCGATAAGTGTCTTAAATATGTTGACCCAACATGTAATGAAAATCCACACAATCATGGCGTTACATATCATAGTTATATTACTTGAAGCATAGTTCCTAGAACAAGGCGGAGGTAAATGGCTTTAGTGGAATTTGTACTTTTTCGGGAATATTAGGATACATTAATTGCACAGATATAAGAATCCGAATACCTAACAATGGTCAGTGCCAAAATCTGAAGTCGTCATCGTGGTATGGGGGTAGCGTGTGCTCCTATTGTTCAAGAAGTTTCGAGTTCATACCTTTATATTCCCTTCTTTGAGTTGGTGAATGTCGACTAAGCTAAATGGAACGTAGCCAGTGTGAAAAGAAAGAAAAAGAAACACATAATAGCCCTGCGTATTCTTCTAATCAATTGTAAGGCCAGATTTTCAATGCGTCCATCTTAAAGTTATTGCTTCTAACAGATGGCGAGGAAGAAGGGTCGCTCTGTCGCCGCTCCTGCTAAGGCAGGAACCTCTTCATCTCCTCCGGCACCCGCCGAGGAGATTTCGCCGCAGTCGCCGCAGCCTACGGCAACCTACGCATCTACCGCCGCTTCGCCGGGACTGCCTCCGCAGTTGCCGCTAGCTTCACCGCAGCCAACGCCGCCGATTCTGGATACTGTCCAGCCAGCGCAGATACAGCCTGTGCCTCTTGGGAGGTACAGTGCTGTGATCCGAGGGGTCCCGAGGGACCTGCCAGTCAGGTTCCTCATCAGCGCAGCACACCAACAGTGGCCTTCAGCCATGAAGGTCGCTCGGATTTACGGAGCACAGGGACCCACATCGCTCATCAGGATCGAGTTTGCAGACCCTGGTGACCAGGAAGCGGCCTTGAGGGCGGGCCTGCGCTTATTAGGGCGGTGCTTACGCATCGAGGCCAGCCGAGTGGAACGCCAGGCTCCCTGCCGACGCTGCTGTGCCTACGGGCACAACGAGAGCTCCTGTACGGCGAAACCAAGGTGCCACTACTGTGGAGCAGCCTGCACCACCGCATCGTGCACCCAGCACGACCTTCGCCGCCGACGCCGCTACTGTGCGACCTGTGGAGGGACATCCCACTTCACCGGCCAGGCGCTCTGCCCCCTGCATCCCCGCAGGAAGGTATCGCCGACGCCGCCAGCACCTACGCCGCAGATAGTGACATCTCCACAGACACCGCCTCCAGCACCATCACCAGCGCCGACACCAGTACCAACGCCGTCACCAGCTCCATCACTCTCGCCGTTCATCGAGGAAGTCCAGGGCCTACGCGACGCCGTTCAGGATCTCCACGCGGAGTTCCTGAACATGACGACGAAGCTGACAGCCCTGGAGGAACTCATCCGGGAACTTCAAGCATCATCAGCTGCCCAACAGGTTTTCCTGGCTGGGCAGTTCGACACCACATCTTCAAGACTCACATCAATCACCGAAGCCATCCGGGTTTCATCGCTCGGTCACCGACCGAAGCCGGACCCAGCCAGAGTCGCGAGCTTCTTGCAGCAATGCAAGGAGTTCAACCAGCAACAGGAACATCTTCGTCAGCACCATCCCAGATCCTAACTTCCATTCACTTCCTAAACCCTCGCCATTCCCACTAGTGTTGCAGTCAGGTTTCATGGCTGCAACCTAGTAACTACCTTTACCCGCTTCCTGCCCACAGGGCGGCAGCCAAGCAGCATTCAGGTACTAACGCGGGTGCTATGCGGGACCGCAAGAAGCCACGCCATTCCACTTTTACCTTCTTCCTTTTTCCAACCGGTGGAGGAGTTTTTAATGCGTATGCCGACTATTGGTGAGTCCCACACTCTCAGTCCCGACTCCCATCGGGGCTGTGGTTAGTGATTAAATCATTTTCTCCTCCACTCGAAAAAAAAGCTTCTATCTCTGTACTATCTATATTTTCTTAAGAATAGCATGTTAAATTTAATAACTCACTAGAGAAAATTGGGTTTAATTATGCGTTTCTCCTTTCCATGATGAACAAGTACATATTTTCGCTTCAGCAAAGATGTAGAACAAGTGAAAAAGAAACGACGTGATGTACATCCGGGTGCGTTTAGTAGAGTTTACCTGCAATGAACGGTGCGCTCAACCAAGTTGAGCGCCTGGTAGGTAACCACGGTCACCTAAACTGCGGTGTGATGATGATGATGATAATGGGGGTTAAGGGCGCTAAACATAAAAGTGACTGATAAGTACTAAAAAGTTCGGCCGTAAAATCGAACATTGACCCGGTACACGAAAGGTAAAACTATGTTGACCAAAAACAAAGGCAAACCCTACTCTAACATCAGTCTTAGATCCATCAGTATATGTAAAATGAAAGTTCCCGATTTGCGTCTGAAGTCCTAAAAAACGCTGATCTAAGAATGAAGAAAGTGTCTCATTCTTCGGCATCGACGTTAACCCAAGGTGACAATGGGCCTCAGCGCGCAACCAAGGAGAACGCGTTTCCCCCGTGGGAAGGGCCGGCGCTGGCGTAACGTCCAAATTCTGAAGAAGCTGTCGAAATCGAACCCCTGGAGGGAGCAGTGCAGAGGAGCTAATTAAATATTGCCGATTAAGGGAACCCTCGAAAAATAACTCGAAGGACGGGTGGTCAGGCAAGCTGGAGAGTCGACATGCATAGCTGCACAAAAACATCTCACGCCTGGACACCGGAGGCTCTGCAGCTTCAGCGTACAAACTGAGTAGGGGGCTAGTTGGAAAGGCCCCTGTAGCGATTCTTATGCCATGATGTTGGACGGCATTCAAGCGACGTAACACAGATGGACTCGCCGATGAATAGACAATCCACCCGTAATTACGCTTGGATCGGACCAATGAGCGATATAGACGCAGAAGGACGGTCCGATCAGCTCCCCAGGAGCCACTTAAAACACGTAAAAGATTCAGAGAACGGTCACACTTTGCTCTTAAAAACGAAATGTGTGAAGTCCAGCTCAGCTTTCGATCAAAGATCAACCCCAAAAATTTCACCTCGTCCGCAAATGGAAGCATCTCCGGTCCAAAGACGAGAGAGGGCGGAGAGAAAGCCTTCCGGCGCCAGAAATTGATACAGACGGATTTCTCGGCGGAGAAAGCTATAGTAGTGGAGGATGGTTACAACAGATTTATGAATAACTTAATTCTTCTTGCATTATACTCGGAAGAATAGGGTCATTAAATGCTTTATATGTGGTCGGATTTTAAAGAATCGTTCTTTGTCGAGACTTAAGATGTATAGAGGTAGATGATATATTGAGGTGGTTCTCCGTCTCACACTTGGATCTCCTATGGATGAGAAAACAGAAACGTTGAAAACTGAGATTATAAACGATCCAGCTATAAAAAAGAAGATGCTGAATACGGTGGAAATCGTGTATTTACTAATTGGACGTGTCCACATGTGGACCATACTGGTGATTTCAGTGATATGTTAGCAAATCCGAATGGACTGGTGAATATTCTGAGGCTAGTCAGTGCATCGAGAGATATTGATAATTGTAATCATGCGCAAGAGATTGTAGAAATTATAAGTCAGCTGAAAGCATCTTAAGTTACAGTACCACAATCGCACAAAAATAGTACTACTGAACTTCGATGATAGTTAAACAAAAACTTTGGAATACATCACGATTCCAGAGAATTTCTGCTATAAAATGATTTATTCAGACATTGGTGGAATTTAATTCTTACAGGATAAGGTATTTACCCACAAGTTTCCTTCCCTGTGAAGCAGACGTTTATACACTGGCGTGCAAAACCTAAGGACGAAAGTAATCTTCGCATTCTGTGACACTGCCAAGTAACATAGCTGGATGAAGCTTGAATCATACATAGAGGGAACTGCTACGGTGTATACAGTAGGCAACTAAATGAAATATGCAATGAGACGAACAGAAATGCCACTTTTATTCATAGACCATAAACTACACTAAAGTTAATGCGACATATGATGGCTCTTTAGATTTACAGAAACAGATACATGGTGCTTAAAAGGGTATGTGATCATCACGGACATGCATACTCTGCATCGTGCTCCCATGCTGGCCACAAGGTGTATGCAGTTCTTGTGGTAGGGCGTTCCATTCCTCCACCAGCGCTGTTGACTACTGTTGGATGGTCGTTGGTGCATGTAGATGTGCTGCAATGCTCTCCCTAAAGCATCCCACACGTGTTCGATGGGATTTAAATCGGGGGAACGGGCAGGTCAGTCCATTCGCCGAATATCCTCTCGTTCCAAGAGTTCCTCCACCTGCGCTGTTCGATGCGGTCGCGCATTGTCATCCATAAAGATGAAGTCAGGGCTGACTGCACCCCTGAAAAGACGCATATGGGGAAGGAGTACAGTATCACAATAACTTTGACCAGTGAGCGTATCGTGTTCAAAGATTAGGAGGTTGGTGCGCCCATGCAACATTATGCCTCCCCAAACCATAGCATCCGGACCACCAAAACGATCATTTTTAAGGATGTTCCTGTGTTCATATGTTTCCACCTTTCGCCAGATGAGGGTACATCCAGAATCACTACTTAGACAGCATCTGCTCTCACCCGGGAAGAGCACGCGTCTCCATTCCTCGTTGGTCCAATGTTGATGGTCTTGGGACCATCACAAACGGTGCCGCCAATGTGCGGATGTCAAAGGAACACAACGTACTGGCCATCGGGCAAAGAGACCACCTCTGTGTAGTTGCCGAGCCACTGTGTATCGTGAGATTGCGTAGCTAGCTGTCCGGCTAAATGTGGTTGCAATTGCACCCGCTGTTTGGCGTGGATCCCTTCTTGCCTGTTGTACTTTGTAGCGGTCATCGACTGCTGTAGTTGAGCGTGGTCGACCACCACCTCTCCTTGAAATAGCAGTGCCTGTGGTTTGGCAGGTTTCCCATGCACGCAAAACAATACTGTGAGCAATTTCAAACTCCTGAGCAATACTCGTCACACTTCGCCCTTCTTCAGTTTCCCGCTGATTTTTCCCCGTGTGAAGTCATCCAAACGGTGTTTACGGGTCATGTTGCAATGGAGATCACCACTACAGTGCACCGTAGCAGCTCTCTAAATTACCACTCACCGTCTTGTCCTGTTTCGTCAACTGCCCCGTGTTGCGGGACTAGACCCATTTGGCACTATAGGCTCGCTACACTCACACCATGTGGCGTCCAGCTTTCTGTGTACGTGTGAGGGACCTTGGCAACATGCTCCCGCATCTTCATCTACTTCCACCAAGTATTTAATTTGTTAAGTTACTTTACCTTTCCCGTCCTTAGGTTTTGCATACCAGTGTATAGTTGTCTTTTTAGGAAGTCTAGAGTATCATGTTTATGTTTGGAAATGTATGTGTTGTTTTTGTGAAGGATTCTAATATAACAATTTTTATAAAATAAAATTGTTTTATATTAAATAGTAATGTTTTATTAATCCTATTATACACCTCATATCATACCATCAAATATTAGGTGGCTCTGACATCCGGATTTCATTTAATTTATTCAAGTATATTTCCAAATAGGGTTATAGCCATTTTAGATTTCATGCAGCAGCAGCGTTTTAAGATATTACATAATTACTTAAACAACTGTTTATGGAATGAATTGAATTGAATTGGCAAGAAATATAATATTACTGAACGCATAAATTATATTATCACAATATTCTACATACTCAAGCTTTTTCTTGTAGGTTCTGTGTTGGCAACTGTGGTGATTCTTCGATAGAAAGAAGCTCACGAGGCCGTTGTTGGAAATCTTCGTATTACATCTCCGTTTATGCTTTTTTATACTGTCTTATTATTGCTCTTCTTTCGCTCCATCCTTGTAGTACTGTAAATTATATTCAAATTATTCGCAGCCTCTTGTATCAGCCTTGAGACAGAAAATTAATTGAAAAGACTATAGAGATTCTTTCTGCATGACTTTACAAAGACTCCAATCCATGGGTTATTTATACGTATTATTTATATGGTAGAATATGCATCTATTTTAATATTGCAATGAATAGTTTAGACGAGTGCTAGCCTAGTATACAGAGGAACAAGTATTCATAATTTCAAAGACTGTATCCGTATATGAAACATGTAAAGGTCAATTTATTTGTTTTTACAAACCTTAACAGCGAGGAAAGACAACTTACATGTCTTAAGCCTTCCAGCTTGTACCAATTCATGATATACAGCTTGGAACATTCCGAGAATTTCTTCCAACTGTTCGCTTGTTAGGCTGGAACATGTCGCTGGAAGAAAAATCTGCTTTTTGCCTAAGGTGCCACTTGTTCTGGTACCATACTTCTCAACCACCTTTCTTATGGCTTTAATATTATAAGCCCCTCTAGCTGAAGTTCCTGTGGTCTTTGGACGGGTAGACAATGCTATTCTCAGCCAGCATGTTAAGTTGGTTTGCTAAACACCTGCATTGGGAACAGTAAAACAAGTTCTTCATTAGTGTCTGAATTTCATAAAAATATTCACGTATATGAAAGTTTCGAGAGTATTACTATTATTAACATTTTCACACACACACAAACACAGAATAGACGTCTGATCCGCTAATGGAATCTATTAAGCATGCTATTTTCGATTTGAATGTTTTAATATAATGCAAACATTTGCTTTATTATAGTGCATGACTTTTAGGTATTATATTATAGGATCAATATACCGTAAAACACAAGGTATTCAAGGTATACTATTAATTAGCGATATGAGTACATTGTTTTCTTAATTTTAAGAAGAAACAGTTACACATGTCAAAGAAAATCTCATGCTCTAGCCATTATCAGTACACTATTCACATTAAATTAGAAAAAGTAAAGACCGCACCTATTTTTCGGTTAGATGTATACACAGTGAATTCTTATTAATTGAAATTCTTAAGCCTTTAACTCTTATAGAAAAAAACATGTTATCCAAAGCAGACATTCTCGAAAATATCAAGCCGATAATAACTACGGTTTAAGAAAGCGTACAACCATTTTTAATTATTTTTATTCCGCATTTTCTCTAAATGAGCTATACAAGAGAAATTAAATTGAGTTTTATTTATTGACGCTGTTTAACTGCTGTGGCCCTTAGCGTCCCATTCTATGTTGGCATGAAAGACCGGACATTTTTCTCAGAAGCCTCTTTGTCAGGCTTGAAGTTCTTTTACGTGCCATAAATTTAGGACACGGGATCACCGGCTTTACGTTATGCTAAGGATTTTTACGCCCGCAAAAATCCATCGCCCTCCGCCAGGTTTGAACCCGCAACCTCGGGAACTAGAGGCTGGCATGGTAACCACTATCCTCTATACAAGAGAGAGGGTTGCTCAAGTGTACATAGTATTTGTGTTAATATGAGCTAATACTCTCGATAAGCTTGTGTCTTAAAATAAAAATGAATATGTTTAAAGCTTATCTGGATGCAGTATTGGCCTATACTGAAGGAAAAAACTCATATTTTGGAAAAGCATAATAAAATGCGTACACACAGGTCGGTTTCCTGCAAGGCGCAGTGGAATGTTTGAATGAAAACCGTCTTTTATAGCGTCCTGCATGTACAGAAATTCAAGTGTCTGAATGGTTACAATCTGGATTAATAACCGTGCATACGTAAGATATAGAGATTATCCAATCTGATTGGTTAGTCTGTTTTACGGATTTATGTTGATTAGTTCGAAATGAACGCTCTTCATTGACTTGGAAGAAATATTTTTTTCGTTGGGTCGTTGTGGAACTGCAATTAGCTTAGGGCTATGAAGTAGCTGTGTTCAAACTTGTCTGAATGTTAAAACCTGTTTTTCCCAGAACTGCGTGAGGGGACATATCTGACAGAGGTGAACATGTTTTTCAACTGATGTTCATTCAGCCATCAAAGACACGGGTTTTCTATTTGGAAGATTTTCGTGTCTGAACAGGACTTTTCTGGATGGCGTTCCTTTTATTAGAAATGTGACTTCTCTGAAAATTGTTACTTAATCACAAAGTTTTCCACCTTTTTATATTTTTAAGAGGTTTCAATATCCATTAATGGCGGTCTGTTTTGCTGATTTATTTTTATCGACAATGTGCAGTTTCCATAAGGCGTGTATTGTATATATTATTTAGCTAGAATTTTTGGGCAAACAATGAAAAGATTGAATGGTTTCTCTTAATTAAACAATTTCTTGATGTATTACTTGCTGTAGTTTTCCTGGAAGAATGTAAGGATCTTGTACATCTGCATATTCTAAACGGAAACTGAAATACGAGCCTTTTTTAAAATGAAATATACAGATAGACTTTCTGGTATAGTGGACCTTTTTTTAGAATCGTCTGTTTCTCAGAAAGCTGTTATTATAAAGTAATACATTTGGAATTAAACTTCCTTAAAAGAGTTAAATTTATTTTGATTTGGAAATTTTATTTCATTATTTATATTTTAGAGGGTTTTAATGATGCCCTCTTTCGTTCATTGATTTATTTTTTTATCGATGATAGAGGGTATTTCTATAATGGATTGAGTTGTGAAGAAATTAATGCCTATGACTTCAAGCAGTGTATAAACGTGTTCATCTTTCTTTTGGATATCGTGAAGTCTGTTATCGCTTGATGTAGTGTATTGAATGGCGTTGAACGATATGATGATACGTTCATAAAAATCTGATGTGTTACACTCACATGACTTTCTCTACTCTTGTACAAACTATTTTTACAAACGCTTATTCCCCATATGCTTCATGTTAATCGAGATGTCAATCTTATTGGTAATTTTCATGTAGATGCAAGGGGAATATGCTAGGTTTAAAGCGATAGTCAAATATTTTAACGCTGGTTGCTATGTGGCGCATTCCATTCTCTTTGCATGTCCAGGACGTGAAAAAAAATCTGATGTGTTACACTCACATGACTTTCTCTACTCTTGTACAATCTTTTTTTACAAACGCCTATTCTCCATATGCTTTATGTTAATCGAGATATCGAGATGTCAATCTTATTGCTAATTTTCTTGTAGATGCAAGGGGAATATGGTAGCTTTTAAGCGATGGTCAAATATTTTAACGCTGGTTGCTATGCGGCGTATTCCATTCTCTTTGCAAGTCCAGGACAAAAAAATGAATAACGAATTTGAGAAAAAGTATAAGTATTGGAAAATTTAAGGGAATAACAAGCAATATCTCGAAAACGTTTCACTCAACAAAAGAAATGTATATGGCATAAGTTGCGTATTTTAACGAGATCTACATTTTTTGTGTAGTAAAATTTTGTCTATCTCTTATGGTTTACCAGTTATGCAAAAGTCGTTCACAATGAAGAATACTTTTGGAGACATTCCCAGAAAATTCGAGATATACCTTTTATTTCTCATGACATTATCTTAAACATATGATATTTTAATCAAAATCGTTAGAGCCATTTTTGAGAAAATTAAAATTTTCGAAAAATGTTCCATGTAAAGGGTAGTCTGGGGTGGGGGGAGTTTCTTGAAAACCTTCGTGTCGCATCTCTGGAAGATACTGAACCTAAATACCAAGTTTGGTGTTTATCCGACTCTTCGTTTTTGAGTTATGCTGTTCACAGACACACACACACAGACACACACACACACACACACACACACACACACACAGACACACACACGGACATGTTTCCAAAAATGCTTTTTTTGGATTCAGGAGGTCTCAAAACATGTATTTCCGGTGAAATCTCGGTATCGAATTTTTGGGTGGAATGCAATACTTCCCCTACTTACTATACGTAGTAGAGAAAGTAAAAACGAATAACGAATTTGAGAAAAAGTATAAGTATTGGAAAATTTAAGGGAATAACAAGCAATATCTCGAAAACGGTTCACTCAACAAAAGAAATGTGTATGACATAAATTGTGTATTTTAACGCGATCTACATTTTTTGTGTAGTAAAATTTTGTCTATCTCTTACGGTTTACCAGTTATGCAAAAGTCGTTCACAATGAAGAATACTTTTGGAGACATTTCCAGAAAATTCGAGATATGCATTTCATTTCTCATGACAATATCTTAAACATATGATATTTTAATCAAAATCGTTATAGCCATTTTTGAGAAAATTAAAATTTTCGAAAAATGTTCCATGTAAAGGGTAGTCTGGGGTGGGGGGATTTTCTTGAAAACCTTCGTGTCGCATCTCTGGAAGATACTGAACCTAAATACCAAGTTTGGTGTTTATACGACGGTTCGTTTCTGAGTTATGCTGTTCACAGACACACACACACAGACACACAGAAACACAGCCACACAGACAGACACACACACGGACATGTTTCCAAAAATGCTTATTTTGGATTCAGTGAGTCTCAAAACATGTATTTCCGGTGAAATCTCGGTATCGAATTTTTGGGTGGAATACAATACTTCCCCTACTTACTATACGTAGTAGAGAAAGTAAAATTGGATGCTATCGCTCACACATGGGACTCCGCTCTTCTACTTAGCCCTGTATGACTAACGTATTGTGTGTACATAAAGCTACCGGCACTGCCCAAGCACTTGGAGGGTTCAAGAGAGTGAGACTTCAACTTCACTGACGGTTTAGTTTGTGCAAAAAGGACGATTTCGCTCCTTAAATAATAACAATAGTAAATTTGATCACTGCATTGAAGAAGCAAATAATAATTAGAAAAAATTGCTATAGATAATTTCTTATAAAAGCGTTAAATTTATAAACTCCTTACATATATTCAGAAAATTAAAATTTCTATTCTACCGCACACTTAATAAAAATATCTGATGTAATACATTCACATGAATTTCTCTACCCTCTAACGTTTATTATTGGGTATACAAATAAATCTTTTGCCGAAATAGATAAATTACACATTTCGGTATAGACACAAAGAGGAGAGCGACAGTCAAATGTTTAAGAACAGGACTCTATATACAGGCTTTAAAATTCCATGGTGTTTCCATGCAATTGCGAGAAACAACTGAAAGTGAATGGGCTTTAAGAGAATGACAAAGAAATGAACACGTGATTATGTTGAATGCTTTCTGACATTTTATTTCAATATACAATACCCTTCTACTTATTCTCTCTCTCTCTCTTTCTCTCACACACATTTCTATTGCTTATTAACATCTCATAAACAACAGTTTATTATCGGTGTCAAAATATTACAACATACCATTTTATAATATTTAAATGTTAAAAAAAATAGAGAGAGAGAGGGAAAGAGAGGGGGAAAGGAAGGGAGAGGTCATTAAAGGTTCAACTTATTTATGTAATTTATAATGGCGACCAAAATAATAGTTATCATCAAGCATAAGCCTTGTGACTTGTTCCATCTTCGAGAAATTTTATCTCTCCATCTAATATGAAATTCAATTTCATCCTTATTTATTAATTGAATACAATAAAATAATTATTCCATAATGCGTGGTCTTACACACCCTTTCTTCCTATGCGGTTTTATATTTTAGTATTATTTGGTATGTTCGATGTTCATCCATACTGTTTACATGTTTCTGGTGTAATAGATTGACATGACTTTCACTACCCTCTCTGATTTATTACTGGATACACAAATTATTCTTACTTAAGTTTATTTTTCTGCTGTATTAGAAATGCATTGGTTGGAGTAATGGATAGTAGAAAGGGTTCGGGATTTGGTTACTGCATTTTTAGAGGATATGGTAATCCTGCCTTTTCCTTGTTTGTAAGTTGGTCTGTTGTTAAGTATATATATATATATATATATATATATATATATATATATATAGGTATATTGCTCTTGGAAATAATGTGAAGGAAAAGTCTATCAGTTGTAAACATATTTTCAACTGATATTCGTTAAAGCATAAAATGCACAGTTTTTCAGTCTATGAAAGCTATCCTATTCGCACTCCACACAAAAATTTGATATCCGATTTCAAAGGAAATAGAGGTTTTGAGGACCCCTGACTAAAAATAGGATTTTTAGATAAGATCCATGTGTGTGTTTGTGAATAGTATAATTCATAATAGAAAAGTCGGATAAACACCAAACTTGGTATATAAAAGCTCATTATTTTACAAAGATGCGACAAGAAGATTTTTCAAGAAACTCCGCACCGCAAGCTATCCTTTACATGGAACACTTTTCAAAATTTTTTATTTTCCAAAAATGGTTCTAAAATTTTTTATTTAAAGGTATTACAGGTATATTAAAGGTATTAACACGACAAATAAAATGTATATCCTGAACTTTCTGGGTATAGCCTGTGAAATCTTTTTCATATGAATGGAATTCTGTATAACTGGTAAACATTAAGCAGTAGACGAAAACACACTACACAAAAAATATAGATCTCTTTAAATAACTTTGAAATAACTTTTTGTGGCATAAGCCATTGCTATATATCTGTTATTAATGCTTAATTTTTTTTAATTTAACGCCCTTTAACCTGGCAGTTCGTATCGGACGGTGAATTAATGAAAAGGGTGAAATGATGCTCAAATGAATCCGGGGTCCATAGAGCTTAAGATTACCCGACATTCGTCTTCTCAGGATAAGATAAATCCCGGATATACCTTATCCGGTTAACTCATCCTTACCGAGATTCGAACTCGGGACCAGTTGGATGTAAGGCGGACACGCTACCTACTCACCACAGAGGCGGGCTTGGTGGAATTGTTAAATACCTTGCTATTCTTTTAAAGTCCTGTCGAATGGCAGTTGAATCTCGTGACTGTATGGTAAGGATATGGAATTTTAAGGCCACCATATAGCGTCCAGTTTTTAAACATTTGACTATCGCTGTTCCCTTTGTATCTATAACGAAATGTGCAATGTAGTTATTTCTGCAAATGTTTATCTCTATTAAAATAAAGTAGATAGGAAAACAAGCTTTCGTAAGAATAGTTTGTATACCCAGTAATAAGCGATAGAGGTTACCGAAAATCATATGAATGTAACACATCAGATTTGTAAAAATCTGACTATCGCTTTGGGCTACTGTATCTTTCTTATACCAACAACATAATATGTAAATGTGTAATGAAATTTATCCCGATTAACAAGAAGTAGATGTAAGGATAAGCCTTCGTAAGAACAGTTTGCAGAAGAATGAGTAGAGAAGGCAATACGAATAAAACAGATCTTTTTCCGTGATCATAGAAATTGGAATTTCAAAGGCATCACATAGCAACTCGCTTAAGATATTTTGACTATCCCTTAATGTCTACTGGCATTTCTTTGGTGCCTACAACAGCATGTATATTAATATTAAAAACATGGAAAGTTTGTATGTGTGTGTGTATCCATATAGGGTAATCTCTCAAATCCTCAATCGATTTTGTTATTCTTTTACTATTGGAAAGCCCAAGCATCCCTGACGGACATAGCCTATAAAATGTATTTCAATTTCATTTAATAAATTACTAAACGATTAAAAAGGACTTACAAAACCCCTGTACTTGAATACGAACATTTTGCATCGGGTAGCTTATAATAAGACCAATGCCATAGCCGCAATGCCAGTCCCGGATAGGTCTGATTTTACCTTTCAACTCTTGTGCTACATACGGCTCTTGTGTGAAAGAACAATTGATTACTTTAGTAAAGCCCTTTCCGCAAAAGTTTATCTTAATTAATATGAAGCAGATATAGGAAAAACCTTTTGTAAGAGTAGTTTGTAGATGATTGGGAAGAGAAAATAATGTGAATGTAACACATAAAGGTTTTCATTTGCAATTAACTGAAATTATTTCATTGTATGATTTATCTGTTCTAAATAATGAGTTTGCAAGGAAAAATCACTCATCTTCAGTGAAAGCAAATACAATAGCATGACTTAGTCCTACCAGCAGGTAGGGCAAATAAATCGGGTTAACGGAATTTGGGAACTAAGGTGTTCTGCTGTATGTGAAAATTCGAGCACTGTTTTGTGCTGCAAAACACCACTATGTAGTCACGATAGAGACAGAAGCAGCCGGAGAGCTAATCCTTTATTGAATTTTCAAGACCGATTCCCTCCTCCTCCTTGCCCTCTCAGCTTTTCATGGAAAATTTCCGCTTACTTAGCATGTAAATTGGACGGAAAAATGCTTAAAAATAATGCAAACCCCCTGCAAGGAATTTTCTCTGTCGTTATAGCACTTTATCCTAACGATGGGGATATCGTAACAAGTCCTGAAGTCTTCAACGCCTCTCTGAACTGGGTACTCCACGGGGCGCCTTTGTAGTAGCAGAGACACGGCGTGGAGTCACCATCGCCACACAATAGAGACGCTTAAACATGCATTTATAAGAGGAATTAGCGGCTGTTAGGAACATGAGCGTGATACCATGGGAGAAATGCAGTGAGCTGCCAAATCTAAAATAAGTAATAATGCTTTACTGCGGAATCCTCTAGTCTTGGGAGCGTTGTGCTAATTTCTTGGTAATACAGACTGTTTCATATTTTCCCATTCGAACGCAGTAATTGCCTATGGAAACCATACTAGCTTTCTGTAACTGACATTAAAAACACGTTTCAGCTCAGTAATTATGTTTGAAAACTTATACATGCATCTGCAGGAATTCTCAGAAATGGTTGGACTGTACTTCCTGTTTGTGATTTTCTATCCTACTCCTTGCAAAGATTCCTAATTTCTTAAAACAAACTATTCCTACTTATTCTGTAATGCCACTATTGCTATAAGTTAAATTCCCTTAAGGAAGTCCCATGCTTTACTGCTAATTTTCAATTAATTTAAAGCTAAACATATAGCAATAACACGTGACTCAATGCAATGAACATGGGTACTTAAATATTTCCCACCTTTTCGCACCTTTGATATTCTTTGCATTCCCTTCTTTGTTAAGTTGCCCCTCGTGAAAATATAATGAAACTTGGAGGCATATTCAGTTATACTATAATGCTTTTTACACAAAAACCTTGAAGATGTAACACACACCACTATAATTCGCATTATTAACTTGCATACTCCGCAGTTCCGCCGATTAATGCGTTAATTGCAGAAATTCCCTATACCGTTCTCTCTCAGTCTCTCACACCCTCTGTTTCCCCATGCCTTGCATTCTCCTTTTCTCTCCATTTCTCCATCTCGTCTCCTTTTATTCTGCCTCCATTTTTCTCTCTCACTCAGTTCCATCCATGTTCTACTTTCTCGCTGTTTTTCATGTCTCTCCCTCCCTATTTTTCCCTCACAGTCTCTGCATCTCCATCTCTCGCACTCTGCCCTCTTACTATATATTCTTTTTCTCTGTCCAGTGTGTTTTAAAAGGTAAAATTCTTTTTGTTTCTGAGTAATTAACTGAAATTCAAACATAAGTAATAGAGTTAATGTTATACAGAATTGTGCCCATTTCTTATGCTTGGACTTTTTGCATGGTGACCAGAAAGGCAGTAGAAATCAAGAAACGTAATGTACCAAAGGTCAACCATTATCTCGCAATCACTAAATTCATATTCGGTTTGCTTCTGCATTAGGTTAGAGCTAAGGTCAAGATAAAAATTTTTTTGCCAATGAAATTATTTTCTTATCCAAAAGATTCTCGTATTCACACTTAACTTTTATGTACTACAGTAAGTTCGTGAGGACAGAGCTGGCGCAGGTGAAATGTGCATACATGCAAGAGGTACGGAATACGAGGAGAGCTGCTAAGGAGGGAAGGGATTGAAGGTGATCTAGGAACAATTTAGCATTCAGTGGAGAAGGACGGTAGTGTATGTACATACGCTCGTTCCTTGTGACGACAAATTGTACGATGTATCTGATGTATGCTTAAGAACTTTCTATGTCGAATATAGCCTTAACCCCTGTAGACCTAACCTCGGGACCTTTCGTTTTTACAGTGATTTGGTGGTGTTTTACAGCAATTTATCCACGTTTTTTTAGTTCCAATTATACCCCACCTTTAACTACATTGGTCTTATCGGCAGCCTTTTGCTTTAGAGCTTATTGCCAATGGTTTTAACTCGCGTACATCTTGTAACTCTTGTCGTTGGGTTTTGGTTTTTTAATCATTAGATCACACACACTCTCATTCATACTTCCAGACTCTGGGAGGATAGGGATTAATCTTGGCTAGAGAAAAATTTCCACCCCCAAGCCGGCATTCGAACCCGGGATCCCTCGCACAGTAGGCAGGTGCTCTAATGACTGAGCTAAGCGGCCAGCCGTATCCCGTTTCGTGGGCGCATTGAGCACAGTTATATCCACATTTTATGTTTTGTAGTAGTTATGTTTTACAGTGATATTGGGCATCTTTTCCCCAGTCCTTTCGAGCGCTTTTATGGACTTTTGGGTTTGAGGACTCTGATAATACTATTTTAAGACACCTTTAAGGGCTGGTTAGGCACCGGAAAGGTATTTTCGGATACTTTGGTTCATTTCAGGATAGTTTGAAGTTATTATCATCACTTTTACAGCTTTTTAGGCACTAGAGCAGGTATTGTTGGGCACTTCCGGGTGCCTTCAAGGTATATCAGCCTCTTTATGGGCATTTTAGACACTGGAGTAGATATTTTTGGATATTCATATAGGCGCCTTGGGCATTCTAAACCATTATTAGAGACATTTAGGCACATTTTGAGGATATTATATATTCTGGAACAGGTGTATATTTAGTGCCTTTCCATATATTTAACACCGTTTGGACCCACGGGCTTTTTAGTCCTTGGAGGAGATATTTTAGTGCATTTCAGGGTACTTTGAAGGCATTATGACCAGCTTTATAGGGTTGCTTAGCCACTGGAGCGGTATTTTAGGTTATTTTGAAGTGCTTTGAAAGCATTTTGCACCCTTTTAAGGGATTTTAGGCAGTAGAGTAGGTATTTTCAGGTATTGGTACATACATTTTGGGTAGGTACTTTATGCAAATGATAGAGGTGTTTCGGGGGTTTTTAAAGTGTATTTTAAGCTCTGAATAGGTTCTTTGGCACTTTTCTAATACATGTTGGATATTTTACGGGATTTGTAGGAATTGGAGTACGTATTTTCGGGCATTTTAGGACATTTTGGGGTGCTTTGATGGTATTTTGTTCACATTTGCTGGGCCTTATAGATCCTGAAGTAGGTATTATAGGGCATTTGGCATAATATTTTCAGGGCAGTTTGCTATATTCCTCCATCTATTTTTACGTTAGATAATTGTCTACTGTCGGTGAGATACCGAAAGAAATACTAATCACAGTTGGACGTTGAGGTTGCGACAACACAAGTAATTGCATCAGCTTGTCGTAGCTAATGGTATCCGTGGAATGTTGTTATAACAGAACATAAACAGAGAATGTAAAAGTAAACAAACGTAGGAACAAAATGGCGAATGGAAGTGTGACATAGGTTGAAAATAAGAAGCTGGTGCAGAATAGGGAATTGGAGCTAAGGTAAGGTAAGACTGAAATATAACACAATATAAAAATAAATTGCGTATCTCTAGCAGTGACCTGTTACTCCACGGTGGGGAGGGGGAATCCAGCTGTCGGTTATGAAGGCACTCATATACTGACATTCGTGTCGGTTTGGGTGGCTCAGCTGGTTAGACGCTGTCCTTCTGATCTCAAGATTGCGGGTTCAAACCCGACCGAGACCGAAGCTTTCAAGTACGCTTAAAAGCGACAGCCCCATGTCAGTAGATTTACTAGCATATAAAAGAACTCCTGCGGGAGGAAATTCCGGCACAACGGCGGCGCTGATATGATCCTGGCAATTGACAGTATCGTTAACAAACAAAATATTTATTTTTACTCTCACTCGCATAAGATTGAGGACATGGGGAGAGGTAGGTTATGGTAGTATTATATTATATTAGAACTGTTAGATGACTTCAAAATATATAAGTTTATACATAATTGGAAAGGATAAATGAAGGAGGGAGAGATGAACAAATAAAAACATAATTAATTGTTACATATATAGCATTATGACAAAGAGTGTGAAATCGCGTATGCAATAAAACAAAACCTGAAAATGAAAGTACACTATTGTTTATTTAAGGTTGCAGAGTAGTATAATATACATACCTAAATATACATTCATTAAAAAGACAAAGTTAATATAGAAATGAAAGATGCAACGAAAAGAAAACAAACGAATAAAGAAGCATTTGGAAGCAACCACCCCGCTCGCAGTGATAACAACATTGCTCATTGTGAACACACCCACAGTGGGGACAGTACAATGCAGCTCTTAATGTGCAAAGAGAGCAATGACAATGGTTTTCGTTATATACCGGAATATGTTCGTATGTGGTGGGAATATTGCTTTGAACGCACACTCGACGAACCTGACATTACAGACACGCAGAACTATACTCTGTTCCTTTCAAATATGGGCAAAGGAATGTTTAAAGTCGCTACCATTTGCGCTCCATTCAGATATTGCTACGTGGTAAAAACTGTCCATTTGACATTTATAATCTCTTCACTTATTAACGTTACAGATGTGGCCAATAAATGTATATTTTTCACTGATTTTGCGTTGCACATTGGGCACTTATTTATTTTAGTATAGAGAGAATAAATACAATATAAAATCTAGAAAAGGCTATGTGCAATACATAATTACAAAATACACATTGCCATATGAAGAGGATGTTCATTACCTCCACACGTTTAGGTTTGGAGACTGCGTCTCAAACAGGAGATTTGGAAATTATTACTCTTTGCGACCGTTTTGTTGGAGGGTTTCCAAGTATGGCTGCTACGGCGACAGTAACACGGTGGCCCCTGCTAGCAATCCTGTTCTGTGTAATTGGCAGTTCCCAAGTGGTTGTCGTCGAGAGGGATATAAACCTCGAAACAATCAGTCGTCGGTGAACTCTCCTCTTCGTTATGTTACAAAAGCTCACCTGGAAGAGACGCTTCAAAGGATACTGGTTGTGTCGTCTCTCGCTGTTGTTATGGAGCAGAACAACGTCGGACTGTTCTGACAGTGGTATCTAAAGGTCTTCATGTCACTGAAGGATTTTGCGTCGAGTCAAGTGGTGTAATATCGCACCACCGCTGAGACGAGTCAGTTTCTTCTGTAACCCTTGTCCACTCGCATCTGTACGTCGAACGCCCGCGGCAGAGATTCCGGATCACTAGATGAACCCGAAAATTTTACGAATGGCGACGATTTGAATAGCTCAGTTAATATCTGACTGGCGTGGTCGTAGTGGTGAAATGCCTGCCACGGAGAGTAAAGAAGAAGACTCCACCGCTGAAGTTAGCATTGTAGTCGCAGTAGTAGCGGAACTAGCGGTACTGTACGTACTCACACTTACCATGATCAGACCGAATGTCAGGTGTAAAATGATTATAGCGGAATATACCTAAATTGCAATTGTGTTATAAGCTACTAATTGGCCTGACGTGAAAATTCAAAGGCAACTGAGGAAGTTTCGGAGAGATACTGAAATTTGGTGATAATGATATTCGATTGTCATTAACTAAATTTGGACGTTGCTGTAGCAAATAAACACAAGTAGGTATTAGTATGAGTTTCTGCACCAGAGAGAGAATGATATGAAGCATAATACAATACGAATAAAAGAAATCAAAGTATAGGACAAAATAAGGATCGGCAGGAATAAAGAAATACAAGAAAACAAACGTAGAAGGAGTAGAGATTAATGCAAAACCTTTAACGGAAAAGAAATTGTAGGGTAGTAGCCAAATAGAACTAGCGTTACTGTGATTATATACCGTGTCATTGTATTTATACTTTACAATATCGTGATAAATATAATTCTATAAGGCTATGGTGTTCAGAAAAAGCTTTGTTTAAGAGGAACGATAAAACTGTCTTTAGAAATTCTGGCAAGTCATTTTCCGGATGCTTATGTAATCACGGAGGTATGGCTTCTTACCTCAGACTATCTTCGCTGCCTGATTGAGGTATCAAGTGCCTAGTTTCAGCAGCTGCATTGCCGGCCAAGGAACACTTCACATTTCGCCTGGTCGAAGAAAGATACTACCAATGTTACAGTATCTGCACTACCGGCCAGCGCTTTTTATTACGCGCAGAAAACGGATGGCAGATTAATCAGATAGTGGTGGCTGACAATTGACGTCATGTAGCTGACGATTGACATAAACTCACGTGATCGGCTGCCTGAGGAGGACCCCGGGCGTCTCCAGGGCACGAGTGTAGAGGCGTCTATCACCGAGCGTCGACGAAGGAACACTTAATTCAGGCTCTAGGGACAGTTTCCCACACACGTAATTTCGGCTTAATCTAAATTCCACATATTAACATTTTTGGCGTAAGTAAAGTTTCTAAACTTGAACTATCCAGTGCGTATGGTGAAATTCTAAATGTACCGGAAAAAGAGCCAACTGTAATTATATTAAAGAACAATTGTATAGTGTATTTCATGTGTTCAATAGTGCAAGAGAGACTAAAGATGTAGGGTTTTAATACTGCATGTAGTAAAGCCAAGCTCTTCATTTGTAAGGGTCAGTTCGATTTGCCAAAGTAAAGAGAATATACTGGGTTTATATAGCTGCAATATATGCAAGTTCATTTGTTTGAAGCAGGTATTTCTTTAAACCCCATGTTTAATTACTTTCCTTATTCACAATGGAATTATGTTACCACAACCTCCGAGGGAATACTTCTTAATATGAAGTATTCGGAGTTATCTGGGCCCAGCATTTGAGTATTGGTAATTTTGCACTTTTGCTACCAATGGTAACAGAGGACATTACCAGTATCGCGTGAGTTTTAAAGCACGTTTTCCGAATATTTGTGAAGCATTCGGCAGGTGAATGGAATGTGCAAACTTATGCTTACACCCGCAAACATCAGTGCTGGCTACTTGTCAGCATACTCCTCGGGTATTTAAGGTTATAGTTATTTTGACGGCTGTCTCTCTGCTAGACACGTGCTAGCAGGATCTGCTACACTCAGTCTTTTAATCTTTAACCCAATCTTCAGCAACGCCGCAAGACCTCTGGAACATGGAAGCCCAAACTTCTTCGCAGCCAGGTAAACTTGTCTGTTGCACCCATATCATTAGTTGATGTTTGTAGTAATGAAGGGTATAGCTGTCAACAACAATGACCGCAAATGGTAATAAATCCCAATTTCTTGTTAAGACATTGTGTCCAAACCTACTCCTATGGAGGTAAGGCTCTTCCTCTTTATTTGGTGATGTGCATTTTGTAATGTTATATATTGTATATAGTCTTTGTTTTTTAACTTTTATTCTGTATTTGTTCTCTTTATTGTAAGATGAATAAGTGCTCAATGGTAGAGCACCAGTGAGGCAAAAATATAAATGTATAGGTCACATCTGTGTCGTTAATAAGTGTAGAGATTGTAAATGTGAGTTGGACAGTTTTTGCCATATGTAAATGGAGCGCAAATGACAGTACAGTAAACACTTATTTGTACATATTGTAAAGCAACAAAATATAGCCCTGCGTGTCTGGAATGTCAGGCTCGTCGGTTGTGCGTTCAAAACAATATTCCCTACCCATACAGGCATATTCCTGTATATAACCAAAACCTTGTCAGTACCCTCATAGCACATTAAGAGTTACATTGTACTGTCCCCACTGGCCTCAAGCCTACCTCAAGCCTGATAAAGAGACCTCTGGACAAAATTACCGGCCTTTCACGCCCAATATAGAATGGGACGCTAAGGACCACAGCTGATAAAGAGCGTCCATAAA
Organism: Deroplatys truncata; assembly: GCA_030765065.1. Classification (NCBI taxonomy): domain Eukaryota; kingdom Metazoa; phylum Arthropoda; class Insecta; order Mantodea; family Mantidae; genus Deroplatys; species Deroplatys truncata. Next base: position 21,859,499 of record CM060982.1, read on the forward strand.
TAAAACACGATTTCAACTTTACACGTAGGCGTTTGGTTTAAACCTAACAATCTGATGCTTCACACTCACACGACATTCTCTAGCCATTACATCACACCATAATCCCTTATGTATTCATATAAACTGCGATTATTATATTCAGGATAATGTGATGTGAAATTACGCAGTATAGACTTGTTTGCATGCAGTATACGGAAAACAAAACACAGCTGTTCACATATCCCAAGTGAGTTTTTACTTTCTCTAGCAGCAACTTGTAGTAGAGAGAGCGAGTGTTGCATTCCATCCATAAATTCCATATCGTGACTTCAATCGAAATACATGTTTTTAAGTCCCCAGAATCTAAATAAAGCATTTTAGAAATCTCTCTCTCTTTCTGTCTGTGTGTATGTGTGTAAACAATATAACTCATAAATGAAAAGTGTAAAACTTCGTATTTAAGTTCAACATCTTCCAAGAAGATTTTGTTGCAATTTCGCAATATCTCAAACCACCCTTTACATGAAAAGTTTTATTTACCTACTTTTGAATTTCTTAAAAACGGCTAAAAGTGTGATTCATATATCATTAATTTAAAACATATGTGAGTAATAAAATGCATATCTTGAAATTTCTGCAAGCAACCCTTGAAGTCCTATTCGTTCCGAATTAATTTTGTATATGTGGTAAACAATAAGAGTTGTACAAAAACTTAACTTCACAAAAAATGTAGATGTGCTTAAAACACTGAATTTATTTAAAATAACATCCTTTTGGTATCGGTCGTTTATGAGATATGTATCTGTTGTTACTGGTTACTATTGTTCAAAACTTGTCATTCTTACTTTCTCTACTACGTATAGTAGGTAGGGGAAGTATTGTATTCCACCCAAAAATTCGATACCGAGATTTCACCGGAAATACATGTTTTGAGGCCTCCTGAATCCAAAAAAAGTATTTTTGGAAACATGTCCGTGTCTGTGTGTGTGTGTCTGTCTGTGAACAGCATAACTCAGAAACGAACAGTCATATAAACACCAAACTTGGTGTTTAGGTTCAGTATCTTCCAGAGATGCGACACGAAGGTTTTCAAGAAAATCCCCTCCACCCCAGATTACCCTTTATATGGAACATTTTTTGAAAATTTTAATTTTCTCAAAAATGGCTCTAACGATTTTGAATAAAATACCATAAGCTTAAGACATTTTTATGGAAAATGAATTGTATATCTTGATTTTTCTGGGAATGTCTCCAAAAGTATTCTACATTTTGAACGACTTTTGCATAACTGGTAAACCATAAGAGATAGACAAAGTTTACTACACAAAAAAATGTAAGAGATCAAAACTGTTAATTAGTTTTCTGAATTTTGTGAACAAATGTAATTTTCAAGAATGTAATTAAGTAGGTAGTTACGTAAATACAAGTTAAAGTGAATCAATGTCATATTGTTTGGGAGTACAGGAGGAAAGGAAGTAAATTAATTTTTTTATAAAATTTTCTTTTCATAGTTTCCTCCGATTGTGTAGACGCGGCGAGCATGACTTGAGGTAAAGGTCGTCCAGTTTTCAAGTCTACCACAATTTCATGCGTATCCTTAATGATTTTATTTTTCAAAGTTTTAGCAACCGGTATTATGCACTTCTCTGTCTTTAAAGACAAGATTCTATGGTACATGATTCCCCTCTGTATACATACAAAAGATCTCTAAAGATTAAAATAAGCTTTTACACCGGGAATCAATTTTGATTCCTCTGTTATCATATTATTTAAATAGCCTTAATTTTTGTCCACAGATAATTGCTACTAAACGTGTCGAATCTAAAATGAAATTTGGGCAGTAGAGCATTGGTTATGATTATTTCAAGTTTGGCTTCATTCCATAATTGTCAGACAAACACCTGCCCATGTGCCTTTTATACACAAAGTTTTAAGCAATGACGCTAGAAACCGTTCAAGCTGGAGGATCACCTAAGAAGATGTCACCCTGATAAAACGGGTAACGATTTAAAATACTTCAAACACTGAAAGAAAATCTTCAGATGAGACCCACGATGGATAGTATGTACGCTTCGAAGTCAAAAAGAGACGCAATGTTTTGCGGGCGTCTTACAATATCTCGCTACTCAAAGCAAAATCAGGAAAGTCGCATACTATCGGGAAAGAGCTAATTTGCCAGCTATTGAAGAGGTTTTAAAAACGGTCCTACACAAAGCTCCATAAGGTATATTCAAAAGAATTCTTTTGAGCAACAACACATTTCAAAGACATATTGATGAAATCCTGCATGTATAATTATCTGCAAACGAACACTGCTTTCACACAACTGGACGAGTCTACTTTACCTTGTACTGAACCTCTATTGCTGGCATATGTTCGTGTTGTTATGGACTAAGAAATACATGAAGAGCTGCTCTTCGCGAGAATTTTGACAGCAGACACTAAAGGCGAATAAATATTTAATGTTTTGAGAGATTATTTCTTTGAAAAAGAAAATATATTTATCAAATATAATATCAACGGTAGCATATATCGCAGCTGCTGTGTTTGGGCAACATTGGACGCAAGTATATCACTTTCGAGTGCACGCAGCGGCGGTAGATGGCAGCAGCAAGCAGCAGAAAATCCCGAGACTCTCTGTGGGTCGCGAGCCAAGGCCGGCTCGCAACATAAAATAAAAAAAAAAACTTCTGCGCGCCATTCCATCCAAGTGGCAGCACACTAGAGATTCAACACGGCCTGAAATAGCTACACCGTCTGCCGGACTTCGGCAATACGTGGGGAGCAACAAGGCCACAGCCAACGCCATTTTAAGGCGGTTTTCGGCGCACTTAGGTGTCCGGCCCGCTGTTGCTCGAGCTTCTCAGCGCCCGCTGCTGCAGGCTAGGTTTTAGTTTAAGTGAGTTTGGGTTGCACTTCACCCTCGGGTGCAGGGGAAGATGCCCACCCTCAATTCCACTTCCTCTTCCTCTCCTCTTCCAACTACCGATCCTGTGAGCAGGCCCCAACCTGCTATTCAGGATGCGGCCACCCCGAGCACCAGCACTGGTGTTAGTAACTCGGCGACCTTGAGCTCTGTTCATGTCGGACTACTCATGTGACGAGAGTGACGTCACAAACCTTTCGGCTCGAACCGGCGGGGCTCTGCCAGCGTCCGGCATCTCCGATATGGATGCCGATGAGATCAGCTCATCTGACGTCTCCACGGATGTCGCCGAGGCTGAATTTCGTGTAGTGGAGAAACGCCGAAGGAGGAGGAGGACTACCCTCTTGCAGACGGAGGGAGAGACCTCTCGGCAGCAGGGGTTTGTCAGGCGGCACATTCCGCCTATTATAGTGGGGATCCGTGGGCTTCCTTAAGGAGGTCATGCCATCCCTGTCGGGGGCGTGTACTGTAACTAGGAGGAAGAGCCGCTTCGTCTTCCAGGCGAAAGTCGTCGAGGATTACCAGCGTCTCCTCTCCTGCCTGGATGGGAGGAAAATACCTTACTTCACCTTCGGCCTGGACAAGGCAAAGGACGTTCGTCGTGTCATCCGGGGGCTTCCGGTGGACACACCCATGGGCGACATCGAGGCTGACCTCTGCCGCCAGGGTATTAAACCCCGTGTAGTGAAGCAGCTCACCATGACCGCTCCTGATGGTCATGTAGCCAAGGTCCCCATCCCCCTCTTCCTAGTTGTGGTGGAGCGGACCAACGACCCGGAGGCCAAGATAGATGGCGTCACAACCATCTGTTACCTCCGGGTAAAGATTGAGGCCTCCCGCAGCTCTGGCGGTCCCCCTCAATGCCACCAATGTCTGTCGTTTAACCACTCCAGCATCTATTGTCACCGCAACCGGCGCTGCCTTCGGTGCGGTGATTCCCATGACAAAGAGGTTTGCCCACGCGCCCGCGAGGAGGTGCCCACATGTGCCAACTGTAAGGGGAACACGTGGTCTGCTACGGGGTCTGTCCAAGCAGGAGAGCAGTTGCTGCATCTAGACGACCACAACCACCCCGAGGCAACAAGGAAACCAACCTAGGAGGGCGCAGGGGCGCCCCTCCAACACGTCATGGCCAGCTCTTCCTGAGAGGCGCCAGAATCCTCAGCTATAATATCAGGAACACCAAGAGACATCATTCAGGCCCACTCTCGCCGAGGTTGTGCGTCAGCACCCTCGTGGCACACGAGCGTACGGAGCCCAAAAATCAACAATCCAACAGAAAAGCCAAACCAATCCCAGCTCCCCGGAGCCCAAAACCAACCTACTCCCGTCCGAGGAGGAGTAGGAACGTCCAGGAGCCTAACTTGGCGCCCGCGACAAAGAGGAGCGCTAATTCCGCTCCTCAGCGTCAGTAGGGTGTCAATAGGGCTGATGAGACACCTGCTCCCTCAAGGACATCTTCTACCCAACCTCAAACTATCTCCAACGCTACCCCTGTCTTGGACTTTGCGGCAATGGTGGGGTGGTTTCAGCAGCTGCTACTGAACCACGGCCGCCAGATCTGCGAGATACTGGTCAAGTTCTTCACCGCCAACGACCCGGTGAAGAACTATGGAGGGACGTGTCCTTCTGAACTCCGTTATTCCGCTTGCACAGAATGGCGCACAGAAATAGGTCTCGTACCTCATTTCAGTTCGTGTTCTGGAACGCTTGCGGTCTAGCCGGTCAGGGGGGTGAGTTGCTACATTTTGCCTGCTCCCGAGCACTGGACGTCATCTTAGCCGGCGAAACATTTCTCCGTCCCAAAAACCGCTTCCGTTTTCCGAGTTACGTCTGCCACAGAACGGATCGACAGGGTCGTCCGGAGGCGGCACGGCGGTGCTTGTGCGGCGGAACGTGGTCCATCGCCCAATCCAGCTGTCTCCTCTTCAAACCCTAGAGGCCACAGCAGTATGTATGGACCTCGACGGTACGGAGGTTTTGGTGGTCTCCGTATACCATCCACCAGGTAGGCAGTTTGCGCCCAACGACTACGTCACACTCCTAGCCCTATATCCCAGTGCAATTCTATCCGGTGACGGCCGCAGGGCGGATGCCAGAGGCAATGCAATAATTCGCCTGATTGACGCGGACCAACTGCTTCAAGTGCAGGGTCCCTGGCAACCCACATATCATCCGCGAGGCGGAGGACTGTCTTCAGCCAGCGACTTCGCGATCACCAAACAATTCCCATATCATCTCACCCTCACGTCTATCTATCAACGCACTACATTCCGACCATAATCCGTGTTGGCAGAAATTAACACTAGGGTTTCCAGCCACGACCCCTCGTTTCGCACACGAGAAGTCGACTGGGTAGGCGTTAGGAATTGCCTTCGCACTTCCATACCACCGAACCCCAGAATTACAGATATCCCATCCTTGGAGGCAGCGTTTTCTTCCTTCACCCACCATAGTGGCGCAAACTGCACACAACCTCACAGTTTTTGCTCCTGCCCCCCTACATCCAGACGTCCTTCCAGTGGACCTTGTGGTTCTCATCCGCCGTTCCTGGGCTGCACGGAGACTCTACCAGTGTCACCGCACGCCGCGCAATCGGGCGCTCTTGCGGCGTCTACGCTGACAGGTCCGTCTCCGCCTACGCAAGCACCATGTGAAAGATCGATTGTGGCGACGTGTGGAGGATTGTAAAAAGCCTCCGAAACCGTCGAGGCCAATACACCTCTCCACTCCAAGGCACCCAAGGCCTCGCCTATGAACCCCAGGCCAAAGCAAATATGTTCGCCGATTATCTTGAACGTACCCTACGTCCGAGAGAAGACCCCCAGGACATCTTTTCCGAACACGTTCCTCGGGAGGTACGCCGATACTTACGGCGCAATCCGGATGACGCGGATCGGCTATCCATCATTCGCCCGAGTGAGCTCCACGGCGCACTCCTTCGTCTCAACCCCAAAAAGGCAGACGGACCTGACGGACTAACCCCCCTCATGCTCCGACATCTTCCCATCAACGCTGTGCTCTTTCTAACCCGAGTATTCAACATGTTTCTCATTCTAGCTCACTTTCCATGAGAGTGGTCAAGGGCCCGTGTGATATGCATTTTGAAACCGGGGAAAGACCCGGTACATCCTTCAAACTACCGATCCATCAGTCTCCTTGTGACCCTCTCGAAAGTTCTCGAGAGGATGATACTCAACCGCTTGTCCCCACTTTTGGGAGACATTCAAACCATCCTGGACCACCAGTTTGGATTTCGTCCTGGGCATTCGACATCTCAGCAGCTGCTGCGAGTGGTGCACACTGCCGCCCTGGGTTTCCAGGAGGATTGCTTTACCGCCGCGGTATCGCTGGATGTCGAAAAGGCATTCTCAACAACGGGCATGCGAGTCTCCTGTATAAACTCATCCACCTGGGACTACCAACACAGGTTAACAACATCCTACATAGCTTTCTACGACACCGAACATTTAAAGTTTCAGTTGCGGGGAAAACATCTACACTTAGGACAGTTAGAGGCGGAGTTCCTGAAGGCTCAGTTCTATCCCCCACGCTCTTCAGCGTCTTCATGGCAGACCTTTCCAACGCAGCAGCAAGTCGAAATGGCCCAGTATGCTGACGACGTGCTGCTGTACTGCACAAACAAAAACCTCCTCAGAGCCTTCAACCCCATACAGAGACATCTCCGTCTCATCCAGCAGTGGTGCCGGCGTTGGCGCATGTCCGTTAAAGTGGACGAGCCACGCTATGCTTCTAACGAAGCTCCACATCCCCACAGACTGCCCCACATTTCAATTTCGAGGCCGAAGGATTGAATGGAGGAATTCTATAACCTACCTGGGAGTGAAGCTGGATAAGGGTCTAACTTTTGGCGAGCACATCCGAGACGTCTCGGCACGGGCGTAGGGGGCAATTGCCTCCTTGTACCCGATGCTGAGATCCGGGATGCCTGTTCGCCTGAAGATACACCTTTTCCGAGCCCTGATAGTCCCCCTCATACTTACGCCTGCGAGGTCTGGGGATGACCGCAGACAGCTGGCTGCTATGGCTACTCGTATATAGACACACACACGCACACACTCACACTCACAGAAACATATACACACTCATACACGTATTCACACACACACGCACACACATACATATATACACACTCATACACGTACAGTCAGTCACACGCACACACATGCACACTTATATGCATACACTCATACACACGCACACACTCACACTAATCTTGTTCTAATAGTGCTTTCTTTCTATTCATTGGACCTCAAAAGATGTACTTCTCGTGAAATCTGAAATGGGAAGAACACTTCCTTCATATTAAAGTTAAATGGCAAAGAAAGTAAACATGAAATGTTTGCCTTCAGGATAGCCAATTATACAGATTAATATGAATTTCTACAAAATCAAAACTTCGGTTACAATTTTATTGTATAGATTAATAATATATTTTCCCTTAAGGGTTTGTAATTAGTATGAATTTGCTAAAAGAGTATGATACATGAACATTTATTAAAGGTATTAAACCTGTTTTGTTTTGAGTCGTTACTGTAATTGTAACTATCTCTTCCTCAGTACGTGTGTATAACCAAACAATTTTAAATGTTCTACACTGAGAATTTAATTTACTTCCCACAATGGCCTAGTTACATAGAACTTGAATCGGTGATTTGAAAAGGGAAATAAGTCCACTTTTTCACAAAACAAGTTAAGATAAACATTTTATTTGAAATTCTTCAAGCTATAGATTAGTGTAATGGAGAATCATGTCCAGCTTAAAAGTGTCCCTTATATTGCCCACTAAAACTCTGAATGATTGGAAAAGAGAAATAAGTCCAGGACTATTTTCTCTTATATACTCATAGAGGGCACTGACAAATTTCTGGATTCATTATATGGGCTGTGATTAATAATAAATTACTAGTGATATGTGAATTGGTAATACAGGCTCTCACACAGCAGAATTTAGTGTTTGTAAGACAGTTATTTATATGCTCATTTATTAACTCTCTTCAGTGAACATTCCAGAATTTGTTAGCTATCGTGTGTCGCTTATTATGAATAGTTCAGAAAGCGAATCTCCAAAAAGAATAAGAGGAAAGGTGCTCGTAATGCTGATACTTATACGTATGGGAAGAGGAAAAGAGCTCCTTTAGCTGGCAAGGAAAATATTACCGGGAAGAGCAAGGTTATGAAAGCTAAGCAATTCGGTCCTGACTGCAATTGCCGATTGAAGTGCACAAATAAATGTTCTGATATTGATAAAATAGCTGCTCTATCACAGTCTCTCAGTGGCTCTACTAAAAATGAACAAGATACATTTTTAATGGGGCTAAGAGAAAGTACACTAGTGCAGAGAAGACGTCCGAGAAAAGACGGTTCACAAAAAAGATCATCTTTCACGTGCTGCTAGGTTCCAGTAGAGTTCGAGTTTGTAAAGAAGCATTTCTGAAATTGTATGCTGTCTCTGGAAAATCTGTGTACCGCTTAACGTCCATCCTACTTCAAGGAAAGTCTCTCATTGATATGTGTGGGAAGCATTTAAATCGCGGCAATGCAGTACCTGAAACAGCACGTCGTAAAATAGATGAGCACATCAGAGCATTTCCTACACACAAAACACATTACTCAAACAAACCTATCACATATCTTGATGCTCAACTTAATGTTAAAACAATGTATCATCTCTTCTGTGACAAGAGCAGGGATTTAATAAGCATGGTTAAGTATGAGTACTATCTGCAGTATTACAGTGAAAGCTATGGATTTCGTTTGGTCGGCCACAAGTAGATGTGTGTTCTACATGTGAGACTTTAAATGTGAAGATCAAGTCCTCAACACTCAATGAAAATACTAAGCGGGCTGCAGTTGCAGAACTGATTATCCATAAAAGACGAACAAATAAGTTTTACAAGAAATTGGACGAAGCAAAGAAAATATGCGAAGAAGATGATACTGCAGTAGCTATAGTTTGGGATTATATGCAGAATATCCAGCTTCCAGCTTTGCCTGTACAGGAAATGTTTTACCTGAGAAAATTATGGCTTTACTTATTCTGTATACATGACATCAAATCAGATAATGTACACCTTTATTTATATCATGAAGGTGTAGCCAAACGAGGACCAGATGAGGTGTGTACCTTTTGGAAGACCACCTTTGTCATCTTCCATCAACTGAGAAGACACTCTATTTATTTAGTTGTTTAGGAATAATACTGGTGACTGAAAAATTCAATGCCATAGGCGGGATTTGAACCACGGATCTCCCGGTCTCCGTCTGGTTGCTCTAACCACTGAGCTACCATGGCAACATGCCGGCACTACATTAAATTCTCCAGCTGATTCGTATTTTTCCCGGTAAACCACAAGGAGATCTCAAATTGTATTGAGATGACATACATGGACAGGGTTGGAAAGGTAGAATCAGGTGACCCTGTTCAACACACGGCTTGTGTGGAAGAACAATTAATTTCAGGAATAATACTGTTGTGCGATTTTCATTATCATCGACAAAGACAGGGGGATTCAATGTCATTCACCAATACTTTCCAGAAAGAGGTCACTCGTTCTTGCCGTGTGACCACGACTTTGGTCTCATAAAGCGTGTTCTTCGTCGTCATGATAAAGTGTATACACCATTTGAATATCTTTCACTGACATTATCAGCTAGGAAACGCCCAAATGCTTTCATGGCAACAGTAATAGACATAGAACATTATAGACTTCAAACCTGGTGGCCGAACTATTTTAAGAAGAAGCCAAGGCTGTTGCTCGTCTTGGCAGTCCTCATTGTGAGCCTGGTGTGACTCCTTCCTAGTATAAGCATCTAACTTATGATAGAGAACATTTTGGTTACCTTGCGGCACGTGAGTATATTGATGGGCTTGTCCAGTGGTCTTTTATGTTGGCAAAAAGGAAGGCAAATCCAGATCTGCCTTTTAAGAAGGTTTATAGCACAGCTGTTCTCCCAATCAACAGAAAGAAAATAGTGGATGTTCAAAAAATAGTACAATACACTCCACATGAACATCTCCACTTCTACCAGAAAGTTTTTGACATGGCCACAGATTGAAGTCGAAGTTGATGAGTAAATGCTGACATTAATTTAGTAAGAGTATTTCCACATAGCACAATATGTTCATTAACCTCATTACATATTTATTGCACGATTACATTGTTTCATAAGTCCAAAAATGAACAAATAAAAGACAATTGTGTTGTTTTCTATTAAATATTCCACAATTATTTTAAAAGGGAAATAAGTCCAGGGTATAAAACATTTCTGTACATCACAGACATGCTAATTTGAGGTCACTGAGTAGTGCAAGCAATCAATAACGATTAGTTCTACAAGTTTTGTGTAGAGCATAAGTGTACCAGATGCCAACTGTCGACGTTATTGAGTTTTTTTGTTTTTGTTTTTCTTTTTTGTGTTTTTTTTTGTTTTTCCCAAAACTATGGCACAAGGACTTGTTTCTCTTTTCGAAACAGCGGTTCAATTCTGAGAATACCAACCAAGAAGAGCACATTTAAGCCTCTAAATTCTCATAGTAAAAATAACTTTATTTTAATGTTGTTCAGACTGTAATTTCAAAATACCAGTGCCAAAAATGATCGATAATGGTAAATGGAAATTAGATTTTAAAAATTGGGCTCATCCCGGATTCAACCGTGTCTTTCCAACGTACTTGTTACAAGAGACCTTATTGAGAACTACAGGCAATTTATTGCACAAAAAAGAAGGAAGGAAAGAACATTCGTTCATTCATTATCTGTTTACCCTCCTCGTATGTAGGACTTACATCCCCCAGGACTTACAAGCGGGTGATCAGGATGGGTGATCAGCCCGATGCCCGGCATGGGATGAAGGAAGTAGATGAAACGAAATGTTGGTGAAATGGATGAAAGGAAAGGTGATGATGGAGCAGTTGGTGGAATGAATGGCAGGGGAAACCGGAGAACCCGGAGACGCCGCTTTATCCACCACAAATCCCACATGCAGGTCCCTGGGATTGAACCCGGGCCGCCTCGGTGGGAGGCGAACGGTCTAACCACTCGGCCACGGCGCCGCCCAAGGAAAGAACAAAATAAATAAATAAATAAATAAATATATAAATAAATAAATAAGGAGAAAAAGAAAGGAAGGAAGGAAGAGAAAGTGTCATAAGTATCAAGGCATCGTCGTATCAAGAGCGCCGAAATTCCATTTCTGCTAGTTTTAATTTCCACAACAGAAGACCGGGTAATGAAGTAAGAACTCATTATTGAACTACGTGATGATTGTGTCAGACATAATTGGAATTTAAATGTTAGTAATATTGATATTTAATTTATTTGAAATTTTCATGTTAATAGTATTAATATTTCTGTTAATTTCTCTGAAGAGATTAACTAATTATTTGTTGTAATTTGTTTCATTGTATCTACAGAATTGCTTTAGCCTTCAAAAGAATACATTTTCAAGCGTGTTATCACAAGAAAGGTATTGGAAATATTTTATTTGAATGCTATTTCTAAGGATAAATCGTAAAAAATGAAGATTGTTGGATTGTTACATACATCCCTTGCAGTGTTATGTCAGCAAAACAATTTCCAAGCTAATACACAGTGAGCTACACAAAGTTTATTAATTAAGTATAGTGTATGCTAATGTAGTATATAACTGCAGTTAATATCAGGATTTTATATACATGGACAATAACCATATTGTTGTATGTCCTGTTTCAAGCAGTCTGTGCAATCCGTGTTTAACCTGGCAACCAATCAGGAAAGCGGAACGAAGCATGTGGCGAGCGAAGGCAACGCCAGCAGAGAAACCACTAGTTAAAACCTTATTGTTAGACAAAATCGCACACAGGAAAAAAGTAGAAAGAATTTATGTATTTATATTGCATGAGTTTCCGTGATAATAAAAATGTTTGATGGACTATTAATAAAGAAAATCGAAATAACTAAGAATTCGAACCTCAGCAAATACGAGATATATCCGTAAGATTTAATCGAAGTTGAAAATATATCTACGTTAAGGGACACCGAAGTGTTCAAAATGATTTTCTAAAGTGTTAGAGCTACAGACACAACTTCTTGCGCAGCTTACTAGCAACTAAAGGAGGTTTGTACAAAATATATTTTTAGTACGTAATTGCATTGCTAGATATTAATTGATACACCTTTTTGTAGCTATAAACAAAATCTATCTTCCCTGACAGATATTTAACTAGATGTGCAATTCTTTAGAATGATATTTAATACCTTTGTAACAATTTGTCCAATTGAAATTCTCATGTAGTGAATGTTTATATTTTATAGCGCAAAATGTGAACAAGTAATAAAACTTGTGCTTATGCTAATTATTTTTTGAAAAGTAAACTATAACCAATATCAATGTGCCAATCGGACATTTTATTACCCATATTCTGAAATCGTTGTGAAGAATTTGTTGTAGAGGATAGGTTTCGTATGTGGAAAAATTACAAAATAGATGAACTTGGGAAAATGCCGCATCATTTACCAGCACAGTAATTTAAACGGTGCAGCTCTTTAAAATGGTCTAAACACATATTTATTCGGGCCAAGGGGATTTAAACTTCGCAAATGTGTGGTTTGAAATATGGTGCCTTTTCTGAAAAAAATCCAAAAATGGACTTTTTTACGAAAATGGTCAACATAGCACTTCTGTCCCCACTTAAAATGAGAATAATGACTTATGATGTATAAACGGAGAAACTGTGTCACTACGACTTGAAAGACGATAATTCGACATCATCATTCACAAAAATTAATATTTATTAAAACAAGCACTCAAAGTTATTTACTCTATTGTAGGAGCCTAGGACTATTCTTGATGCATGAAATGGACAAGACATTACAATCGTTTAGACGGAGAAAGAAGCATATTAGTTACAAATTTCATGGACATAAAGAGATTCCTAACGGTATTGATTAAATTACCCATATGACGAGTATTTCACCACACAATCATATGGATGCTTTTCTCTGTATCAGCATTACTTTTCGATTCCAGAATGTAGCCAACTGCTCATTCTTATAACTTCGACAGCTAAACGCAAATCTATCACGTGTAATTCAATAAATCGTGATTGGACATGATTTGAATTGCCCCTATTCAATTGAAATACACCGAGATCGATCTTTTGGTACTGGAAAAGAGACAAGAAGTTAAAGTCGTTTGTCAAACTGCCCCTTCTTCGCCACGCACTCAAGCACGCGTCAAGGGAGCCTCTGATGACTCTGAACAAATGAACCGCGACGGACGTGTCGAACAGGTTGTGCCTCGTCGTTCGCGTTGCTAACAATGCCAAGATGGAAACAAAGAGAGATTCTATCTGCCTGACTTATACAGTAGTTTCTGCTACTGCAGTGGTTTCTACCAACATTACATGTGTGCCCATGATTGCATTAACAGATTTAGGACACAATGATTCGCATTGAACGACCAAACGCTCGGGCTTCAATTTCCGGTGCACTCTATTATCGTTGCTATGGATCAATTACTCATGCGTTTACAAGGAATCGGTATTAAAATCGTTTTGAGTTCACTTTCAAATTCAACACTACATGAGGGATTCAGTTTGAATTCATTACGAAAACCTATCCTAATGACAGGAGGATATTATGAAATTGACACTATCAGTTGAATTAAGAATCGCTTAAATGTACTCTTCGTAAAACTATGGTGGAAGCCAACGAAATCAAACTTGAACCCAGTTCAATTTTTCTTGTAAACGGGGATCACATGAATGCAGAAAACTTGACTCAGTGAGTTGTAAATGTAATCATTATCAGTTTGTACGTTCCTCCATCTGTATAAATGGAACAATCCGTTGACCGCTGCTTATACGAAGTTGTGATTCTACACTTAAGAATATGAAAAGTATATATATATATATGTGTGTGTGTGTGCGTGTGTGTTGGATAAGTTTTAAATTTGACTAAAATCGGTAAAGTACCGGAGAGATTCAGAAGCAGAGCCAAAAAAATCATGATTTGGCGAGTATTTTGCAAAATATATTGTAAATTTCAGAACAATAAGCTAATTTGTCTTAACAAAATTTAACCAACGTTTTGAATTAGAATAATTCCCATATTATATAGGATAAAGAAGTTATAATTAACTGCTGTGTTATTGCGTAGATAACTTCATTCTTTTTTAATAAAAGTTCCAGAGACTTTTAAAATGTGATAGGTAGTACAAATGCTTATTTCCTCTACCACTTCTCTAAAATAGAGGGAGTATTGCTTCGACCCAAAATTTCAAAACGAGATTCGCATTACATTCTGTCTTAAGAATGCTTGATAAAATATAAGATAACTTAATTTGGTTGGTGTTCGCAAACAAGCATGAAACACCAACGCGGAAAGCTGACATTATGTAAATGAGGGATGGTTTTAATTTTAAAACAAAACAACGCCATGTGCTGCTACTTTCTGTACTACAACTATAGTAGTAAGTAGGGTAACACTCGAGAAAAAACTGTGCTACCAAGGTTTTATCGTTAAGACACGTTTTGAATCTCCCTAAAGCCAAGAAAAGAATTTTTAACAGAAAGTCCGCGCACGCGCGTCTGTATCTTCTAGAGTATGTGTGTGTGTGTGTGTGTGTGTGTGTGTGTGTGTGTGTGTGTGTTTGTGTTAGTGAGTGTGAACAGCATCACTCAAAAACGAAAATTCCGTTAAATACCAAACTCAGCGCCACACACACACACGCGCGCGCGCGCGCACACACACACACGCACACACACAAATTCTCATTAAGTGTTTGCAGCGGGTGCTGGAGCCCCAAAGCACATATGTAGTCGACACCTGTGTATAAGCTCATGGCGAATCTATTCAGTGCCTTCACAATTACAATTTATATAAACATAACGCAAGGATAGAAACTTATTTCATGCTGTCTTAATACTACTCGACCACGACACTATTGCACTTGACCTTGCGGAAACTTGCATTTGAATACTCGCAAAAGCCAGTGCAATACGATCTATTGTGATCGATTTATAAACTGGCAACACAGGCCTGGCCGTAAATATAGAAACGTGTAAGCTTCTTCAGCGCTTTTCCTTCACACTGTGTACATCGCGCGTCGGCCGCCGCAGATCGGATCCCGCCGAAACAGTTTTAATATCCCCACAATCGCCTCACGTTCTCATAGTTACAGTTACAATTATAATGATAATAAGCACATATCTTATCATAAGAGATGTTGGAAATGTTGTCCTCCTCTATGTACATATTTCTGGCATCTTCTCAGGAATTCATACTCGAGAGTTCAATGAATTTCTCGCCTGATATATTCTTTTGAGTTCCTTTAATATATGAGGTTTGTTGCACAGAGTTTATTTTACACGTAATCATTAGATTGGGTAAATTTTTATAATCTGACTTTGCGAAATGATAGTGATAAAGTAACTGGTGCACGCTTAACACGTTTCTCTGAGGAAGCACGGTTCCGTTTGTACGGCTGGGTTTCGTCGCAAAATAACAAATATTGGAGTACGAGAAACCCGATTATACATACGAGATTCCCTTGCCTGATTCGAAATTGATATACACTATATGTATACGGAATAATAGGACCAGTTTAACAAAAAATAAGTTCAGAGAGATACAGGAATGTCATACTCACACCATTTTGAATAGTTGACCCACGTTAAATGTCAGTTTTTTTTTCCAACTAGAGTGCTACCGCGCATACAGCTGATGGTTGTTACATTTAATTCAGGAAATGTTTGAAGATAGATCCCTGGCTTAATTGTTTGCGACTTTTTTCTATGAGGGAACTTAAAAATAAAATGTATGTAACAAACCCCCATACACTGGAAGAACTAAGAAACATCGGGTGAGAAATTGACTAAATTTCAGATATTGAATTCCCGAATATGAATGCAAATTTTCTGAGAAGATGCCGGAAAGGTGTGGATGTAGAAGTACAGCATTTTCAAGATCTCTTATGATAAGGTATGTGCTTATTATACTTGTAATTGTAGCTACAACTATGAGAGCGTGAAGCGGTTGCGGGGATGTCATTTCTTTCGGCCATAAACCGAGTGAGGCGGCCAGCGTCCGAGCCGCCGAGGATAGCCGCAGTGTGGGTGAAAGGAACTGTAGCTTTCCTGTTTGCGACTACGTCAAACATAAGAACTAGCTAATCAGAGCGCGAGTGTTTATTCGGAATCTCATACACCTCATCGTGTCTGTTGTACAATCTCAATTCAGAATCTCCTAACACCTGGCCATGAGTCGACTCATAGACACCACTTACCTCACTGTACGAGGTTACAACGCATATCAAGAGTGGTTGCAATATCAATAAAACTAATGTATAAATTTTGAGTTCCAGCGAAACAAATTACAAAGTTATTGATTTTCTTTTATTTTTATCTTATTTAGAGTTAAGAAGAAATTAAACTGGCCGGTAAATTAAAAACTATGTAGCAGTAATAATATTTTGTTAATTATAAAGTAAAATCATAGTATGATAACAGCAATGTATGAGCTAATAGTTTTAGTGAGTAGTGTCATTAATTATCTTATATGACCTGGAATTGAACGGGTTAACTCCAGCCATATAAATGTGTAAAGAGTTTAGTACAAACAAGCAAATACAAAATTGTCTAATTTATTTTTATGTTTTCAAATGACATATTTTGCCATGTGTGCTGCTAGTCTCTTCGCAGATCGTCAGTAAATCAGCTGTTTCACGCCCTGTTAGGAGACTGTTTCCATTTCGTTTTGCCAATACTACCACGTCCAAAATTTCAGGCTGTTTTACGTCTTAGTATAATCGCCTCATTTTGATCGTGAATGCCCTTTAATTTCACATGCAGTGGCATTGAATTGGATATTAATTTCAGATTCTTAAAACGTTTAATACCCATTCTCGTAGCATACAGCGTCACAAACGACAGGCACTGATGATACATGAAATGGCTAAGTTTGGGATACCTCTCCGGCATTTGCCAGATATGAGGACTGAGGAAAATCTGAAGAAGAAGAAGAAGAAAGAATAGTAAGGGAGGACGGTCGTGGCGTGATTGGAACTGCGGATCTCCCATTCATCAGTCCGTACCTTAATGACTTCGTGTGATTTGACTCAAAATAAGAATACTGAGATAACCCAAAACCGCCGAAGAAAAGGAATTCTACATTTTGAATTATTAGCAATTAAAATTAGAGTTTTAAAATTGCCGCCATTCATTCCACCAACTGCTCCATCATCACCTTTCCTTTCATCCATTTCGCCTTCATTTCGTTTCATCTACTTCCTTCATCCCATACCAGGCATCGGGCTGATCACCCATCCTGGATATTCTGTCTGCTCCATGAGAGTCTGCTCCTCCTCGATGGGCCTCTGACCCCAGGCACCCGCCTGTAAGTCCTGGGGGTGTAAGTCCTACATAAGCGGAGGTTAAACAGTGAAAGAAAGAAAGTTTTAAAATTGAGCAGCACAGTAAAGACTGCAAAGGATTCACATGATTAGCTAGCACTTATACTTTACGCTGAATTTGAATGAAGCCTCGCGCCTTTGTTGATAGCATTAACCAAGAGTCATTTTGTATCTGGTATGTGACACATAAGTTATTATTTGAGACTTTTGGATTCACAATCCGAATCTGCGCTTCGAAAGGTGGCGTCAAGTGTGGTTTTTATTTAATTTAATCTTTCATTATTTTATTTAACGTTTTAATGCTGCTTATACTCTCCTTTTGTGGTGAAATATGCACAGAACTAAGTGGTATCGATGAGTGAACATTTGAAGTTAATCAAGTAAGAAGTGAAAAAGAAAAGCCACTGGAACGGTAGAATCATTAGAGGAACATTGTAGCCTGAAAAGAAAACCGTGTTTTCTGCGGTAAAAATCTAAGTAGGTGGGTTTTACTAACTTGTTATGCTGAATTCAGAAATGTTTTCTGTTTTGTGGTATCACGTCTAGTTAATCGGCAATAGTGAAAAAATATTAATTTGTAATTATGTAGAATGGGCAGAAGTGGGGGACGCAGCACCGGGCAGCAGGCTTTGGCCCGACAACGAGCTGTTTAATTCTAATTACAGATAATTTTCCATAACTTTTCATAATTGAATGGACGTATTACAAATTCATAAAATTTACTTTTAGGTTTCCTAACACACATAAACGGTATTAGAAATGATGTGGTTTGGTTGTTGCTTTGATTTACGTTTGAGAGAGAGAGAGAGTGAGAGTGAGAGAGAGAGTGTGAGAGAGAGTGAGAATGTGAGAGAATTAGTACACAAACAAATCAACATAACAAGCAATGTAAAAGGTAGAAACCAAAAGCTTACTCACATTACATCCTTGGAAATGGACGTTATAAATCCTCGCTCGGTCTTTTCCTTTTCCCAACACATATTTGTGTGTTCTCGAAATTCTAAAGTGCTGTCTGGAAAGGTCGTCACGTGCTATCCCACAGCAGTCATCGGCTTAGGTCCAAACGACCTTCATACCATCGTTCCACATGTTTCAAATCCTAATGAAACCTTTCACCTTGCTCTTCACTTACTACTCCTAAGTTGGGTGTAAGAATCAAGATGTCAGGCTAAAAATGAAGCTTCAGGCTCATGTTACAACCAAGAAATTTGAACTTGTTCAACATTTTTCTTACAATCTCTTTGTATTGAGGATCCTTGGTGTTGTGAATCATTCCCTTGAATGATTCCATGCATCTGACTCAATTTTACTAGTTATATCTGTGAAACACCTTCCAAAATCAGCTTCCGAATCTGTGGTCCATCAAAGATTCCTTCTCTGATTTTAGATGCGACGATGAGGAAACTTTCGTGGTCAGGTACTGGAAACACGAATTGTTTCTGTCCAACCTAAACGAACTGTTTCATCAATCCAATTTGATGTCTAAGGTTGGAAGTAAATTTTTTCACTATCAACAAGATGTTCATTTCACGTAGCCTTGAGCCGAACAATTCACTATTTTCTTTGATGAGACGTAATTCTCTTTTCAGATCGTTTAATTCGGATTGAGTGAACTTGTCTTTTGGTCGCTCTATTGGCTCAAAATACATCTCTTCATCATTGGAGGTCAAGTAGCTGTTTTCATATTCGTCAGTCAAGTTATCAGGTGGAGTAGAAACTGTAGGTGAGGTCCATAAGAACGGGGTGTAGCTGATGGGATATTTGTATACTTTATTTATTTTTTGTTTTTCTTATTTTAACAGGTAATGTCGATCACAAAAATAAGAGTCATAGTAAAGATTCTTCTGCTCACGCCATTGCATGGGTATTGCAAACGGCACTGCCTTCCTTTTTCCGGATATCAATAACGCAGTCCCTCGACACAAGTGTTGCATGCAATATGAGGTGCAATTTTTTTTGTCTTAATCTCCAACTTTCAAATGGTAGTACGAAAAACATAGCATCTTCAGAAAGGAATCTATTTGACGCATCTTGGAATCGAACACCTAACTTCCACAAATGTAGAGAATTTCTGGGAATTTCGCTGGCACCGCCTTCTTTGCAACTCTGATACACAGAGTGTTTTTAAAACATTAAATCAGAAACTTCACGAATAAACAAATAACTAGGGTTTCTGCATTCACAATAACGTACACACGCACACAATATTTAACTTCTCGGATCACGATCTTCAGTACAACTGATAAGGTAAAAGGAAATTGATCCCAATACAAATCGCCGAATGTATTTTAATACTTCTGTTTATGCGAATTATCATTTATTTCCTGAACATAAATATGTGTTTTCTTATCTACTTTGACGCTTCCAATGTGCTCGTGCTCTGCAGGGAGAGTGGTTAGCAGATAAAATAAAACTACGATGTAACGCTACGACTGCATACTCATTAAACATGAAATAAATGCTCACAGTTATATATCAGTTTATATAATTTCGATATAATTCTTGAAAATAACTCTCAGTATTACATCTTACGGAGTAATACTAAAAAAAGAAGAGAGAGAGAGAGAGAGAGAGAGAGAGAGAGAGAGAAAGAAAAAGAAAAAAACAAAGCAATAAACAAACAAAAGCAGATTTGGGCTGAACTTGACGTGGATAAAACAACTGATATAATTTTGAATTTTGGTACTCAGAATATGACTTAATTAAAACAACCTATTATCTACTTCACCGCAAAATCGTGTTGGCATATTAATCGACGGGACTTTAAATAATATGACATTAAAAGCTTGTGTATAAAATGATAAATATATTTCACTAGAAAAGCCTGTAATTATTTTATATATTATCGCTAAATTATTATAATTACATTTGGAGAAAGTCATGGTTCTTTGAACATGTTCTGCAGATTAAGAAACAAATCCATTTTGTCTTTAAGACTAGTATTGAATTTGTGTATTAGTTGATAAAGATTTTTATAAAAAAATAAGTGTTATAACCTAAAATTACCATTGTAGTGTGCCTTTTATGTCACAGATACGAATTTAGTAAATTATTTAACAACTTTCTAAGTACATTGACGTTATGTGCGTCTATTTGGCCGCTGATGACCTTAGCTGTTTAGCGCCCTTAACCGCCCCGTCTATTTGGTAGTAATCCGCCACTGAACGTGAAATTTTCTCTCCCAGATATGGTTCCGGAAATTAGACAATGTTGTTCTGTTTTATGTAGTAATTTTCTAGCAATTAATTCATTAAGTTGAGTTTAATATACCTGTCCATTGTGTCCCCGTATTTGAAAGACTGTTAAATTAGGTATCTGTTTTAATCGCCCGACATTTTTTTAAAAACAGGGTTTATAATTGTGTTGTACGCTAATAATTTATGGAAACTAAAGATTTTCAGTTAATGCACCGATCGCATTTGCTTCTTGTTTGAACTATCGTGTAAATATGGTGGTTACTGCCTGTAACTTATCTTTACTTGACACTTGTGAATGATGTATTATTGAAGTCCTCTCTGATGACATTTATGATATAATCAGGACAGTTTGTGAGCTGTAAATGTACTGAATATTGAAGGAAAATATACCGCAAACGCCAAAATGTGGTATAGCAAGAAAGGGCAACTTGACATCTTTACGATGTTTTAGAATCGTAAACTTGGAACAAGCTTGCGCACTACTCAACATGATTGTGCCCGCTGTCCAGGACAGATGGTGATTTCAATGGATTTGAGAGTATGTGATGGTCATTGGGACAGATGTGTGGGGAGTGACCACTGCGTCATGCCTCATTGTTTGGCTGCAGTCCGACACTTGGCTTCTAAGCCTCTAACATAAACATCTAGAGGCTGTCGCCCTCATGAGAGATGATGGCTTTAAAACGACCGTACCACAGTTGCAAACCGTGACAAACACGGTCTCTGCTGGTGTTCAAGGATGTTATAACTAAACATAGATTTTGGCCAGCTAGCAAAATCCCGCCTTTAAAACGGGTAGAATATACAAATGCACATATAGAGATGGGTGAAGCTCAAGGGATTATTTCCTTTACAAGTATTACCGGATTGAAGGGCTGTAGATATAAAAATAATATTGGTATAGATAATATAGGTCTGTAGATAAAAACTACAATGGAAAGGTTTATGAGCACTGTTCTGTATTTCATAGACATGTAGAAAATCGCTTTGAAATACCGAGACGCTTGGCAACAGCGTGTTTTCCCTTGTAGGTAGATGAGAATATTGTACATGGCAGGTAAGGCCAGGTTACCGTAGAAGAGAATGTAGGTATGTTGTTTTTGAAGCCTCCGTGAATGTGTTAACGCATTACACTAATTATATTAACTTCTAATAGCTGTGTTTATTTCCTATGGCAGTTCTTTCGAACATTTTCAGTAATATGCTTCATTTGTAATGAGTGGTATTAAAACTGAAAGATGTTTATTTAATTTTGAATAGAAGAGTAAAAGTAAATAAAACTTTTAACTTACACATTTTCTTATTACACACTTTTAAGTCCAGAGCCTTCGTTTGGCCACGCATGGCTAGCTTAATGGCAATTCTTTGGCACCGGGAAGCACGCTATTTGCAGGCGGAGTCGATATTATTTAAACACATAGATTTCCTATGCAATAAATATAATACGTACAATAACCACATACCTTCGTCATAGCAGACGTAGGAAATGACATCCTGTGTCTCTACGCATCTCTCACACCTTTTAAGAAAGTTTGCATTAACCCTTGTTGATTTGTCATGGCCACGTAAATAAAACCATGCTTCGCCCACAATAAGAATTAAACTTCGGCCATTAGAGCGATCATTAACATTATCCTATACCCAATTTCAGAAAATAATTGTACCCATATTATCGCGTGGTTGCAATTTCTGAACTACAGTTATGTTATAGGGTTTTAATTTTCAAAGTTTAGTGCCATTCCAAGTAAAACTTTGCAAAATGCCTGATTCCTGTGTAAGCTTCCTCAGAGATTACTTTGACTTCGTTTTAACTTTTCTCTGATGTCATTGAGGATTCCTCCATGATAACATTATCACGAATACATTCCGTTATCTTAAATTTATTCAATGGATTTTGAACCGTGCCTATGCGAGGAGCACGAACAGCAGGAAATCTGTCTTACCAGAGTTTGTTGTCAGATAGGAATCACATATGAAGATTCGTTTGCTAAAGTATAAGCGCTTCCTGACATTATAGCACCACTAACATACTATGACATTGAAACACGTGGTGTCAGAGCGAATCAACCTCTGTGCAACACAGACCTGCTTAAACTGATTAGTCGGCACACGGAGAGGAAACAGAACCGGTTAGAAATAGAACAGTGCAGGGCAAGCAACCCCCCGTAATACGGCCACGCGATGAAACGAAGACTCTGTAGAGCTCAGATAGGTGCAGTATTTTATGTCTATTAGATATAAAATGCATAGTTATATGGCCAAAGTATTCAATGGAATTAAAGGCGTTTTATTTCACAATGTAAATGCAACAAAACAGATAGGTATATTGTTTTATTTAAACATTTAGTGGATGAAACTGACGACTAAACTGGCCTATTATTATTTAAACCTATTAAAATTGAAATAAAAACGTCAGAGGCAAAGTTCTTCATTTCGGATATAAGCGAGCAATGCCCCGGCGGTTTGAGGGATCTGTGAGGTCAGTAGTTCAAGCAACTTTCGGATGTCTTAACTAGAATAAATTACCACTTATACAAGATAACATTGCTAAATTGTAGCGAAACGAGATACTTAAGGGATAAAGTGAGGATAACATAATATTTTGTTACATTCACTAGACTTTCAGTACCCACTATGGTTTATTTTTATGTAGCTTAGGTTTATCGGTTTTACAAACTTACACAAAATTTCTTCCGATTGAAGAGAACTTCATAGGTATCCTCAGAAAATTCAGATATGCATTTAATTTTTCATGTGAATATCTCAGGTATATGGTATTTTAATTAAAATTGTTATAATAAATTTTTAAAAATCAAGTATAACAAAAATATTCCATGTAAAGAGTAGTTATTTTCTTGAAAATTTGTGTCGCATCTTTGGAGAAAACTGAACTTAAATACCAAGTTTGATATTTATCGGACTTTCCCTTTTTTTAGTTTTGCTGTTTTTAGTTTTTTAGTTTTATATGTTCTTCTAAAAATGATCTTTTCTTGCGTTCAAAACATGTAGTTGTAATGAAATCTCGTCATGGAATATTTGGATGAAACAAGTACTTCCTGTGATTACTGTAAGCTGTACTTAGTCTACACACTACTAAAAATATAGGTTAGTAGTTATTCTATCATATACCTCAATACGACTTGTTTCGACTGCCTCTACGATCCCGCGGTCAGTGCTTTGTCGTCTCAATCCAGAGTCCCGGGTTCGATTCCAGACCGGGGCCGGCAAGTTTAGCCAGAATCATTCCCTATCACCTACAGAGACTGGAAGTATCAGTGTGCGAGTGAATGTGAGTGTGTTTAATGTTTAAAGCTGTTAAAACCAACATTAAGAAACCATAGGGGAGGAAAGGGAAAAGTGAAAATAGTATTTTTTTTCGGAGTTAAAGGTTATCAATACTGACCAACGTATTTTCTGGAAGTATCAACACTTCCAGCTAACAGACAGAAGCTTGTTCATTTTGTGCAGACAATTGCTGACCTATGGTTTAGTGAATTTCTTTATACAATTTGAAATGCGAAATATATATTAGTCACTAAAATGTAGTTGATTAACACTTATTTTAAATAATACATATAATCTTTAGAGTATTGTCTATTTTACGGGGTTACTATTTTGCAATTTGTTTTATTAGATTTGACATAACCTCCAATTTTAAATCGAAGGTGCTCTAGGCAAACTAGAAAACTTAAGTCCAACGTTATCGTATTTCCTTTTGATCGGGTTTATTTTCGGGTGCAGATTTTGCTTCTGGAGAAGTGCACTGAGCCAGTAACACAGCAACAGTGCCACTGGAAGAGTTGAGCATACATAACACCCCAGCTGAGAATCCCAAACTTACAAATGATCCCATACCAGCACAAATAAATCTGCCCCAAAATGATGGTTCCATTCCTATGGCGTGAAACCCGAGATAAAGACAATATATTTTTTCACAACTGAAAACCAAAAGCTAAGAAAACAGATATTGCAATATATCAAGAGAATGATAAAGAACTCAACGAGTTACGTCAGTATAACACCTCGTTACAGTTCAAATAATGCCAACTAGGAACAAAAGATTCGTTAGGATGTTACATTTCCACTCACAAAATTCGACCTTTTATTCCTAAACCATTTCGAAAAAAGAATTCCAATATTTTCATAACCTAGCACACCCAGATGTTTAAAAGCACAGTTGAACACATTACTTCCAAATTCATATGGCCAAGAACGAGAAACGACATTCGCAAATGGACACAAAATTGTATGAATTGTCAGCTAAACAAAGTGACAAGATATACAAAATCAAAACTTAGAGAATTCAAGCAATCAGATGACAGATTCTGCGTAGTGCATATAGACATCATTGAACCATTACCACCTTCAGAGTGCAATGTGTACTGTCTGACCTGCATTGATCGTTTCAGCGGATGGATGGAAGTTGTACCTTTGTACAATATTACGGTTCAAGCAGTATTTTTATGACAACTGGATCATTCGATTTGGAACACCTATTTCAATTATAACTGATCAAGGAAAACAGTTTGAATCAGAATTGTTTAGAAACTTAGCGATGCTCTGTGACGCAAAAGTTCAACATACCACCGCTTATCAGCCGCGATCAAATGTGAAAATGGAGCGGTTACACAGAACACATGACAGCAATCAGAGCTTACAACAATATTAAATGGACCGAAAGTTTGCCAACAGTTCTTCTAGGATTACGGACAGCTGTTCGAGAAGATACTAAATATTCAGTTGCCCAACAACAATTAGACTTCCTGGGGAATTTTTTGAATGTAAATCCTGACACATTAGTATGACAACTTCAAAATATTATTAGACAACTGAAGCCTACTTTAATTCTCAAATATTCATCAAAATAATTTTTTGTCCATAAAGATCTTCATTCTTCTTCACACGTGTTCCTCAGGAACGACAGGTCAAAAAGGCTCTAGAACATCCGTATGAAGGACCATACTTAGCACTGAAGACAGAAGACAAATATTTCACAATAAATATTAAAGACAAAGACATTAATGTCACTATTAACAGACTGAAGCCTGCCTATCTACTAGGCCATGAAGAGACAACGATTCCACCTATACCTGATTAGCAGAGCACAGGTTCGGATGACAGCAGGGAATCAGAAAATACCGTACAAATAAAAACTACAAGGAAAGACAGAGTAGTAAGGTTTCCCGACTATCAACACTGCAGTTTCCAATGATTTTGATAAATTCTGTTATGCCATTTAAAAATTTTATGGTTTTTTCAGGGCATTGTAAATGTATTTTATATTGCATGACTTTTAAGTTAATTTTACTTATTATGTGTATATCTAAACGTAGCTTCATTACTGGCAGAGGAGTAATGTGGCGGTAATGCCAGCAGATATTCTAAAGAACTTTACGTTATATCGATGTTATGGATTAAATGTTCTCCTTTGATTATGTACTCTTTGGAGTTAGATTGCAGCAGTTGCGATGGAGTTGTTGATTAAAAAAGTTAAGAAAGAAAAACTCAGTAAACTTTCCGTTTACAGTTGGTATAGAAAATTTATTCATTTAATATATTTAAGTAATAACTGGGCAGAACATAACAATAGTAAAAACAACTGCTTCAGAGTACGTGAAATCCAATACAAAACTGGTGGAAAATTGCTGGAATCACCCACTTATGAACCAATATTTCGACCAATATTTCTGGAAACCCAAATCTTACAATGTGTTGCATACTATTCAACATGACAGTGACACAATCCCAGAATTAAAAAGAGAAATATTAGCAGATGTTAGGTGCTTGTACATGTTTACGGGTCAAGAGGAAGATATACTGCTAGGGGAAAGTCCACCAAATTCACTAGAACGTGACATTGTTCAAGAAATGAGAGATGGAAGATTTTATTTGAACATTTTTAAAAGTATTTATTTAAGGTCGCAGAACTCGCTGGGTTTATTTTGCGACCACAATATTACATGAAATACATTAGACATACAAACCAATAATGAAGCAACAAAGACTATTGCTAGAACATACATAGAATATTACATAGGTAATTAACAGTACTCAGTAGCATGATAAATAATTAAGAAATATTAAGTAAAGTGTTACAATTTATATTGATTTATGCATAGCAGTATCTTTAAAATAACAGATAGTATTAAGAAATAACATTGGATAATTCAGAGCTGTAGTAATTTCTGATATTCTATGTTTGTTCCTAGAAGTACTGTATGTGGTACATTCTGTAAGGATGTGGTTTATTGGTAGGAGTGATCTACAGAAGCTGTATACTGGTGGCTCATCTTTGGATATCAGATATAAGTGAGTTAGTTTGGTGTGTCCAATTCTTAATTGTGCCAATAAAACTTGATCACTTCTTTGTAGCTTATATATAGATGGCATGTATTTATATAAAAGTCCATTGCCGCTTCTGTAGTATGAGGTCCAAAGCTTCTTAATCTTCTTATTTATAAAGGACAGTAAATCTCTGTGAGGAGTATGGATTTTTTGGTTGAGGAGTTATGTATGCTTTTGTTTGCTGCATGGTCTACCGCTCATTACCATTACGCCACAATGTGAAAGTGTCCACGAAATTATAATTTCTTTCCCCTTATTTTCAATGAAAGGATCAGGATCTGAATGTCCTGTTTTAGTATATTTGTTGTCCATGGGTCACTAATTTCTTGTATGAAACTGAAGGGGTCAGAAAAATAATATGCTGGTCTTCCATATTTTCAATGTTCAGCATTGCCTGTTTGATTATGTACAGTTTACAAGTAAACATGGAAAATAAACTATGTAGTTTAAATGACAGAACTTAGTCTCTGAACCGTACTGCACATCTGCTTACTTCACTACTTTGGATCCATCTGTGTATATTGGCATGTAATTGGTGAATTTATTGTATTTATTATTTCATTGTACATACATTTAAACACCACTTGATTAGTTTTTGCTTTGGTGTGTTGCAGTAGATATAATTTTATTGTAGGTTTTAATGGTGAGCAAAGTGATAATCTAATAGTATCCCTTGTTTTCTCCGGAGGTATAGTAAAATTAAGCTATTTACAGCATTTGCTTACTCTTAAGTGTGGTGGGATCTGGTTGGCTCTGCTTTCAGCATCTTCATCATAAATTATACTGGAAAATAGGCAAATAAATGAAGGTGGACTTCTGTTTGCTGCTATTATAAGTGCATAACGTAGAGTTCACTGTTTCCTTCTGATGTTAGGGGTATCTCATGTGTTCCAAATTGCAGCTTCTTAATTGCTATTCTTAATGCAGAACTTTGGATAGGATCTAACGTTTTAAGTGCAGTTGGAGATACGTGGGCTACAGAATGGACTTAATAAAGTGTGAATAAGCAATTTGTGATCTTATACACCTGTAACTGTGAAGTCATATAGATATTGGTTTTGGTTGTTCTACATAAAAAGGACAATAACTGTGCATTTGCATAACTGTAACTATTAATATAAAACTTAACTATGAAGCCATATTCTATCCATTATTAGGTTAGAGGGTATATATTTTCTTTTTGGGGAAGTTAACAGATACATCTATTTTGTAACAGATAATGCAGTAATATAGTAAATAAATATTGATAGCTTATTTCCCAAAACCTGGCATTTTCTGCATGTGCCCTTATTCAGCTAAATCCTCAATTCTGTCAAACCCTCCAGCCTGTATTAGGAGTCTTAGGCATTGTGACTTTGTCCAATTTTTCAACTGCCACTCTCTCAGTTCTCATTGTCACTGTTCTAAGCTATTATCTAGTTCAATTTCACTGGAAGTTCACTTCACCTGTCAGTTCACTAAGGTGAACTAGTTCAATTATCCGTCACTTCACTTCCTCGCGACATAGCCTCCTCTTCCACTGGGTAGTCGAACATAAGACCTCCACAATCCCTCGCACCACAGCAGCACCCGCTGCATGCCACAGCAGTCGTACAAACTCACTCCGAGAATCGTACTTGATGCTGGACGGAAACCTCATCCCCAACTCGCTTGCTCACCACTGATCGACGCAACTCAACTAACTGCTTTCGCGAGAACGCTCGCTTATATAGCCAGAGGAATATTCTACAGAACATTCCAGAACTATTTCGACATACGTTCTGGAGGAGGAGAGAAGAAACTTGCAGAAGGTTCTGGTTTTCTGTTGAAAGCGCTTCTGGTGTTTACAATGGCGAGCGGTACATATCATTGTTTACTCCAAGAGTCCGGCGCCGACTTCCTGATATCCTTCGGTAATAGCCGCTGCGTCACAGTATCAACATACAAGCAGTATCATCCAACGAGTAGTATGTTGACAGAGACCAATGGAACCGCACTTGAATACTGCAGAAAAATAAATAAATTACCTTTGATTGACATGGAATTAAATGAGCACTATAAAGTAATCACCTCCGGTAATTTACTAATATCTGTTTATGAAAAAAACATAAAAATACTCAAATAGTCTCTGTATCTACACTGATGGCTCGAAAATGGAAGAAAGTAGTGGATGAGCTATAATGTATAATGATTGCACCTTTCAATATAAACTACCATCAGTTTTTTCTGTGGTTACGTTTGAATTGCATGCCATTATGTACACGCTGCAATTTATTCGAGGCGCATTCCAAAACTAAGATCTGGTGAACAATATTTAACGGATGACAAGCCTGAATGACGTTTCACGCCTGCAGCACTGTCTACTGACTCCTGAAGGAATCTACCGCAGTGTCGGTGTGATGCAGTAGGCGTTTGCCAGTCGGTGAGAGCAGATCGCAATGGCCGTGACAATCGTAGATCCTGCAAGTTGTGAAGTGCGTGATGTGATTAGATTTTTGCTGGCAAAAGGATCGTCAGCTGCGGACATCCATCGCGAGTTATAGCTCTTGTATGAACCGGACGTAATGAGTAACAAAGAGCTTCGACGCTGGTGTCGAGAATTTCGAAATGGCCGCACAAATGTGCACGATGAAAAGCGAAGTGGTACGCCCAGTATTCGGACCGACGACATCGTTGAGCAAGCGAACCAAAAACTTTCGAAGTGATCGGCGTTTGACGACTAGTGTTCTGGCTGATGAATTCCCAAATGTTGCTCAAACCTAACTTTATCTGTAAACAGGCAATGACGTAAGTCGCATGGCAACAGGGACATGTAAAGCAAAACACTAGCGGTGCACCTATGATGACAACATAACCAGACGTAACCAAGAGTGCATGTAGTTCCATTATTCCAACGTTCTGTCCGTGTGTGTTTCCCATGATTAATGATTTGGAGAAAACGATTTGTAACATGGAAACAAAACGTTTCCAGACCCATGCTCATAGAACATAATTTCTTTGTCTATGTGTGAGGAATGTGTCCTGCAATTTGTGTCGTACATTTTTGTTAAACACTGTATATGAAGTAAGAGGAGAGAAAGAAAGCTAAAGTTTATGTGTACAGCTATCTCATGTAATACTCAGTAAGATGTCTTAGCTGTTAAGTTTTTCCCCTAACAATATGATGCAACCTCCACTGGTAGAGAATATCATAAAAGAGAAATCGGGGTGCCAGGACAAGTAACAGCTTTTGTGTCCAGCCAGAGCCAAGGTTTTGCAAGCCACCCTCACTTGATTTCACATTCCAAGTAATTAGATCACGTGGCTGGTAGGACCTAATGATGCAATGCAAGATGTTTGAAATGTTCAATAAGCTTCTACGCTTCCGTCAGTAGCCAATCGGAATTAAGAAAAGCAAATGTTCGGGTGAAGTTCAGAATATATAAAGTTAGAAAATACTATTAGTGAGCCCAAAATGTTAAAATGATTCAGCTTGCCTTCACGTTACTGGGGGAGGCGAAGTCACGCCAAGACGAATACAATGTTCGCGCGTTATACCGCAATGGAACAGTGGAAGTGTCGTGCTTAAGTCTTACTATAAAATAAGACAGGTGCAAATTGTGACCAGTGTGTGCAAATGCAATAGTGGAAATGTTGTAGTAATCAATATATGACTAGTTTATACCTTTTCTCTCTGCTCTGAAATCTCCATACCTTCTCAGCTCTACCGCATGCACAACAGAGACAGCTAGCAGAAGAATTAGAGACCAGGGGATAAGAAATGCAACACTAGTCAGTACTATCACCGAACGATACTTTACCTTTGTTTAAACAACAACAAACACCTATAATACACTAATAATTCAACAACGCCGATGGAGGCAGCAAATTCCTATCTTCAAGCTGTTATAACTCTAAAGTCTTTAATCTAATTATTTAAATGAGCTTTATTTTGATTTGTTACACTTTAATTTCATACTGATAAGTAAACATGTTCTTATTTTATTTAAGTGAAGAAATTTAGACTTGTTCGGGTGTAGGTGGTCTCGGATTAAGAAAAATAATTTTATTACATATGGTAAGAATCTATGATTTAAACACAATCAACATACTGTAATGGTTGCTGATAAGGTTTCGTCTAAAATAATTAAAGAAGTAAATTACTTTACGCCCTCATGGTCGCTCTAGTATGTTTGTTTTGAACTGAAGGCCAAGGAAACTGCTGTGATAGGGTTAAACGATGAGAACGTTACAGTTTTACTACAGTGCTATCTTAGAACATACCTTAACTTGATAAAAGCTTCTTTAGATTTTAATTTTCCTGCATTGATGAAGTACTCACAAGAAGGTACCACTAACCAAAATATTATTTATAATCATCTGCGCTTAACTCATAGCACTTCTACTAACCTTGCTAGCGCACGGAGAGACTGAAACAAACGGAAATAAAGACGAAGTGTTAGTTTGTATTGTGCCAGGTTGCAAAATACAAACGAGCTGTTGTTCTGCTGCAGAACACATGTGATCATCGTGCAACAACCATGAAAATGGTTGCGTTTATTCACTTTTTGTGTTATAACAACCAATTCCCCAACATAACCACCTTATCGACATTGCCGGCTTCTTTTAATGGCACTATGGATTATTCTCAAACTAATATTTTAGTTTTATAAATATCCGGAGATGTTTAAAATAAGTAAAAACGTTATATATACCTTTGTGAATATTATAAAAAGAATTAGTATATGCTTAACGAAATTCGGACTTTTATCTATAAAATGAAACTTGGTACAATATGCTGAAATAAAGGGTTCTGGGGCTATGCGCAGTTAAAATGCGAAAACATGAATTAATTCGATGCACTTATTGTTCAATAACGTGACAATCTTGGGTTTTAGATGCTGATATTTAATAAGTAATGTTTTCCTTAGCACTTCTTATCAATAGGAAAAAATGCAACTTAAAAGATGCGAGGATTTTTGCGGTTTTATTTCACATGAAATGTCCCATACACGACACTGTCTAAGTGTTCCTGGTTACTCTTACGATGCTGCAACTGTTATTTGTTCGCCTCGCTCTACAATTCGGTAACTTGCTTAACCTTGTCACGTCATTTATTTATTCGCGCGACACTTATGAAAATGAATGCACTTTGTGGGTTTTATAGCTGCAATGACCGGTATATGACTTCGCCACTACGTTATAAACTACTTTCCACGAAATTATCAAACGTACGTTAACGTAAATTATGAGGTACATTTGCGCGAACATTTCCGGCGATTAGTGACCTCAAGATTGCGTGTTGTCTACATTTCAAGTGGCGTTATGTGTCCTGATATACACGGCATAACATAAATGGATTCTTATAACACATTTATTTCGCGGGCCAATAGCCGTGGATCTCTGACGATAGTTCTAAACGAAAATTTTTAGGTCATTCTCCATCACATAATATTTTCCCTGATATAACACAGTTATTTCACCAAATATCTGCTATTTTTCGATTTCTACGGCGTCGCCTATAGATTTGGAGGTGGTATAACGCGAAAACGTTTTTCCCTTTCTTGCTTTTACATAAAGGAACTCCACTCTTTCTAGTGCCATAAACTTGAGTATTCTCCAGCAAACGGACTTGTAAACAAAAATACCTTTAATCAAGTTAATCTTATACACAACAAATATTACAACATATAATTACGATTTACAGCTATTTCACAGACACCACACACACCCACACACA
Organism: Deroplatys truncata; assembly: GCA_030765065.1. Lineage (NCBI taxonomy): Eukaryota > Metazoa > Arthropoda > Insecta > Mantodea > Mantidae > Deroplatys > Deroplatys truncata. Next base: position 21,892,059 of record CM060982.1, read on the forward strand.
CACACACACACACACACACACAAACGCACACGGTATCAAATTAATCATAAAACGTTACAAACATTAAAATTATTCTGCGCTCGATACCTTAATCCTGCCTCAAATTCAAGCAATTTTAGGTAATGGAAAGGAAAGATGTCACCGATATCACAAACCGATATTGTTATTAAAGTATTCAACCTACCGGTATATTTATACAACAATAACCACTTCACTTCAAAATTAAAAGTTCAGAGATAATCAATGCAAAATATTGCAGCAGTGCACCAAATACCACCGTCATACGTGTCGTCCTCCATGGTCTAGGGGTACTATGCTAGTCTCTAGTTCCCGAGGTCGGTTCAAACCTGGCGGAGGGCAATGGATTTTTTCGGGCGTAAAAATACTTAGCGTGGTTCCTTCGGAAGGAAAGTAAAGCCAGTGATCCCGTGTCGTAGTATATTTACGGCATGTAACAGCTGAAGCCTGATAAAGCGACCTTTTAGCAAAATTCCCGGTCTTTCACTCCAATGTCGCTAAGGGTCGTAGCAGTCGTCCTCATCACTGTATCGTCACTTGAGTTGCCACTGAAGTCTGTCTGAATCATTTTCAGTAAGAAGGCATCACACTTAAGTGTCCATCTTGAGAATTTGTTTCTGCAACTCCGAAAGTATGAGTATAATCTTCCCGGCCCGAGAACGGGTCCGCACATAAACAGTGTACATAGTATCACTCCGCGCTTCCTTTCGAGCACTTCCCCCAGCTGTTTTATTTCGGGAGCTAAGAAACTGCCAGCATTACTTCTCAATTTTATATTAACCACGTTTTTTCTTTTATTACACCAGCTCTGAGTGTCGACGAAAGACATGCCTCTATACTTGGTAAATAAATTAAATGTATTAACTATGTACAAATTCAAGAATGAATGAAGAGAGGTTATGAAACACGTTTTATTACTGTTTATTATAGAAAACGCCTTAATTATTAGGAGGTTCGTTGTATTAACAAACTTGTGCACCTTGAAGCCTATGGCACTTTTTATAAAATCGTCCTCTTTGCCTAAAGCATTGCACATCGATTATTTCTCTTTTTCAGGGTTGTCAGTTTCCGACTCCTTTACTTCCTTTCTCGTGTTGGAAATGTCGTACATTCACAGACACGCCATTTGCTTCCTATGTTAATTCACTGGCATCCTGAACAGCAAGTGTATCGTAACGATCAAACAGTGGAATACATTCAAAACTAAAGTATTTTTCTTTTTTAAGTTCCTTGCCACTTCATTGTATAACTACACCAGACACCGGCAGGGTTTGCCAATCGAGCTCTACTCTTGCTCGCCGTTGGCTGAGAGTCTCAAGGCGGCTCTCAAGTTGCGTCAGTGGCGTGCTTTATTGATAGTGGAACTAAACACACAACAGACCAAATTATCTAACGTGAAAGTCTAAGAAAAGTGAACCAAATTGGTACATTTATAGCGTTGCAAAGTACATGCATGGAATTAGTTATATTTGTTATAATTTGCCAGAACATTTATCTCACCTACTTCTACGTTTAGAGTATTTTTGTCTATTTATCCGTATAATAACTTAATCAAAGGAATAAAACTGAAGCAATGGATGCACGTTTAACTGATCAACACTTAGCGTATCAGGAACAATATTATATTTCAGAAAACAACACCTAAGGCAGATAATACAAACAGAATGCTTTAAGAAATAAATTATCATAAATAATTTATAAATAACTAACAGCAATTATTGAATAGAATAAAATGAAAGTGTAACTTGAATTAAATGTTTTATTTTTGGTTTTTAAGGGTTTCACCAACCGTGAAAACCTGGGGTGATTCTAAGAACTGCGCTCAGAATTTCATCAAACAGGTTACTTTGCTATCGGTGTTTTAAATTTCAAACCGGAGAAGCACGTATATTGGCACCAAACATGCACAAAGTTTTAGCTGTATTTTAATTGAGGAAATCATAAACGAGGAAAAGATTGGTAGAAACCAATCAAGACCATCTTGTTATTAAACTTGTCTTTCAGTTCTCTCTTACTCTGTAGGACAATAATACAATTTATAATTGTAAGTTTGCAGGATCTGAATAACATATACTAAGAATGGATTAGGAAATATATCAAATTGTGCTTCTATACTGTTCAAGTCCTGCATTCGTATCTGAGATTGTTTGTGCAATGTAGTAAGAGTTTCTGTATACTCTTTAAAGTCATGCGGAACATCGAAGAGAGGCAGGCTTTGGAAAGTGGGAAGTATTGTTATTTGCAAGATTACGCTCCCAAGTTGAAGTTTCATTTTTGAAGGCCTTTATTTTATCCCACATTTGGGTTACAACCTGTAGTTTTCTTTGCAGAGATACATTAAGTGCGTTCTGATGCGAAGTCAAATCAGCAAGGAACGCAAGATCACATATCCACTTTGAATCCTTTAAACCCTACTGCATCGGCAAGCTGTCCAAAACTGTGACGTCAACCATCGCTGCTGACCGGTGGACGGGCCCTTGGCGCTGCCTGCTGTCCTGCTCAAAATAATGTACTTGCCGGTGCCTGAACTAACCTTCTCTATCCTGCTATGCACTCAGGCATGATCGCAACATAAACAATACTACATTAGCACGACCGCTGCTTTGCCCAGTCAATAACGCGGGATTAACGATAGTTGAATTGCCGTGATAATAAATAGGAGCTAATTATTTAAATTTTTGGGAAGGTAGAATCAGACGACTGAAAAATTCAATGTCATAGCCGGAATTTGACCCACGGATCTCCCGGTCTCCGTCCGGTTGCTCTAACCACTGAGCTACCATGGCAACATGCCGGCACGCCATTAAATTTTCCAACTGATTCAGATTTTTTCCGGTAAACCACAAGAACACCTCAAATTGTAAATGGGATTTGGAAGCTCTTGCAAAATGTGATATTCTGGCGGAACAAAAGGTAAAAACTCGTAGATCAACTGGCCGCTTTTGCCATCAGTGAAAGAGGCTGTTGCAATATGCACTACCTTAAATATGCGTAGTAGCAAATAAAATACAGGCATGTGACTGCCAGAAACACTTCTGTTATCGGCAAATTCTAAAAGAAATTCTATAGAGCACTCTTTAGAATAATGAACCGTAAAAGGGCATTTAATTTCAGCCTTCATGGTGTTACTATTAGGCCGTTTGAAGAAGACATCCTCCTCTTCCGCTCCAAACGTATCTCTGATAAACGCATTAATGTCCGCGGTCTCATACGTTCCACAGGAAATATTAATGATTTTAAGCTCATCATTGGAAATGTAATGAAACTGATTATTTCTCTGGTCAACTTAGGGAATGGAATAGAAGGTTTCAAAATTCAAAAGGGCGATCTCATAATATTCTTTAGGATCTAACTTTAGCATCATGTATAGTAATGACAGATTCTGTACCACTGGCAGCAGTGGTATAACATATTGTGATAGAAATTGCAAGCCAAGTGTCCTCAGATGACTGAGCTAAAGTTCTGAAATTTCTTGGTATTATACGTCACCTTAATACCTATCTGTTTCGTAGGCTACAGGTTTCCAAATTTACCAAAATAAAACGCAGTGTTGTCAGCCTTCTTTACAGCAATTCGGTGTGTGCCTTTATTCCCAGAGATATCGAGATTTACAACAATTCTCACTTTGTAATGAGGTTTTGAAAGTAGCTTGTCGAGCGTATATACACCGGAAAACGAGGAATCCTTAAACGAATAGCATACAAGTTGACATCAATATCGCTCAGGGATTTTTTCGAGAGAAGTATAGCCCTCTGCCGGAGTGTTCTTAATCCTTCTCTTTGGCAGCACCTCCAGCGCATAACGTTGCAATGATTGATATAAACAGTAGAAACCCAGCATATTTCTTCTTCTGTTCCTCAAACCAGTACCAAGGCCTACCTTGCCGTTCATTTATTGTTGTTAACAACCTCGCAGATCACTTTTCGCCTATACGTACATCGGATGATTTAAACCTTGTCCAGGCCTTCTAAGCCAGAATCCTTGCAGCAATGTGTGTTGTGTTCAGCTTAGACAATGTCGTACTGCTTACAAACTCTGTCTAAGGGATAAATTCCCGGGCATCCTCTCTTTGGACATTTTTATCTTTGTACCAGGCCCATAATAACCATGGGCAGGCAAATGCGCCTCCAAAGGTAGCCCAATAATTTGAATGGATTATATGATTACAATGCCCTTTTATACATTTCCTCTTGCGGTCCCAAGCTAACCTAACCTAACTTAACTCTAGAATTAGACTTAACTAGAATGAATTAACGCAGTCCGCAGAGCAGTCCCTTTGGCACGAATCGCCCCTCGTGCCGTATGCCCCGAAGGGAGGACCCCTGCGCCGAACGCCGCGGTGCCTTTCGCGCCGTCCGAATCGTGGGGCAGTCACCCGCTCCACCCGATAGAGCGCGTTCTATCGCTGCCGCGGCGTATGCGTTCAGAACCTCATACACATGTATTATACGAGGTACGTCAAGAAAGTAAGTTCCGTTTCAATTTCTCTCCGCTGCAGCGCTGCGATCGTAGTTCCGCACATGCGCGGTAGACGCTCTGTATCAAGGAGAAGAAACGTGCGCCATTTTGAGATCGCAGTCAGCCACATACGCTTTGTTGTGCTTATTTACAATGTTGGTGTTGACTGAAAATCCCGCCGCTTGTGAAATCAGATCTGTGATTCGTTCCTGAATGCTAGGAAAGTGAAACCAATTGAAATTTATCGGCAAATTTGCGAAGTTTACGGACAAAATGCGATGAGTGATTCAATGGTGAGAAGATGGGCTCGACAGTTCAATGAAGCACGTAGTGAAGTGCACGATGAAGAACGAAGTGGGCGTCCATCTTTGGTTACAGAAGAACTGGTTCACGCGATTGATGACAAGATCCAGGAAAACCGCAAGTTTACAATTAGTGCTCTCGCTATGGAATTTCCCCAAATTTCACGATCACTAATTCATGAAATTGTTACCGAAAAACTGAAATTTCGTAAACTTTGCTCTTGTTGGGTACCAAAGATTCTTACTGAGCAACACAAAACAAACCGGATGGGTAGTGCACTTCAAGTTTTGACCCGTTATGATGAAGGCGGCGAAGAATTTCTGACACAGATAGTCACAGGAGATGAAACTTGGGTTTCTTACGACACCCCTGAAGGTAAGCGGCAATCAATGGAATGGAGGCACACTTCATCCCCGGCAAAGGTTAAGCCGAAACAAATCTTGACACCTCGAAAAATGATTGCACAGTGTTCTGGGACTGGAAAGGCATCTTACTCATTGATTTCTTACCGCGTGGTCAAACAATCAAAGCAGATGTTTATATGCGAGACACTTAGGAAATTGCGCTGCGCAATACAGAATAAGCGCCGAGGATTGCTGTTAAAAGGTGTTGTTTTTCTTCACGACAACGCAGGACCACACACTGCAAATGTGACGCAAAACCTCCTACAGGGATTTGGCTGGGACGTGTTTGACCATCCTCCGTACAGCCCTGACCTCGCTCCTAGCGGCTTTCATCTGTTCTTACATCTCACGTCTTTCCTTGGCGGTCAACACTTCAACAATGACGAAGAGCTGAAAGAAAATGTTTCCAACTGGTTGAAGACACAGGCGGCAAACTTCTATGAAGAAGGTATACAAAAATTTGTGCCACGCTATGACAAATGCCTGCAAAATTTCGGCAGTTATGTGGAAAAGTAGTTTAAGAGTTGTAGAATTGTGTGCAATAAATAAGTTTTCTGTATCTGTACACAATTTAATTTTATTACCGAACGGAACTTACTTTCTGGACGTACCTCGTATATATGGATACATACATACATATATTCGACATGGTTATTGTGAGGAAGCCAGCCACCGATGCTGTGACCTTCGATACGGAAAGTTTTCAGCTGATGAAAACAATTCTCGGAAGACCGTTAACCGTAACTTGATCATTCTGGACTCTTCCGATATTCTCAGGCTCTCCAGAGCATTCAGCAGCCGTATCAAAGCGAGCGCTCTGATAGGGATGATTAGTATGTATTGTCATTATTGATTTACTTCTCTAGAGTATAAAGTACTTAGTACTGCAAAAACATATGATTGGATGAGTGGCACTGGAGGAGTAGCAGGAGTAGTCAAGTGAATTGCGCCTCGAGTGATAGTGGTGTTGCGAAGAGTAGTTGAGTTATTTGGTCAGTGGCAACAAGACCGTTATGAAGTTCAAGTGGGTCAGTAGGTGAGCAATTCTTCGAGCAAATTGGTGAATTCTGTGACGTATAGCGAGTGCTACTGCAAGCGATGAGTTGTGGATCGTTTGTTCGACTCCAGAATGAAGTGAATCGTTAGCCATGCAGAGGCTGCGTCAAGAAGGAAGAAGTGAAGTGACGGGTAATTGAATTAGTTTATCTTAGAGAAGTAAACTCCCTGTGAAGGTGAGCTACATAAAAGGAAAGAAACAGTGACAGTTAGAACTGAGAAATGTGTGAGTTGAAAAGATGGACAAAGTCAAAATATTTATAAGTTAATGAGATGGAACTTGTGAAGCAAGAGTGTCTTCAGCTGATTCAGGTATTTGTTTTGAAAGTGACTTTAGATGTGATGGATATGGAATGCTGTTTCCTGTTAATGCCAGAACACTTATTTTAGGTAGCTTCAGTGCAGGGAAAACCAATATATTACTCAATATGCTGCTTCACGAGAATGTCTAAGCTTCAAAACGTCTACTTTTATTCACAGACTATATACCATCCAAAGTATCTATATCTCATTCAAATACTTGAAAGCACTGATCGTATAGTAGTGTATACTTATGAGGAGAAAGCGTTCTACATCACTCTGAAGATAAAGAAAATTCTATGTTTATATTTGATGGCGTCATCACTAAAACAGCAGGAGACTGTCTCCGTTTACAGGATGGCCAGAAACCATATGTGTACCCTTTAGATCTAGCGCAGTCCTATGCTATAGTGTCAAAACATTTAATTCGCGATAATACGAACATCATTGTGCTCTAGGTTATGATTGATAGAAGTACTATTATCTGTGATGTTGTGTTCATTGTGTAATACGATGAGTCGGTTCATTTTTAACTCACATCACATCTGCGCTTAGGTTTTTACGAGTACTAAGAAGTGCTGTCGAAGAAGACATTCTCCCATCCACAACTGAGTCGTTCTTCACCTGAGGATGAGAGAAAGTCTTCTTCCGAAAGCGCTTCTTAGTAAAAACCTAAACACAGATGTGATGCGAGTTAAACAACGAACCGACTCGCCGTATTACAAGGTAATTGTGCTCTTCACGCAAAAGAATTTGAAATTGAACCATATATATGTAGATTATGTGAACAGCGACATAATTTACTATGGATTTAAAGATTTATGTAAACATGTTTGAGAGGGTGCTTGTGAAGGGTGACCCTTTGTTATATTGGTTTCAGAATTCCCTACCAACGATGATGGTTATAGGAATTGGTTTGATGTATGTACAGGATCTGGCAGAGGATCGGGCGATTTTAAGTTATTTTTTCTCTATCAGAAAACAAATTTTTCATAAGAATAATACGTGGTTCCTAAGCAACATAATATGCCATTTATTTCTTGAAAGCAACATCTTTCAACTGACTACAGTTCATTCATTCACAGACAATCTTCAAAATTCGGGCGCAAGTAGCGCATACAGCAACGCAACATGTCCAGTGAACATTGGCGATTTCTTAACGAATATTGGGCTTTAGTGGTTCAATATTTTGATCTTTAAAGAAAACACTCTTCAAGTATTCCCATAAGAAGAAATCGTACACAGTCTTGCTGGCCAGACGATGTCACTTCTACTGGAAATGGTTTGATTTGGAAGAAGTCTGCTTACGGCTTTCATGGAGTCCTCGCAGTGTGACTAGTGGCTTCACCCTGTTGAAACGAGGAAATATAAGCAAGCCGTGTAATTTCATTAGTAAGAAAGGTTTCCGTCATGTTCACCTACCGGGCTGATGACACGGTCGTTATTTTTCCCTCATCATCCTCAAAAAGGAAAGGGCCAATTATTCCAGAAGACGATGCGGCACACAAAACGATACTTTCTCACTGTGCAATGGTTTCTTGAGTAATGGGCGAGGATTGTTTCAATACCACTATCTGAAATTCTGTTTGTTTACAGAGCCAAACACACAAAAATGTGATTTGTCAGACATCCATAATTTTTCAATAAATACTTAATGTTCATTCATGTGATTTAACATTCCTTCACACAATTTATTCGCAAGAGAAAATCGCATGACTCTAGTTTGTGCACTACCTAAAGTTTGTAGGGATGAAAATTAAGAGTTAAGTGGCATACTCTTATTCTTTTTTCAGTGCTTTCCGATTAGTTCATTGCAGCAGAATGCTTCACCGCGGAGTTTTTTTTGGGGGGGGAAACAGGAATATAGGTCTGAAGGAAAAACAAGAGTATGAGTATAGGTACAGAGAGGAAAAGGAGGAGGAAAAGGACGTAATACTGTGATGGCACAATTTATTTGGGGCATCGTGGTGAACATGATGGCTGGTACCGCCGAAGCAAACCCGCTGTTTGTGGGTGATAACTAGATGTGGCGGAAATCTCCGCTGTGGAGTTCAGGTATCTGCCATGGCGATGGCCCTGACAGGGACCTGTGAATCGGTGGTGACTTGGCTGATTTTGATAGGAGATGCATGCTCCAATCCCGGGCCTGTTACCTCCGGGAATTGGCTCTTTGATGATGGTGTTCTGGGTGCGGTGGCTGATGCTGTTTGGCTTGCTGAAGCAGGTGGGCACGCTTCAGTTCTTTATACTGACTTGTGAGGTAGCTGTGGGCTTTTTCGGAGTCCGTTTCGAAGTGGTGCTTGATGTCGTCCAAGGTTGAGCATTTGTCTTCTATTTGCTGTAGGCACTCCTGTCGTTCCTTGAAGTGGCAGAGGATGTGTCTCCTGGTCACGTCGTGTGATTCGTCAATGCAGTCGGTGACTCCAGTAAACTGCGCACCGAGGTGCTCTTCCAGAGCGCTGAGCCTGCCAGCTAGGTTCAGCACCTCAGCATGGAGGTCCTGGATGGCATCGAGGATGGTTTGGTTCATGGCTGCTATCTGTGACTGGATCTGTGATGAGTCGCATGATGAAGTGATGTTCTGCTCGTAGGCGCGAGGTTCTGCGGTGTCTCTGAGAAGTGCGGCGTGGATCTACGTGGGTAGAGTGGGCAGACGGCCGGACCAGTGAAATGCCCCTTGCCCCCGCAGGAGGCGCAGAAGCGGCGTCGTTGAGTCAGGTCTTGTGCCCGACATTCTGCGGTGAGTGTCCGCTACCACAATAATGGTAGCGGGGCGCGGCGTCGCATGCTGTGTCAGTGTGCCCGTACAGGCAGCAGCGGCGGCATGGCGTTGGGCGAACACTACGGCTGGCTTCGAGCTGCAGAGTTTGCCCTAACAAGGGCAGTCCTGCGCCGAGAGCCGCCAAGTAATCGTCCTCTTCCAAGAAGATGAGTCTGACGAGTGGCGTAGGACCTCTGCTGTTCCTAATTCGCGTCGCCCTGGCCGCAGACGGCCAAAAGCGCTGCGCGGCGGTGAGGAGTAAGGTTTCCGGTAGTTGTCTATGAACTCCCCAGACGACAGCGGAGTGGCGTGCGTGCACGCGGTTCTGCGGTGAGTGGTTGGCTGCGCTGATAGGAGAGGAGGCGCTGGGTGCTTCGGCTGGCGGCGGCGAAGAGGCGGGAAGCTGGTCTTCTTCTTCGTCGGCGATGGCGACGGCTGCCTCGCAAGGAGCAGGCTTTGCGGCTGCGGCGGTTTTCTTCTTTCTTCCCATGTTGTCTCGATGAGAGCACGAAGCGAAGTCCCCACCGCGGAGCGCAACTCCTAGCACATCAATACGTTTTGGTGTACGCTTGATCCTCCTGTTACACGACGGTTCTTCTCCGGAGTTGGACCAGTTTCCTCAATGTTTTTACCCATATTTTAATGGAATAAGCATGTAGGACGGGATCATGGCGTCCTAAATTAAAATGAAAACGAAATTGGCCGTCTAGCGGCCTCATAACTATCGTTTTTACAAAAGCTTTTCCTTGCAAAAACAGTTGTTTACCGTTTACTTATCCATGTTTATTGAATGGCATTGTCATAGTAATAATGCGCATGCGGTTTTAATTTTGTGCATTGAGCTATAAGAGAAAAAAAACAATGTAAAAATCGCCCTTTCTTCTCTGAACCCTATATTAAATTAGATAACAATAGAAATGATCATTTCTAATTCACGATGAGTATCGATGGTTTCGGATCCCACATATCGACTCCAGTATGTTTAGAGCAGTCTGTTATGTAATCGATAATCCACGTTAAATCTTAATTGTATTAATTCTTGTATACGCTGTGTAAGAATATAATATATATTGTGACATATGCAAGCATTGTTAAGTGTGTATGTGCCCTTGGCCGCCTGGATCGGAGATTACGTAAGAGTGGTGGGGGTAGAAGCTTAGATAGCGTCCCACGCTGTAGTAGCGTGGCTTGGCTTGGCTAGGCAGTCAGTGAGTAGAGGCGCACCGGGAAGGTCGTGTGGCGTGACGCTAAAACTTTTGGCTCCAGTTTTCCCCTTACCTTGGCTTCACTTCTACTAAATTCTGTTACTGTGGTAAATCATTCATACTAGTCATTTTAAAGTACATATTTTTGTGAATTGTGAAAAATTGGGAGATATTTGCAACTTTGATAATGTGGTCGTCACGTGTTAGCGGTGTGTTTGGAGATGCTGTTTTCTGTGCTCATTGGTAGTACTTTTGGAAGCTTGTAATTCTATATTGCATTGATTGTGGTTTCCTGCTCTTTACTATATTTTTGTGGTGCATTTTTCGTGCAACTTTTATGTATGCAAGTGTGTTACGTAATCTCTGCGTGGTCATGCAATTCATCACTAATTCTAGCTTGTGAAGCCAATCTTTTCCAGCACGTGTTCTGTGCGTTTATTTGCGTGTGTGTATAATAGGGCAGATGCATCTGTTTTAAAAAAGAAGGAATTCATTTTTGTGCATCTACACTGGTACACATTAATTACGACTTTAGCATATTCTGCTCTCCTTGAGATAATTTCAACGCTAGTCACAGTAGGTGTGCCGTGGTTTTTTTAACTTCCAGTTCGAGTTTTCTCGCTGAAGATATCATTTTGTTAATTTTTTTCTCTTCCATGTGTGCATTCTGTTTTAAAACCTTGGTTTTGTGTCCAAGTGGCTTGCGTGTCATATCTGTGTAAACAATATGTTGGTATGATTTTCTAATATTTCGCCGTGGGCGCTTAATTATATTATTCCTGGTATTGGTTCTTATCTGGCTATGTTCTGATATTTCTAGTTACATACATGCGATGCTATCAGTGCGTAGTTTGGGGTAATCTGTAATGGTGATCTTCCATTCATTTACTGGTTGAGTTTATCTTTGTTTTGTGCTGCCACAATGCCTAAGCGACGTACTACGCAGAAATCAGATGTGGTTATTGCTCCAGTCAGTGAGCATAGTGAAGTAGAATCTATTTCCAGTACTAGTACACCTGTTGTTACCCAGTTAATACCAGTGATGCCTAATCCGCCTGTTTCGGTGAGCACAATGCAGTCAGCTGTGTGTCGTCTGGCCATTGAACCCTCTTACTTTGAGAATTCCAGTAAGTTGTCGGCATATGAATTTGTTCAACATTTTGAAATGGTCGCTGCTGCTAATGGTTGGTCTGAGGAAATGAAATTGAAATGTTTTCCATGTTATTTACGAGATACTGCTGCATCATGGTTTCGAACTTTTCGCCATCGGCATCCTCGCCATGATTGGTTTTGCTTATCTACACAGTTTCTAAATGCATTTCAGATGACTAATCAGAGTGATATTTTGGAAATGAAACTCAGACAGCGGGTACAGTTAGATGATGAACCTGTTATTAATTATATCTATGATGTGTTATCTTTGTGTGATCAAGTAAATCCAGCTATGTCGCAGTTAGAACAAATCAAACACTTGCTAAAAGGTCTTAAACCTCTTTATGTACAGCCTTTGCTGCCATTTAATCCTCAAACTGTTGATGAGGTGATACAAGTCATTCGACGAGTGGACAAGGCACAGTTTTATATGCAGAACCGAGAACATCTAGTGTCTGCCCAATCTCAGGCTGCAGTGGTTACACCACCCTCTGCTGTATTTAATCATGCATCTGTTCCTGCTGTTACTTTACCAGCTACTGCTCAGCTAACAAATGCTTCTTCTCTTGGGGACGTACCTGTCGCTCCCATGCACCAGCTGATTGATCGTGTAGAACAGTTATGTAACCGAGATAACCAGTTTCAGTTACCACCTGCTGTACCATCTTCGGCGAGAACTTCACAACTTCCACGGTCATCTGACTTCAACCGGCGGGACTCATCCATCACCTGCTATAGATGCAACAGGCAGGGCCACCTGGCTCGCTTCTGCCGTAGCCGCTTTCCTCAGTCAAAAACGACTGGCGCCGAGCCTGATACGACGAAACTTAGCAACATCACCACCGCCCACCAGCACGGCTGCACCTCAACGGGATGTGGCTGCATTATCAGGTCAGATCTTACAAGTTACTGGTCATATTGCCCAGATAGAGGTTTCCATCTTGCTCGACACAGGAAGCGCAGTTAGCATTGTGAATGCTGCCCATGTTCTTAATCACTCTACATTGAAGCCCATAGAGATGTTGCTCCGCACTGCAGGTAATAAGTTACTTGATGCGCCTTACCACACTGTTCTAGATTTTCATATTAATGATGTTCTTTTTCAGGAGGATGTATTAGTTGTGAAAGATTTGTCTCATGATTTAATTTTAGGCAATGACTTTTTGCATGCTCATGATGTAATAATTGACTATGCACACAACTTGATAACTTTGAACTCTTCCGAGGATGATGCTTTCAGTATACCAATCACCCTAGTACAACGTCCTTTTGTTGATATGGCAGTGAATCCTTTGCAAGATAATGAACGTAATGATTCGGTGTTAAAATGGCAGTTGTGAATGATGTGAAAATTCCACCTTTGTCTACATGTTATATAACAGTTAAACTCTCGTCAGACATTAGTAGTGAGGTTATGTTTGAACCTGCTGTTAATATAATGCAAAAGAAAAATCTTTCAATTCCACCGTTGTTGTGTCATTCTATATCTGAACTTACCATACCAGTGCATAATAATACTGCAGTTTCACAAATACTGTTTGCCAATACAGTTTTAGCTAAAGCTTATGATGTTGCACTAGTTCAGAGTAATTCTGTTTTATCGTCAGATGTTACCCCTCTGCCAGCTTCAAATTTTAATTTTAATGTCAATGGTAAACTACTACAAACTCAAAAGGCTGAATTGCATTCATTGTTATTGAAATATAGTGATCTTTTTGCCACCACATTGCAAGAACTTGGTATTACTGATGTTTCAGAGTTTGATATTAAAGTAACTGCCTCCAAACCAATTAAACAAAGGCCATACAGAGTTCCCCATAAACAAAAGGAAATCATTGCTGAACAAGTCAAAGAAATGCAAGATGCTGGAATTATTAAGGAATCGCAGTCCTCTTTGGCTTCTCCTGTGGTGCTTGTTAAAAAGAAAGATGGTTCCATGAGATTTTGTGTTGATTATAGGAAATTGAATGCTATTACAGAAACCACCTCTTTCCCTTTGCCATTGATAGATGACTTGTTAAGTTATTTGGGGGAGGCTAAAGGGTTCGTCTCATTAGATTTGCTGTCAGCATATTTTCAAGTACCTATTGCAGAGGATAGCCAGAAATATACTTCTTTTGTTACTTTACAAGTCAATATCAATTCACACGCTTGAGTTTTGGATTGGCGAATGCTCCTAGGTTTTTCAGTTACATCGCAGACAAGTTGTTAGGTGATCTGAATTTTAAAAAGGCAATTGCATATTTGGATGATATTGTCGTTTTTGCTAAAACCGTTGACGAGTTGTTACAAAATCTTAAAGCTGTTTTTCAACGCTGGATCACCATAAGTTCAAGCTCAAACCAGAAAAGTGTTTCTTCGCTATGCAAAAGATCAAGTTCTTAGGCTTTGAAGTCTCCAAAGATGGTATTTCTCCTGATAAAGTAGTTTCCATTCAGAATTTGCCTCGTCCTAAAAATGTCAGAGATGTAAGGAAAGTTTTGGGATTATTTAACTTTTACAGGAAATTCATCGAAGACAATGCAAATATTGCTCAACCACTTATTCAGTTGACTAGGAAAAATCAAAGTTTTATTTGGGAACTTGATCAGCAAGCTGCATTTCAAAAGTTGAAGGACTCATTAGTTTCTGCTCCTGTCTTAGCTCACTATACTCCTGGTGCATATACTGAAATACACTCTGATGCCAGTGGAGTAGGGGTTGCTTCTGTGTTGTATCAAAAGATTGACAATGTGTTGAAACCAGTGGGCTATGCTTCGAGGACATTATCCAAATGTGAACGTAATTATAGTGTTCCTGAGTTGGAATTATTGGCCATCTTGTTTGGACTTACTCATTTTCGCAGTTTTGTATATGACTATGAGGTTAATATTGTGTCTGATCATCACTCCCTCTGTTATCTGAATAATTTAAAAGATTTGACTGGGCGTCTGGCACGATGGAGTTTGAAATTGCAAGAATTTGATTATACTATTTCCTATAAATCTGGTAAGAAACATCATGATGCTGATGCTTTGTCGAGATTTCCTGTGTTGCAACCCAAAGAAAGTGACCTTGAACAGTTTGAAAAACTTCCCACATGTTTATTGTCTTCAGTTGAAGTTGCTGACCAACAGAAAAAAGATGCTGTGTTACTTGAGCTTATCAATGCTCTCCATGATCCTCCGTCGGCCCCTGCTAAGCTTCAGAGACAAATTTCAAATTGTACTCTTAAATCAGGAGTTCTTTATCGCAAAAATGCTGGCTCTACTGGCCTTCTCCATCTGCTGGTTATTCCAGAAGCTCTGAAACATGAAATTTTATCTTCGTGTCATGATGATCCTCTTTCAGGTCATTTAGGCTTTTCAAAAACATTTGCCAAAATTCACTCCAGATACTATTGGATTGGAATGAAAAAAGATATTGAACATTTTGTGCGTACCTGTCCCAGTTGTCAAACAAGAAAAGGTCCTAAGAATCAAAAGCCAGCAGGTTTATTACAACCAATTCCTGTTACTTCTGTAGGCGAGCGATGGGGTATTGATTTGCTTGGGCCTCTCCCACGCTCTAATTCTGGACACAAGTACGTCGTCGTTGCGACCGAGTATGCTTCTCGCTGGGTCGAGTCTGCGTCGCTTCCTTCAGCAACAATTCCCCAAGTTGCTAAGTTTATTTTACATAACATCATCTGTAGGCATGGAGCCCCTGCTGCCTTGTTGTCTGATCGTGGCTCAGTTTTCCTAAGTGAAGTGACACAAGAATTGTTGAGATCTCTATCAGTGTCTTCTAATTTTACTAGTGCTTACCATCCAGCTTGTAATGTACTTACTGAAAGATTTAATCAAACCCTCTTGAATATGCTTAGCCATTTTGTTGACACTAATCAAAAGAACTGGGACTCAATTTTGCCCTATGTCATTTTTTCTTATAACTCAAGTGTTCAGGAGTCTACTAAATTCTCATCTTTTTTCTTGATATATGGTCGAGAGCCTTCTTTACCTAGCCAGGTTCAGCTGCAAGCTACTTCTAATGACCTTTTTGTGAAACAAACTTTACAAGAGATTCAGAAGGCACGTGAGGTTGCTGTTGCTAACATTACAAAGCAACAAGTGAAACAAAAAGAAGCATTTGATGCCAAACATAGAGATGTGGTTTACAACGTAGGTGATCTGTCAAACAAAAACATCGTCAGAGACACTCGAGACTCCCAAATATGCTAATCAGACATGACATGTATGCTCCATATATCTTCACAGATACTGCTTGTTGTTCAATTATCTAACCTCTTGTATGTCATATTTTCTTCTGTATTGTAGTTTTTTTCTTCTCCATAAACAAAATCCTCCTTGTGTCGACGAGGGCGTCGTTCTGGGTGGCCAGGGGGAGATGTGACATATGCAAGCATTGTTAAGTGTATGTACCCTTGGCCGCCTGGATCGGGGAGTACGTAAGAGTGGTGGGGGTAGAAGCTTAGATAGCGTCCCACGCTGTAGTAGCGTGGCTTGGCTTGGCTTAGCGTGGCTTGGCTTGGCTAGGCAGTCAGTGAGTAGAGGCGCACCGGGCAGGTCGTGTTGTTAAGCACTCTCCATACACGAAGATGTATGGCGTCCTCGACGAGTGGACATGAAGTCAAGGAGGTAATGTACCCTTTTATTTAATAAACTCCTTACCATCCATTTCTATTCTGTATAATTTACCATAGTATAAAGACCCTGCCTTCCATTCTGAACCATGTAGGAATCCGTTTTAGTAGATATCCTATAATATTTTTCATTTTCATTTAGCTGCGTCCATTGTCGTGGCCTCGCCTTGTTTAAGTTGTTAACTTCCTGGTACCTTATTAGCGAGCTGTTCTACCCCATCGAGCGAGTTGTTTAGAGGCCACGACAATATATATATATATATATATATATATATATATATATATATATATATAAAGGTTCTTAGTCAATATATAATAAATAGAGATAGAAAGGGAAACGGTCACTTCAACAGTAAGAGACTGTGCGATATTCATGATCCTGAAAATGATATTAATGCATCCAATAAAAGCTACGTGGGTACATTTGAGAATAAACTGCGCGATTTCTCTGGCTAAAATACTAGTGAAATTAAGGTTACAGTTAAGACCTGGGTCAAAGAGGTGAATGCAAGATATATTCTTAAGACAGACCAGGAAAATAACATTACGATTGAGAAAGTTGGATTGAAAGTATTACAAGAACCAGTGCATAATCATGATGCACAGAATATAAAGTTTATCACCAAATATATCAAATATCGAACGGAACAACCTGATACTGATGGCAACATTTAAATCGGCAGAAATTCTCAGTGATATATTACACCCTCTTGGAGGACTGGTTATAACGAAAGCGAACGACACGCGTCGGCAGTTAAACCGACAACCGTCCAAGGAAATCTAAATTCAATTGGACAAGAAACTTGAGGTTGTCACTGTAAATTTGGACAGCACTGTGACTATGATGGATACTCCAACAACTGTTACCAAAGAGATGACGAACTCTCTAATTAATTCCATTAAGCAAATGCAGAGGCTTTTGTAGACAGAAAATTAACCTTAGAAAATAAGCAATGAGAAAATCAATAAGTTAGAAACAATTATTATACAAATGGTACAAAACTTTAATAGGGAAAAAAACCAATCTTCAGAATAGAGGCAACGAGATAATGATTAAATTAAAAAAAGACGCTGAAAACAATTTCAAAGCTGGAAGACTAAATCAATGGACTACAGGCAGAGACTTTGAATACACCCAAAAGCAATTCCCAGAATGGGAAGCTGAATGCATTAGAAATTCATGTAAAATGCTGATGGTTAGTCACAACAATCATGCACATCAAATGTCAAGCCTAGGAATCAAAAATCAGTATAACAATATGGTAGCCTTGTTGATGCATTCAAGGCTCTGCGACAGGAAGAGAACAATGATACGCAACGCTTGAGAAGTTCGTATGAGATGACAGCGGTCGACATATTGAAAACTTAAGTTGAATGCTAACTATAAATTGAGATTGATAAATTAATTTAGGACCAGTTCATTACAGCTAGTGAGAGCATAAGACTTCAGGAACCTGTACAGATATACAAAGGTTGTAACAGAAAAACTAGTCAGAGTCTAGAGTTCCATTCAAAAGTTTTAACACAGAGGGTGATGAGTAAACTTGACTAACCTCTAAACCAGCAACAGAGTCACTTCGAGATGTTTTGGAACCACAGGAGAAGATACCACATTTTATACAGCTAAATAGCAGGAAGATGAGAGCATTTATACTTACCTGCAGCAATTGCGAAAAAAGAAAAGAGTGATATAGATACATTGTACGATGTACTATATGGAGATGAAAACTACAGATATGGAAGAATGAACATTGACTTTAAAACTAGTCAAGTTCGAGTAGGCCAAGATACTCACGAGATTATACTAGCCATGATTAAACTCATCTTCAAGAGGATACATCAATATACAGTAGAGGATCTGGATACTTATAGCAAAATGTTAATCAACACAGCTTCATCGTCGGACTACAGCAATCAAGGACGCATAAAATCAAGGATATTCTACAATTATAAAAGGGTTGTACTAAGTCTTCTACCAAATATTCCTATGGGCTTGGAAGGAGTGGAAGGAAAACCGTCCTGAGAAAAAGCAAGATTATATTTAATGGAATATAAGTAATAATACTTTACTAATACTCAAGTGAAACGACTGAGGCTAATAATTGAATCCAGAGACGCGGGCAATAACAAGCATATGCAAGATATTGAGAAGATTATTCAAGAATTGAAGCCATAGAGAGCTATAGCACTACGACAGTGATCCAAAATATCTCAACCGAGCTGCATATACTTCTTCGTAGAAACGTCCTATGTCGCGGAATTGTCAGAAAGCCTCATGATTTGATGCAGATGGACTTGTTTGAAATGATATTGCATGCAAAAGTTAACAAGTATTGCTAATACATCCTGCACGCAATCAACCTCTACCCCAAACTGGCATATGCAAGACGTTTAAAGGACTAGACTTGACTTCAAGTTGTAAAGACTATGAAAGACATACTGCAAGAAATGGAAAATGCCGCTCAAGAGCATCCAGAGTGATAATGGGATTTTTTAAACAAGTACTTTAAAAGTTTAGTGTTAAAGTATAATATCAATCACTGCAGCACATATAGCAATGTAAAGCCTGCAGCTGTTGAAGTTTTAATATGAACTTTAAGGAATATGATGTATAGTGAGTTTTTAAACCAAGGATCATTAAAGTGAATATTTTTAACCTAGATTAATTGCAAAATACAATGATGCTTTCCATTCAACCATCCTTATGAAGCCTAATGAATTGAGAAACAACGATCTTTTTCTGATGTGTACAGCTATAATCAACCTCGAAGAGAGACGAGGAGTGCAAGGAAGTTTAGCGTTGGTGACTATGTCAGGATATTTAAGAAAAAAGAATATTTTGAAAAAGGTTTTGAGCCCAACTGCAGCGTTGAAGTCCTCCAAGTTGTTCATGTGCAACGTACCGATCCCACTACTTACCTACTAAAGCATGAGGACAGTGAGGAGCTAAAGAGCGCCTTCTACGACATGAGCTTCACAGTAAATTTCCCAAGTGTTGTCTGTTATAGGGTTTCTGAGATAAGGAAATAGATTTCTTGTGAAAAGGTACGGATTTCCTAAAAGTCAGTGGATTGACAGGAACTATTTACTGTAGGAAATAATACTAAAATAAAGAGACTTTCACTTACATATATTTTGTATCTTTAAAATCATAAACCCATTTACCAACATATGTATGTATATTTACAGAATATATGCAACTTATACATACAGAGTGGACCATTTATGTTGAGACTGTACAATATCTCCAAAACTAAGCGTTGTAGAAAGAACTGCCTTTAATAAAATTTGCTTGATATTATGGGAAATAGTAAATACCATTAATCGTGTTTTGTTTGGAGGACGTTATGACAGTCATTTTAGGCTCAATTTAAAATTTTTAAATGTGAACCTACAATTAGGGTCAAATACGTGCTCCAGACTGCTTATGGTAAGCATCTGGTCTCTGAATGTCTCGATGACATCTGCTAAAGCAAAGTATAGGTCTTTGGATACAGACCACTATATTCCCCTTTATTGTTTATCTTGAAGGTGCTCCAGACTTTGTATAGGCATACTCCTTTTCTGCGATGCCATTGGAAAGCTCAGGCAGTGGTAGCTCTTGTTTGTGCTGTTCGACAACATTCAGACATCTATAGAGGAATATGGCCTTGTACTTCATTAGCTGCAGGTATGTAGAATCAGAATACTTGGCATTAGTGATTTTAAAGTCATCATCGTTTAGTATGCTAAGCTCGATAACTTATCCGAAACTGGTAGCTGTCGAGTATCCTAAATTGTGTACCTTTGTTCTACTTTCTGAATGCCAGAATATAGCCTTCACGAACTGATCTACATATGGGGCTCTTTATCATATGGCACATGTTTTATTAGGAAGTGATTATCATAATTTCTTAAGCATGAATGAACATTGGAATGAACTTCGGAAAATTTGGATTAAAATTGCAAGCACCAAGATATGTTCAGGTGATATGGCAATGGTGTTTCACGCTGTGGTCATTTTAGCATAATCGATTTGTATATGTGGCAGGGATCACCATTGTTCAAATGCAGTTCGTTTTGTGGCGACATACGCAATGGTTCAGTATTATCGTTTATTGCACCTACTTCATCAGCGATCGGCTTACTTGGCTGAAGGAGTCATTCATTGCACTGCCACCTTGAATCTAGACAGGGATTGTTAAAGCTTGCCTAGAGACTTTTAATACTTTCAATATTGCCTCATTTTCCTGAATTGTTCGGGTATAACTCTGCATCTGAGGGCTCGCATGGGTGGACCTTCCTCAAAATAGACACGATATCAGAATAAATGACAAAATACACAGGGCTAAATTTTGAATATGCATTAACATTCAGCACATCAACCTGCCTAGATATTTTGAGGACCTGGCATTTATTGCATTTCAGTTTATGCAGTCTCAAGATATGCTCGTTAGGACACCTTGTATTGCATGCCCGGCATGTCCACAGTTTTCCACTGGGCATAATTATATAACATCAAATGAGCTTGGGCAAGCAGGAGATAAGGCAGTAATGGGAATCTGTCTCAGTCTTAGATCATTAACGGATTCACGTGGTGTTCTTTCCTCTCAGATGGCTTGCGTACAGATTCCACAATGCCGTTGTTGGCATTCAGTGCATATGAAGCTATAGATACACCAAGATTTTGCTCCTCAGAGAACTCAAGCTGGTCTTGTGGGAACGGGAGTGTAATTCCCTCATAATTGAATTCCTTGAGTAGCAATTCTCGAGGGTTTAAACCAGGCTTTGCGGAATTATCCTTTACAGGATAACGGGATACCAGCATGCACCATATAAAACAGATGTCATCTTGATTCTTAATATGGACTACAGCTCCTTTTAGCTTGATGCATGCAGGTAACTCAATATAGCCTGAAGCGCGAAGAGGATTATATTCTGTGGCGCCATTTACCAGTGAGTGGATTGCAAACGGATTTGAACTGGATTGGACTTCAAAGCCCGTTAGATGCTATAAATTCATCTTTCACTCCATGGAAGATGTCGGGTTAAATATTTGCAAATAGCTTTTGTCTTGGAATTAAAGTGGAAGAGTTCCACTCGTTCCTTATCAGATGTCTGGATTAAGAGCGAGACATTCAACTTTCTTACTAGCACTATCTTACTTTTCTGTAGAGTGGGAACCATCCCTTTAAATCGTCCTCCATGGTTTAGGAGTACTATGTATCTCTAGTTCCCGAGGCCACGGGTTCAAAGCCAGCGGAGGGCGATGGAATTTGTCGAGTGTAAAGCATGGCTTTCTTCGGAAGGGAAGTAAACCCGGGGGTCCCGTGTCATAGATTTACGGCACGTAAAAGTACCTGATAAAGAGGTCTCTGAGCAAAATTACCGGTCTTTCACACCCAATATAGAATGGGGCGCTGACCACAGCACTTAAAGAGCGTCCATAAATAAGAAAAGCTCAACTCTCTCTGTGCAAAGTGTAGTTCATGTGAGCATATTATTTTCATAAATTTGCAATTTACACACATTATCATCGCAGCCGTATGTGTGCATGTGTATTTGCGCGCGCGGGTGTGGGTTGTCTGCATATATATTCAATGGCTCTATGCTTATTAGTAAACCGTGCTTTATCCTTGTTCCGCATTCAAGTATTATGCGATCCATAAAATCTCTTGACGTTTGAGGGGTGTCCACTAATACGACACTAGCGAATAGCAGCAGTATGGCGTTGCTTCATATGGACCATACGCCTCGCCGCTGGTAAAGTTCTAATTGCAATATTATGTGCGCGCATGTGGATTTCATATTTCAGAAAAGCAACAAGTAGCTAGGATAAAAGACGACGTCTTTTTGAATAAGTAAAAACAGAATATATTCTTACACCCAATGCTTCGCCATTAATTTAGTTATCTTTTGTGATGTTTAGACGGAGAGTTTTGGCTATTGTTATGCTTGTAATACTAATAAATACATTGCTGTCATAGTTATTTTATAGTTATGCCATAGACATAATTATCACTTATTAATGTGCAATTCTCCACGTCCTGAATAAATTTAGAAATAGTTATCCCAGAGGTTTTCTAATAACGCTGCAAACTTGTCATTGAAGTACTTTAACAGACCTTTGTCGCAGCTCTAGAAAACCATGCATGATTTTCTTTTTTTAAAAAAATGTCATGTATGCTTTTGTTCTACGGAATAATACCACTGGAAAACCAATGTGCATCATGCCGAGTCCTAGACCCAAGCACGTATCCGTTACTTGAGAGGAGTGTTTTGTGCCTTTGACAACATTCAACACCTCGTTACTTTGAATGCATGACAACAACAACAAAATCTGCACAAGGAACTTTATGCAACTAAGAACTTTATGCAAAGAATCACCAACTGTCATCACATTCTCGAGGAAGAATCAACAATGGAATTCATTGCACCATTGACGCGATAGTTCAAAGTTAAAACATTGTTAAAACGTTGACAAAGCTAAAATACTGTTGGTGTACTCTTTACAGCGCGTTTAATGTAAGGTTAAGTGACACGTTGTGATTAAATTGCGGTGTAATACTCAGAGTTTACAGTGATAGGCTTAGTCCTAGCGTTTATAAAGTTAACTCTTTCATGAGAATGTTGCTTAGTAAGCCCAGTAGTACCAGTGGATATAGCATTAAGGTTAGGGATGTCATCTTCAGTGTAAATAATTTCTTTAAAATGTATGCCAAAAAAAACTCGCAAAAATCCTAACTTAACGAAATGTCAAGAACTTACAACTAAGCGTGCTGTTTAAGTATACCAACTGTTTCACGTGTGTGTAGGGAAGCGAAAAAGTGTATGCCGTTAGCTGTGTCATTTGAATAACAAAGGACGCACAGAAAGTTATGTTTTTTATTTCCCTATCTGTATATTACATTTCCATCATTGTCTCTCTTCTAATTTTCTCGTAGTTTTAAGTGAACATTGCGATGGCATTTATATCAAATGTGTAACGTGCTGACGAAGCAAAGCGAAGTGAAATTTTGCAACAGTGCGGTCACTCCGTATTGGTTGTCGTGAAACGTCAAGAGATTTGGTCCGCACAGTAGTGATGTTTCTTCTCTCTCATCTCTCTATGCAATGTTTAGGTATGTGACTATTTTCTTTTATGAGCTTACAATTTACACATATATTATTACCATCGGCACTAGAATGGCGAGAAAATATGTATTGTTCCGTTATATAATTAATAATATTATTTTATTGTTATTATTCATATTTTTGAGTTGTTCAAATTGCATTTAATAATGCATCATTTGAATTTCATTGAAGGAGGGCGTTGCAGATGATCCATAATTACATTAAGTTATATATGGATTGTATAATATATAACACTTGTATAGTATAATAAGATATGTAAAACCAAGAAGCAAATTGCTAACATGAGGGCGTCAGTCAGTCGGATGGATATTTGTATGTAACATTATGTGCTACTTATTGACTGTACAAACAAGAGTTACATTTTTTTGGCATGTGTGGCAAGGGGGAAATCCTTTACGTTACCAGGGAAAGATAGAGTTCCAAGAAAAACACTCATGTGAACGCGAAGTTGGTCACGAGGAATATTTGTTTAACGTAGTGTGTGATGATTATGAACTGTACAAAGTTATATTTGCTTGTTTCGGGCCAAGGTGGCAAACCCTATTGCTTTTGGGGAAATGTTTTAAGAACCAAAAGAATTTGAAACCATAGGTGCTATGAGATTGTATTCCTTAGTAAAGGGTACAGGCATAATGAATTGACTTTAAAACGATACAGGTAGCACAATAAACCCAAAGTTGAAGTGCGTCTGGAGCAACGACGAAAATCTGTATCGTTAAGAACAAGTCAAGACAAGGAGAAAGTGCGAGTTCTAGAATTGAGTTGGAGTAAGAATAATAATCACTTGGATGTAAACATAACTGGATTCTAGAATTTTCGACTGCTGTATACTACCATAGTTCAATATGTTTCCGCCATCTGCATCGTCGCGTGTAATGCATAATTGAATTACATATTTACTTCTATCGTTTTTATAGCACATGTTTTTCCATGTTCAAACCCAACACAAACAAAATCTCGAAGCCATATTGTCGTAGCCTCTACTTAATAATACTCAGAAAATAATGGGGAGACACTCGCTTGCAAAAGGTACCGGTAAATTAATAAGATCTTCACATGGCGAGGCTACGACGGGGACGCAGCTAAGTTAAACACACAAATAATTACTATTCCAGAACGTCACATGGCTTAAGGGGAAGGAAGGACACTACTCTATCAGAATTAAGACTCTCCGAAAATGAATGGCTACTAAATTTAATGTATAAAGATAGATAACAGTGCTTACACTCTCAGCCCAATGTCTGTCGGCGAGGCCATCATGCCTTAGCACGAAGAAAGCAGTTGCACGTCTTTCCTACTCGGAGCTTACCCACTGACTCCCCTTCTCAAACCCACGCTACCCTCAAGCGTCAGTGACGCTAAAAAATTCATCCCCTCCTAAAAAGTCTAGTTCTCCCTACTCCAAACCCAACTGCCATCTCGAATCTCGGTGACCAGAGACGTATATCCTATCATCTTTGCATACGTCACATCTCCCACCGAGATCGACGCCCTCGTCGATACAAGGCAAATAATCACAGAAAAATTACAATAAAAGAACAAGAAATATGACATACAACGAAAAAAGAATTTATACATGTGTGTTGAACACCAAAAGAAAGAATATAAATTTGTTGCTTTTTTTTAGATGGCTTGTTCGAGAGTCTCGAGAGTCTTATCGGATCATATTGTAAGAGCACTTATGCTCGAGCACCCCGCACACGCACACACACCACGCTGCCTCTGTTCACACGCACACTACACTGCACCTGAGAATGATGGTCCGATGAAACTGTTTGTGGGTGAATTTGAAGTGTACCCACAACGACGACTTGTCCTGGCTGTAGTGTTGTTACTGCAGGTTGTTTGGCGATGACAACGGGATGGGCAGTCGCTGGCTTGGACTGCCCCCCAAAATAGTGGCTCCTCATGCCACGGCAGTGTAGTGGCTGCCCGACAGCTTCCCTGTGGTGTTTCTGGAACTTCTGGTGCGGTCCGTGGGGCTGCTCGTCTGATCCTCTCGAGCTCCGCCATCAGCAACATAACTACAACAAAACCACCAAAACAGTAGAAAGGGTGTTCCAACAAATAATCACACATAAAAACAGTATGTCATGAACAATCAAATATTTTAAATACTTAAAAGGTTTGCACTGAACATTCTTTTTAACATGGAGCCAAGAGAGAGCAAAAAAAAATAACTACATATTGACATAAGAACTAAATTTTATAGAGGGTTGCCATCCAACATTTAACTCACAGTGCTTCACAATCCAAATAGAACATTAGAACAGAGTCAGAATACATTAGCATTATATCAGTAACAGTGACTCTTCATACAATAACATGGAAAAAACATATTTGGAATCCCAATATTAACTCTTAATGACCAGCTGGTATCACTAACAAAAGAAAATAAGTGCACTTACAAGACAATCACACATGACAATGAAATGAACTCATTCACACTGACCATGGTCCAAATTACACACAACACTCACTTAACTAGCTACTGAAAACTACTGTATGCATTACTACAAACTACACCACGTGCCATGCTTTCAACTACGATTGTCTTACTCTGTCACTAATACAATTTCTCCTGTACATTACTATCTTCCTCATCTCATTATTATCATCAGTATTTCAATCATCATCATTAGTTCAGTCATCATGTTTATCTCAACTTTCAATTTTCTCTTTGAAAACAAAACATCTTCACTGACGTGTCTCATTCAACATGCTGCAAATTCAAAAATATCTAACATAGGCATAACCTTGAAGAAATCACATTAACATTTCAGGAATGACACAAATAACATGATATTATACTGTTGCATCCACATTCTCCGAATGAAAATTAAGCTGGAAAAACAGGTGGTATTAAAATTAGCTATCTGAGGTGGTACTAAACTTGTTGCATAAACACAAAAAAATTAATCTCATTGCATTCACTCCAATACATTTAATCTCTCGTGTGAATTCGTCACACACGCTATACTGGGCACGTTACAGCAACACCAATAAGCAAAATCTCTGAAATCATCACATCACATCAGCTTTCCAGGTACATGTAGCCCTCCTGAAAAATCAACACATTTACACAACAACTGTCGGGGTTACTCTTTGGCACTTCCACCGAAGATGACCTCATCTCATCTCTTCTCATCTCATTTCTCGGGGTTACTCTTAATTAAGCTTAATTAAGGCTTAATTAAGCACCGTCGGGGTTACTCTTACGCACATCCACCGAGGCAAATATCAACTCATATTTCTCACATAACCTCACACTACGCCATCGGGATTACACTTTGGCACTTCCACCGAGGCAAATCTCACATATATCACATAACCTCAAATATACACACACATACACACACTATTCATGCAACAATTTTCTGCAAATAAAGATCACAACATCATTATGAAACCCAAAATCACATAAGTCAAATCAAATCAAATCGAATGCAACAAAACAACATCACATCATTACTCAAAACAATACTGTCACAGAACATTCCTGAAAATGAAAGCTCAATTAAGCACATGGTACACATTCAACACATTCCTGCAGCATAACACAACAAAACAAATGATTTGCAATTCCCAAAACATAATTTAAAATTTAAATTACACCCAAAATAATAATACACTTTTAATTTAGCAGAGACATTCATAGCACACATTATTCCTGAAAAGCAAAGCTTAATTAAGCATCAGTCAGTGAAACAATAAAATTTAGCATACCTGTGTGAGTCGTAAAACTGTTTCATTCGTCCAAACTTTAGCACTCACAATGTTTACATACTTACAGGTTATGTTTTTTTTCTTATTCTTTTCTTTTTACCACAAATTCCAGTGCAAATTTTCCAAAATCTGGTAACACACACATATAGCTGATTCATCAACATCCACATCATACTGGTCCATATTAGAGGCATATCAAACCTAATTAGGTGAAGATACTGGCAAGGCTGGTAGTAGCTCCTGAAACTTTTACTTACATGAGTAATTGTGAAATATTTTCCCCTAAACATATGCATTGCGTAATTAAATAAACCAAACTTGGCAACGGTGAAGCAAAATTATCATCATTATCATTTCCTTAAAGCAGCCATTAACAGTAGTAGCCATTTCAAAATTCTGAAAAAGAATTCGTATGCCGACAACTTGCTGGAATTCTCAAAGTAAGAGGGGTCAATGACCGGGCGACACACAGCTGACTGCCTCGTGCTCACCGGAACGGGCCGGTTAGACATCACTGATAATAACTGAATAACGACAGGCGTACTAATACTAGACATAGATTCTACTTCACTATGCTCACTAACTGGAGTAATTGCCACATCGAATTTCTGCGTAGTACGTCGCTTAGGCATGATTGCAGCACAAAAGATAACACAACCAGTAAATAAACAATATGAAAAATCACAAACACAGATTACACCAAACTAAGCACTTATAGCATCACACGAATGTAGGTAGCAATCTCGGAACATAGCCAAATAAAACAGTACCAGGAGTATTACAATTAAGCGCCCACGGCGAAATATCAGAAACTTATACCAACATACGGTTTACACAAGCATGACACGCAAACCACTTGGACACAATACCAAGATTTTTAAACAGGATGAACACATGGAAGAAGAAAAAAAAACAAAGTGATATCTTCAGTGAGAAAACTCGAACTGGAAGTTAAAAAAACCCACGTCACACCTACTGTGACCAACGCTGACATTATCTCAAAAAGAGCAGAATACACACTTGCAATTTATACGTAGCTATGTACGGTGCACAAAAAATTCCTTCTCTTTTTCTTTCTTTAAAACAGATGTATCTGACCTGATATACACACGCAAATAAACGCACAAAACACGTGCTGATAAAAACTGGCTTCACAAGCTAGAATTAGTGATGGAATGCATGACCACGCAGAAATTACATAACACACGTGCGTACATAAAAGTTACACGAAAAATGCACCACAAAAGTATAGTAAAGAGCTGGGAATCACACTCAATGCAACATAAAATTACAAGCTTCCAGAATTACTATTAATAAGCACAGAAAACAGTATTTTCACCCACATCGCCAACACGTGACGAGCACATTTTCAAACTTTCAAATATCTCTCAATCGTTTCACAATTCACTTTTCACAATTCACAAAACATACACTTCAACACAACCAGCAAAAACCACTGAGCACAGCAATATAATTTAATAGAAATGAAGCCAAAATAAGAGGAAATTGGAGTCAGAAGTTTTAGCGTCACGCCGACAGACAATGGGAAAAATACCAAAAATGAACTCAAAATTAAAATTTAGACACGGGACTTTCAGAAATTAAAGCAACAAAATTTAGAATATAGAAACCAAAAATTATGCCATCAAAATCCTTACCCTTAAGCCAGAAACAGATTTACATTTTTAGCGACCACGTGGAGGACTAAAAACCGTTACATTTAGAGGGGAAAAACAAATTTGTACTTAAAAAATCTCACAAAAACCAAACTATGCCCGGCCCTCCACCAACTGCCGTAGCCTCTACTTAATAATACTCAGAAAATAATGGGGAGACACTCGCTTGCAAAAGGTACCGGTAAATTAATAAGATCTTCACATGGCGAGGCTACGACGGGGACGCAGCTAAGTTAAACACACAAATAATTACTATTCCAGAACGTCACATGGCTTAAGGGGAAGGAAGGACACTACTCTATCAGAATTAAGACTCTCCGAAAATGGATGGCTACTAAATTTAATGTATAAAGATAGATAACAGTGCTTACACTCTCAGCCCAATGTCTGTCGGCGAGGCCATCATGCCTTAGCACGAAGAAAGCAGTTGCACGTCTTTCCTACTCGGAGCTTACCCACTGACTCCCCTTCTCAAACCCACGCTACCCTCAAGCGTCAGTGACGCTAAAAAATTCATCCCCTCCTAAAAAGTCTAGTTCTCCCTACTCCAAACCCAACTGCCATCTCGAATCTCGGTGACCAGAGACGTATATCCTATCATCTTTGCATACGTCACAATATATAGCATCACATTCTCGAAGAGGTCCATTCTAACTTCTTCCATTTAATTAGCAATATATTCTAAGTTATTTTCTGCTACTTTATGATCAAAACTTTACAAGTTATAAATTTGCATCGTCACAGGACTCGATGATTTTCCCTGCCCTGGACGCGCAGCATCCAAATCTGAAGGGATCCATTCTACTTCCTCTATTTAATTAGATGTATTGTTTAAATTGTTTCTGCTATTCTACGATCGAGATCGTCTCCAAGTTACATTTTTCTCATCGTCATAGTACTCGAACCTTTCCCAACCGCGGACGCACAGCATCCATACAACGGTCCAAAATCGTATTTTGAATTCTTATCTGCAGTCGCAAATTTCTTCATTCCATCCTTTAGTTGGGGGTATTTCAACTTCCTCCGATTACACTCCTATCTAGCGGCCCCCTCAATCTAAGGATCTAAGCCTCTTGTCGGGGGGGCACTGACCTACTAATTACGTGTTTATCAGTTTGCGGCATCCCTAAGGAATTTTTATTTTACACCACGAGCTGCTCAAAGAACTTTCCAACAAGCGTCTACACCGACGGACTCTGTACAGCCCCCAAGCCTAACTGAAACATAAAGAACAAGCGAAATGTTAGAAAACGAAGGAAAGGTAATTCGTGGTAGGAGAAACCAATTCAGCATTCAGCTTGTCAACTAGGAAAACCAAGGAATACCAGGGCCCAAATGGACGGCCCCAGGAATGGAACCCAAGTCCTTCCTAATGGAACCTCGGATGTTACTGCAGAGCCAACTCGCGCGATCACAGTATGCTAAAGCAATAGGCAGAGTTTTAAAGTGCGGATTGTTATGTAACGAGTTTGAAATTCCATGTTCCTTGTATGGCCAGAGAAAAACAAATAACGACTTATCACTTTAAAAGATGCTATGAGTTGGATTCAGGTGACTTTTTCTACCCCTCATTTGGAAATTATTCTTACAAAACTTATTCCTCTATCTACTGCTTGTTAATCGAGATAAAATTTTATATCACATTTATATATTTAGTTATATGTATAGGAAGGATACAGCACGCTAAGACGATAGTGAGGTTTTTAAGAAGCAGATCGCTATATGATGATTTTGAAATACCGCGCTCTTTGCATTAAAAAAAAACAAACATACAAAAAGAATAGCGACTTAGCACTTGAACAAGTATAAGTGTTTAAACCTATTAATAAAGAAAATTTCAGAAAGGGTTAAAGCTATAAGTTATTATTTGACACAATTTGTGTTCTTTAACAATATCTACATTTTTTGTGTAGTAAGATTTTATTTACCTCTTATGGTTTTTACAGTTCTGTAAATGCCATTTAGAATGAAGAGGACTTCACACATTCCAGAAAATTCAAGATATACTGGTACATTTTATTTGTCATGAAAATATACTAAACATAGGCTATTTTAATGAAATTTGTTACAGCCAGTTTTGAAAACCCTAAAAAAAAAACAAAGAAACGGCAATTTTTCGGTGTAAATGGCAATTTGGGGTGGAGAGATTTCTTAAATTCGTGTCACTTCCTAAAATGCTTTTTTGTTGGGGGGGTTTAAGGAGATTGAAGAGGTGTATTTTCAGTGAAAACTCTCGTATGAAGGTTTAGGACAGAATACCATCCTTCCTCTGCTTACTGTAGGTAATAGTAGGGGAAGTAAAATGTATCTGATGTGCTACATTCACATGACTTTCTCTACCGTTTATCACTTTTTAGTGGGTATACAAATTATTCTTACGAGAGTTTATTTTCCTATCTACTTCATTTTAATCGAGATAAAACTTTACTCAAATAGCTGCATTACACATTTCGTTACAGATACAAAGGGAACATCGACAGTCAAATTTTTAAGAACTGGGCGCTATACTTTGGCCCTAAAATTCTACTCTTACCATGACATTGCGAGAAACAGCTGAAAATCGACAGGACTTGCAAAGAATGACTATGTATTCAACAACTCGAACCATTAATAACGAATTTCTTGGAAAGGGCTAATGCCACAAAAAGTTATTTGAAATAAATTGTGTTTTAAAGAGATCTACATTTTTTGTGAAGTATAGTTTCATCTATTGCTTAACGTTTACCAGTTATACAAGATTATACAAAATTCCTTCCAAATGAAGAGGACTTCACATGCTATTCCCAAAAAATTGAAGATATACATTTTATTTGTAATGTAATTATCTTGAATATATTATGGTATTTTAATCAAAATCGTTATAGCCATTTTTATAAAAAAAATTCGAAAAATATTCCATGTGAATTGTAATTTAGGTTGCAGGATGTTTTGGAAAATCTTCGTGTAGCATCTTTGGAAGATACTGAATTTAAGTACCAAGTTTGGTATTTATCCGAATTTTCGTTTTTCAGTTAAGTTGTTCACAACACACACACACACACAAACACACACACACACACACGCACACGCTCATCTGTTTCTAAAAATCTGATGTGATATACTCAGATGACTTTCTCTACCCTTTATCGTTTATTAGTGGCTATATAAACTATTGTTATTAAAGCTACCTACTGCGTTTGATCGAATTAAAGTTTTGCAGAAATAGCTGCATTACACATTTCGTTAAAGATACAAATAGAACAGCAATATTTAAGAACTGGAAACTACTACATGCTGGCATTAAAATGCCATACTTTTTCCCTGCAATCGCTGGAAGCAATTGAATGTTGACAGCAACTTCAAGAGAGCGACCAAGTAATGAACAATTCGGACCATTAACAACGGATGTCTCAGAAAGGCTTATGCCAAAAAAAAGTTATTTGAAATAAATTACTGTTTTAAGAGACCTACATTTTTTTTGTGAATACATTTTCCTCTATCACTTAACTTTACCAGTTATACAAGCTTATACAAAAATTCCTTCCGCATGACGAGGACTTTATAGGCTATTCCCAGAAAATTGAGGATATACATTTTATTTGTGATGTAAATATCTTTGATATATGGCATTTTATTTAAAATCGTTATAGCCATTTTCAGAAAATAAACATGTTCAAAAAATGTTCCATGTAAAGGGTAGAAGGGGTGAGGAAATGTTCTAGAAATTTTTTCCATCCTTGGAAGGTGCTGAATCTAAATAGCAAATTTATCTGACTTTTTGTTTTTGAGGTATGCTGTTCGCAGACGTTTTTATAAAAACGTTTACGGGGGACTTCAAAACATGTTTTTTTGGTGAAATCTCGGTATCCAATTTTTGGTTGGAATGCAAATCTTCTCTATCTACCATATATGTGGTAGAGAAATTAAAAAAAAAGAATTTTTTTTTATTTATGGACGCTTATAACTGCTGTGGTTCTTAGCGTCCTATTCTATATTGGGCGTGAAAGACCGGTAATTTTGCTCAGAGGCCTCTTTATCAGGCTTGAGGTTCTTTTACGTGCCGTAAATCTACGACACGGGGCCACCGACTTCCGAAGGAAGCCATGCTAAGGATTTTTACGCCCGAAATATCCATCGCCCTCCGCCGGGTTTGAACCCGCGACCTCGGGAACTAGATGCTAGGATGGTAACCACTACGTCACGGAGGACAACAAGAAGAAAAAAGCTCTGATGTGTTACATTAACATGACTTTCTCTATACACTCTTCTACAAACTATTGCTACAAAAGATATTCTTCTATCTGCTTCATGTTAAACAAGATAAACATGTGAAGAGTTCATTCAAAGAACCAGACAGTTCAGAAATTAATTTTTCTGAGAAAAAAACATCTTCATCTCTAAGCCAGCTCTACATATGCGTATTATTGCTATCTCCAAGAAGCAGACACGTCGAGTTATTTACAAGTGTGAAATATTGGGGATTCTGCAAAAATAAGACAAGTCCAATACCTTTCCATCAAAACCCAGACTAGTTCTTGGACTAGTGGATGTGTTGCTTGCAACGTTGCAGGTCATCTGAGTAGCGTTCAAAGTGTGTGGCTAGTTTCTGCTATTTTGCTTAGTATTCACATCCATATCATTCAAAAATGTTTTATGCTAATCCTGGTATCTGACTAAAATAAATGCCAGAAAAGCAAGTAAAACGAATGCTTTGTAAGACAAGCAGAAATTCGAGGTGAAGAGCATTTAAACCATGTTGGAAAACATGTTCAAAAGTGAACAATTTATGAAGACTGCAAGCAAGTTCAATATTATTTATTGTTAATACTGATACGGTATTGACCCGAAAATAAACCGGAATTTTGGTCCAAATTTTAACGCAAAAGTAGGGTTGCGGCTTATATTCGCTACCTTGGATTTTACGTACTGTACATACAAATTTTTACTTTTATATACTAATTACATATTAACATTATGCTCATTTGCAAAAATACAGCTAACGCCTGGAACCGAAATTGGTGCCATTTTTATGCAACAATGCAAACTTTACGGGCGTTAAGATTGTGTAATATGCTGTTTTGTTAGTTTATATCGTATGCGCTGGATGGCAGCGAGAATGACATTGTGGCAGGAGGATGCTGACAAACTTACACGGAGAGACCATGCAGCTGCCTGGGCTTTCAAAGTTTGCATTGAAGGTAAAGATATTCCTGTGTACCAAAAGGTCTTTATAAGTTTCCATGGGGCGTCTAAGAAAGGTTTAAAAGATTGTAGCAAAGCTTATTGACAACTGGGGGGAAAAACAAGCAAAAAGAAAGAAAGGAAGAAAATCAAATGAAGGACAAAAGAAATAAGAAGTCGCCACAATAATAGCCCTAGAAACATTCCTAACTGTATGAGATTTCTTGTAGCAGATCACTTTAATTCGTATCCAGCCAGAAAATCTTATTATTCAATTAGGACAGCCTTAACCTGAGATACGTTCCTGATAATTTGACTATAGCTAACACGCATCAACATTTTCTGAACTTGTAGCATGATTAATGTACGAAACAAAACAAACTGTTCAATTTTTAATACCTTCAGCAGAAACCTTGAGCTCCTAGATCAGATACGCGTGCAATATGCGACTCAGTTCAACAAAAGATGATGCAGCTCCAGATGAGTTTGTAAGAACATCCAATATACAGTAGAGAAAACTTTACACTTAAAGAAAGCTAATGCTTCTTTTTAGAGAGAGAAAAGAGCAAGTGTATTATGAAAGTTAATGATCCTAACTTTGGCCTAATTGCCAGTAAGAAAAAGAAAATCGTATATTAGAAGTACGGAAAAGTGGAACAAAATAATGGAAGAAGCAAGAAAGCGCCCTACACCATTTAACCTCAAGATAATGGCTCACGTAGAGTTCTTCAATGCAAAGAGTGATGTAAAACCTTGTTCCTGAAGTCATCAAAGTCCCCTCTTAAATTGCGAACAGTTAGGATAATAATGGTGAACACATTAACCTGCGGCAGTCATATTATGGGCCATGGGAAACACATTGTGAGAAACAAAACCTATCGCTGAATATATTAGCACTCCTAATCTTCTAAAACTCTATGAGTCATCATCTGGATTGCAACCTGCTATGAAATGGGACTTTTTGAACCTCATACAGTACCTTGAAGACCCTGAACATTGCCACTACTGTGAATCTTTATTAGAGGAGCTGGAATCGCACTAGACGATCAACCTACAGAGGAAATTGCTGGTATTAATAACGATGACAATTCTGATGGCTGTGAAGATAATTGATTACATAGAATATTAATCATTCAAGAACTGTTTGTGAGTAGTCAGGACTTACACAATAAATAATCATATTTCAGCATTAAAAGATTTTTCATTTTTTCATTTAACTAAGATTTCGGCAAAAACCGGACAGGTCCAAAGGTTTTCTTATGTTTCTTCAACTATCCTCTTAAATAATATATTTCTTTTACATGCAATGCAAAGCTGTTAGTGGGACATTAATAGGTCTAATAACAATATTTATTTCGTTCAGCACAAATAAAACTGTACTGTTTTTTTTATGTTTCTGAACATTTTACTTTTAGATTTGTCTGGTTCTTGGAATGAACCCTTCATGTGAAAAAATGGTTTTATTACACAGTTTGTTACAGGTATAAGGGAATACAGTAGTCATAAGCGTTTGTCGAATCCATCGCTATGTGAGGGCCTTGAAATTCCATGCTCCTGGTATGACCACTAGAAAAGACAAACAGCGACTTTCCATTGAAAAAAAAGATATAAGTATTTGAAAATTCAAACAGCTAACAAAGAATGTCTCTAAAATGGTTAACGACACAAAAACAGTTATATGATATGAATGATGTGCTTTAATGACAGACTGTTGAGGACTTCACAGGCTATTCCCAGAAAATTCAAGATTAACTTTTTGTTTGTCATGAAAATATCTTAAAGTGTCAAAAATATTTCAACCAAAACCATTACAGCCATTTTTGAGAAAACTAAAAATAACGAAAGATTTTCCCACGTAAAGGGTAGTTTGGAGTGCATGGATTTTGTTGAAAACTTTCGTGTCGCAACGCTTTGCTGAACTTAAATACTAGGTTTGCTATTTAACCAACTTTTCGTTTTTGAGATATGCTGTTCAGGTAGGCACACACACAGACAGACACAGACATACGCACGCGCGCGCGCGCGCACACACACACACACACACACACGCACACACGGACCTTTTCCTAAGAATCCTATTTTTATTCAGAGAGCCTCAAAACGTGTATTTCCGATGATATATCAGTATGGGTTTTTGGGAGGATGCAACACTTTCCCTACTTGCTATAGTTAAGTCGTGGAGAAAAGAAAAAGTTGTTGGTTCTTTTAAAGGCCAATATTCCAGCACGTGCAGGCGAAGATATAAGTGTCACTTGATGCTCCAAGTGGACACGCCGGTACTCCAACCGCAGACACACGCTATCCTGACTGACCAATAACAAAGACGGCACAAAATCAACAATGTTCCATTGACTATGTCACTGGATTGCATCGTCGAGTTATGAAGTGGCATTTGATTACGCAACACTGAACATGCACTTCCTGCAACACTGTAGTGCCTGAAGGAATAAAGCTTTCCTTTGTTTCTTTTATTGCCCAGTTGTGCCAAAATCTGTTTTATCTTGACTTGTTAAAGCCTTGGTGTCACTTTGGCAGTACAAAAGAAAAGTCACTTTATTAATTGAGATAAATAAGCTATCTCTCCATTTAAATTTAAGATATATTTTCTGAGAGGTTAAGCATATATTAATTATTAAACAAATTTTATGTTATCCTGATGACAAAGCGTTATATGTGTATGTTGCCTTATGTCCTGAGAATAATTTTATCGATTGATAAGGAACTCGGCATGTAACAATGTATGGGCTTCACTATATGAAATGTTTCTAGGGAGTTGTAACGGACAGGAGATGCAGAGGTAAAACCTTAGCATTCCACAAAATGCTGCATGACTAGGTTTTATGACTAGAACTATTGGAGAAGCTTTCTAGTTTAAACTCAACAGGACTAATAGCGTTAAATATTTTGTGTTATCAGTGTTTATAGAAAATAATTTAACATGTGGTAATGTAAATATTCTCATTCCTGACTTCCACAAGCGACGTTAACATAATTACTTAAACGCTCAAATAACAAGTAGTGAAACACGAAGGCGACACTGAAAATTTTTAGAAAATCAAAGAAGTATTAGATTTAAAATGTTTAATGATTTTATTGTTTTTCAAAAGATTCCCCTTTAATATCAATACATTTTTGCATTCGATGGAGCCAGTAATGATGCCACTCTTCCTGAAGCACTTCAGAAACCAGGTTTTTGTAATGTTCCACTGCTTCGTCTTATGACGAAAAAGTGATACCACGAAGTTTTTGTCTTTAAGTTTTGGAAACAAAAGGAAATTATGGAGTGCTAGGTCAGGGTTGTATGTTGGGGGGGGGGCACCCAGATACACACTTAGTTTTGCTTTATGTGAGATGCTTTGCCGTGATGTAACATTATTTTCCTTGGGCGTTTTTCACGAACTTTTTCAAAACTTTGCGGTAAACAGACATTTTTGTACCACTCAGCAGTAATGGTACGTCTATCGTCTAATTTATAGTAGCAATATGACCCGTTTTAGAAAAATAACTAGCAACCATCTTCTTACCATACTGCGAATTCGTCGGTCTTTTGTAGGCTTAGGTTCTGTTCAAAGGACCCATTGGGCCGAATGACTCGTATTTTTAGCATAATAAGAATAAATACAAAATTCATCATCGGTAACTACATTCTAAACCAGTTTTGAAGCGCCGCTTTGGAATATTTCCAGAGTTTTTCTGCACCAATCAATGCGTTGTTTGTTTTGATCGGGAGTCAGTTTATGTGGAATCCATCCACAACAGGGTTCTCTTACGTTCAACTGTTGATGCAAAATATTTTGTATTTGACTCATACTAATGATCAATGTCTCCCAAATAAGTTCACAAGATGTCCGACGATTTTCTTCAAGCATTGCTCGAACAGCGACAATATTACTTTCTCTACTACGTATAGTAAGTAGGGGAAGTATTGTATTCCATCCAAAAATTCGATACCGAGATTTCACCGGAAATACATGTTTTGAGATCCCCTGAATCCAAAAAAAGCATTTTTGGAAACATGTCCGTGTGTGTGTCTGTGTGTCTGTGTGTCTGTCTGTGTGCTGCCTGTGAACAGCATAACTCAGAAACGAACAGTCGGATAAACACCAAACTTGGTATTTAGGTTCAGCATCTTCCAGAGATGCGACATGAAGGTTTTCAAGAAAATCTCCCCACCCCAGACTACCCTTTACATGGAACATTTTTCGAAAATTTTAATTTTCTCAAACATGGCTCTAACAATTTTGATTAAAATATCATATGTTTAAGATATTTTCATGACAAATGAAATGTATATCTCGATTATCTGGGAATTGTGGCAGTAATTTGTATCACAATAATGTAAATGCCAGAGTGTAAATAAGCATTATTGTATGACATTGATTTGAGATGTTTGTTAATTATAAGCATTGTTAGGAAATAAGTTTACACGGGCTCACTGAAACTGACAATAAGAGCGGGCAACAATGAGCGAGGGGGTGAGTAGTTTATCAATTATTAGAGACAAGTAAATGACGTCAGACTAGCGCGCTTTTCTTAGAAATGGCGGGAATTTCTTCCCTAGAGCATATGTTTTAGTAATTTTGATTGGATATAAAAGTAGACGCTAATGTTGGCACGTTTTATTAACCAATAGCAGCTCGGTTATAATCTTTAGGCATATCGGGGTGTGGGAGTATAAAAAGCTAAAGCCAGAAGGAAGTATTGCCCAGTCCAGCAGAAACATTTGTGCATTACACGTCGCTCAGTTCAGAAGCATTCGCGTGTAATACGTCGTTCAGTTCAACATAAGTATTCGTGGGTTATACGTCACAAAGTTTAAGAGAATCGTCGCGCAATTCTACAAAATCTCTCGCGTCGTAAAGTTAGTTATAAATGTGAAATACGCGAATTAATAAAGTGCGGCAAACAAGTGATTGTAATAACATTAGAAAATATAACAGTTTCAGTCTGGCGTGTATCAAGAATCAATATGTGAAATTGAATAATGTGTGACGACAATAAAAGTGTAAAAACAAATTCTTTTATCAGTGTTATCTTTCAGTAACAAATCCTTTCCGTTTACACACCTTGATCAAGAGATATGCTCGACTGAATAATAATAATAATAATAATAATAATAATAATAATAATAATAATAGCTAGCCGGAGGACAATGAACCCAACATTCAAAGTAGTAAACAATAACAGGCGCTCAGAAATAAGATAACACGAAGTGACCGCGACAAATTGGCTTCCATACGTTGTGCAGATAAACATGAAGCATCTTCCAACTACCAACAAATATATGCGACTTCAAATGTCTCCAAAAGTGTTCTTCATTGTGAGCCACTTTTGCATAACTGGTAAACCATAAGAGATAGACAAAATTTTACTAGACAAAAGTAGGGTAGGTAGGACAGACCTGGGCCACTTTTGCGTTTATATGGGAAAGGATAGGGAAATCGATGGTATATGCGGTGGAAAATTCGTTTATATGGGGAAGATAGGGACTACGAGGATCGATGCTAGGCCAAGTCATGGGTTGAAGGACTGGGGATGTGTTTTATA
Organism: Deroplatys truncata; assembly: GCA_030765065.1. Classification (NCBI taxonomy): domain Eukaryota; kingdom Metazoa; phylum Arthropoda; class Insecta; order Mantodea; family Mantidae; genus Deroplatys; species Deroplatys truncata. The sequence continues at coordinate 21,931,559 of CM060982.1, forward strand.
TGAGAGATACGGGAAATACGAGGAGAAGTGTTGGACTAGATAGGGGTTGAGATATGGAATATGCATTTATATGGGAAAGATAAGGAAAACGTGAACAGAGGCTAGGATAGACAGATGCTGAAGCAGGGGGAATATGAACATATTTACAGGAGAGATAGGGGATACGTGGAGAGGTACTAGACTATTCAGGGTTTGAAGGGTAGAGTATGACTTTTTATATGAAGAGACGAGGAAAACGAGGGTATATGCTAGGTTGAGAGAACCTTCAAGGAGGAAAAAATGCGTTTATATGGGAGAGATAGGGAAAACGAGGAGAGTTCTGAGGTAGAGCAGGGACTGAAGGAGGGAGAGATATACTTTATACGACAGAGATAGGGCATGCGAGGGGAGGTGCTAGTGCATACAGAGGTTAAGGAGTACGGTATACGTTTATATGAGGAATATATGGAAAACGGGGGCAGGCGGTATGATAGACAGAAGCTGGGCCACTTTTGCGTTTATATGGGAAAGGATAGGGAAAACGAGGGTAGATGCGACAGTTCAAGGAGGAAAATGCGTTTATAGGGGAGAGATAGGGAATACCAGGGCTGATGCTAGGCTAGTCAGATGCTAAAGGAGGGAGGGATACGCTTTATACGAGAGAGATAGGGAATACAAGGAAAGATGTTATACTAAACAGGAATTGAAGGGTAAAATATGGCGTTTTATATGAGTGAGATAGTGAACCGAGGAGAGGTATTAGGCTAGGAGTTTTGAATGACAGAGTAGGCGTTTATATGCGAGAGATAGGGAATACGAGGGTCGATGCTAGGCTAGACAGGGTTGAAGTAGGGAATGCGTCTTTATGAGAGAGGTGGGGGAATATGAGGAGAAGTGCTAGGCTAGACAGGAAGGTCTGAATGACAGAGTATGCGTTTATATGGGAAAAGATAGGGAAAACGAAGGTAGGTGCTAGGTTGAGAGAGTCTTCAAGGAGGAAAATGCATTTATATGAGAGCGGTAGAGCATACGAGGAGAGGTGCTAGTCTAGACATGGTTTGAGGAGTAGAGTATACGTTTATATGGGAGAAATATGGAAAACGGGAGAGATACAAGGATAGACAGAGGTTGAAGGAGGAGGAATGTAGGTTTATATGGCAATATAGAGAGTAATTCGATTATAAAGCTTTTCTCATCCAACGTTACAACACTTTTATACACTTTTTCTAAACCTTACAAACTTTTTATATGTTAAACAGTAGCGCGCGAGACCGAGAGGGACAAACTGTATATCGGTTTACAGTGAAGTATACGTCCTAACCTATGCCCACCTTGTATGTTCGGCATCTTCTCATTGTCTATTCATTCCTAACATAATCACGTAACAAGACGTAACCAACAAACGTAACCACGTAACAAGACGTAACATAACAGCATGACAAGACGTCACACTAAGTAACATAAGCACGTATCCTCATAACATCACGTGACATCACGTAACCAGAAACGTCACACGACGTAACAACACGTAGCAACTATGTAACCAAGTAACAAAACGTAAGAACAACACGTAACCAGCCCATTGCTAAGGTAATCTAAGCTAATCCATCCTTCATAACTTAGACAATAAGTACGAGAACCTAGCCTAGATTAACCCGACCAATCCAAACGTTCCTCTCATCATCTATTCTACTCAGTCATCGACTAACCTAATCCGACTAACCAAAGATAACCTCAATGTTTTATTCAGGTTTTATTATTCGAGAGTTTTAATTGAAAAGTTTACGTCAACATACCTTTATTTTAGTTCGTTGTAGGCGTCTCTCCCCTTTTTATCTAGGCTTGAGACTAGCACTAGGATTGCTCCTAATGGCAGGGTTACCACCTTCCCTTCCATCTTCTTCTTTCTTCATCGGTCGTCAGCTAGCTGCATATACAGCACACGGTTAACCTTCATTTTTTTAAGATTGTAGACTCACGAGAAAATCTTCATATTCGACTTAAATTCCCTTATGCACTACTTGTAATGCTGTAATGTCCATAGGCGTATGTCGTTTAACCGTCCTCAGCAATAATTCTTTTATCGTCGTATGGTGTCAATGTAATTTTATTCACTTGTACTGTGGCAAGAGCATGCTGTCGCGACAGGATCAGATTCATGGGCGTTCTGATAATTTCTCTGGTTTTAAGGCAGTCAGTATAGCTCTCGAACGTGACGTACTGCTTAATAGCACTACGTTTTATGCCTTTAATCTTTTTTATCATTGAACCGTCGATATCTAGGGCACACATTTTAGGTCGTAACCCTACAAAGCGTTGAGTGATTTTACCATTAGCCTCATCTTTAAATTTCCCAAGTACCTTCTTGTTTAGAGGTGAATAGCATATATGGCTTGTAGGATAATCAGCAGTATCTAGGTGCTCAAGAAAACGTAGCTTATCCTGGTACACATCTTCAGTTGTAACACGATGAATGAACGAATCAGTGTCCATATACATAAGCTTCAGGTTTTCAGCTCCATAATACGGTAGCAACACATCATAGTGATACCGGTACATTAATGTCTTGGAGATATCCAACACACTCATACCGATGTATATAGGCTTGTTGAACACGATCTGTCGGGAGGCCATATGTACAGCAGCTAGATTAGAAGCATATATAGTCCTGTCGATAAACGTTGGCTTTGCAATTAACTTTTCCAGGGTCTTCTCATTTGTCACCAGCCGTATATCCATACGATTACGCAGGTTCTCCATAGTTTTTCCGAACATAGCATTGTTGAACAATTTGTAGAGATCCTTCTCAAAATCATTTGCAGCTTGTTGTCGTAGTCTGTTGTTAAATTCCACATACGGTTTTAACCATCGAGACTGTTGGAATTGCAGCACACGATGGATTTTTGTTAACCGTAGCCCATGATCAAGAGCTTGCTTCAACGCCATGTAATGTAGTACATACTTATTTCGAGGTCCTAGATGAGGTATCAGTTTCTTTGTAGGAGAGTCCTTAGGCGTCATACACTCAGGCAGGAAAGGTAGATCGTTGTGTAGATCGTGAAGTTATGCAGGATACTCGATGTCGACTTCTAATATGTAACCGTAAGGATCATCTTCTTGTAGTCTTTCTAAGTCAATTTTTTCAGGTGATACCCACTCAAATCCACCATTAGGGAGAGCGTGAGTCATTGCCCACCCATATTGGTTGTTGGCGTCCTCATAGGTAATAAATTGGGTTGGTCTCGACGGATCATACTTCTCCATGTAGGTGTTATTAGCCTCTGCATAGCGGTGGGAAACTTGACATAAACCTCCTCTTATGCCAGATTCCACCATGAGTAATTGATCATAATCATGTAACAATTCCGGCTGAATTCCAGTGTACAGTAACATGGCATCCCATGTAAGTCCTGGAGAGGTGAAATAATGTGCAGGGTCGACTTTGTGTGTTTTGAGTGTTTGCTCCCTAAATGTCTCAAAGACATCAGCTAGGAGAAGCACATCAGAGATTAAGTAGAGGTCGCTGTACTCGCCCAGGTTTCTGACATTAAACAGCTCCCATACATTTTTAGCATGATCGTAGTCAGTATCAATAATTTCGTCTTCATTTAATTTATTGTAGAAGGAGTCCTTAGGAGGTAAGCAGGTTTCGTTCAAGACGTTCCATGAAGTGATGTAATCATAGGGAAAGACCCCCTTACGGGTCATCAACTTCAACTTGTCTTCTCCGAAGTACTTCAATGTTTCAGGGTACGATGTTAGATTTTTTACCAGCTTATCCAAGCTTGTACTCAGGAACCGAAAACTATCCACAAACCGGAGCTTTATATCTCCAACATACTTGGAGAATGATATATAGCTTTCTTCAGAGCTAGGAATTACTTCCACTCGCTCACTTGTACATCCCAGCTCCTTAACAATGAAGTGTGAGTCATATCCACTGAGGTTGTGCATGAAGACAGGGATATATTTAGGTGTTTTGCAGGCTAAATTACATTCATTATGCAGACTCCCCCGATATTCACCACTGATGTGATCATGGTCGCGTACTTTATAGTTCTCTTCAGTAAAGGTTTTTCCACACAAGTAGCATACTGTAGAGGCGTTGAAATCCATCTGCTGTTGATCTGTAAGTTTCAGGGGCATGACAGATTTGTATATATTATTAATCTCCTTTGCAAGGAATGACAGGTATTCCATAAACTTCTGAGCAGCATCAACACCACGATATACATAGGGATGCTTAGGAAGACCAGTTTCCAGATGTTCAACGTTGGTTGATGGTTTATATCTACTGTGGGGAGGGGGAAGAGGGGAAGTGAGGGGAAATACATAGGTTTACAGAGATTTTTATTTGACGGTCTTTACGAAATTTTTTTTTATTATTACCGATTATATCCTTGGATTGTAGCGAATTATTGATTGTTGTTCCAAGTCGGGCTGGAGGACTAGGATTGAATCCAGTGACATGAATACAAAGTCATCCTCGAATAAAATAAAAAAGTAATTAAAAATAAAATGGTGAACGTACGATATTACATTTATATCAGTAACTAATTTCTTTGTTATGTATATTTAAACATCTGTCATCCTGACGAATATTATATCTCTTAGATGAATGTATATTTAAATGGTATAATGAGCGTAGATAACTAGATTACGTAAGACGCTGATGCGCGCTGCGTTGGTATATGCATGCCACTACGTATAGGTCCGAACCTTACGGTGTGCTGTGCCGAACTGAAGGGTCTCGCCTCTCTCTCCCAGCGCGTCTGTTCCGCCTCCTCCCACCCTCTGTCTCTTTCTCAGTGTTTGGTATCTCATGGCACGCTCTACTTTACCGCTATCTGGTGGACGCTGAAAGAAGGTCTTCTCTGTACCTCGCACTGTCGGGCGCTCGCTTCTTTATCGACATGTAAGGGACGCTTCTCCACCGCATGCTTCCGTTTATGGAAAAAAGACGGCTGAAGCGGCCATGTTAGCTTTCCGACACATGAAGACAGCCATTATAGTTGTTAACGTTCGCTTTGGTTTTAAAAGAAATTTAAAAATAGATTGCGAGACATTATCTTTAACAAAGGAAGTCTTAAAAATGAAAATATAACAATCTTTATACTAAATACAAATAACGGGCATGCTAACTTTAAAAATGTAGATACTTTAAGCTAAAAAAATACAATACATTTATTAAAACATTTCCTTATTCGATTCTATAAGCTAAAAATCGGAGTAAATCTGAAAAAAAATTATTGCTCGTAATTACAGGCAAATGCAGCGGTTTTAAGAAAAACGAACATTAAAACGTATAAAAATGCATATTGTACACTGATTATTTGAAGAGTGATTGAGATGAGAGGAAGAAATTATTGAAAAAATCACTAAATAGTAGGTATATACATGAATTGAATTAAATAAGGGTGGAAAAACTTCTACGCTATTTCCAAAGTATTTCAACGATGAAATTTTAGATTATCTTTGCGAGCGTAGTGAGTACGTTGGTATGAAACTTCTGTATATGACTCTAGAATATGAGATGTCTAAAATATGCATGTCTCGACATGGCGGCGATAGTCAAGCTGTCCCCGACTGTGACGTCATATGGTGAAAGTTAACGTGTTTAAGCACTGTCGACTGCTAATTAGGTCTGTTTTTACTGTTTTGTTCAGTCAATAACGGCATCACTTTGCATTCGAGAGGTCTCGGATTCGATTCCTGTAGGGACGAGCACTCTGACCTTTTGTTTCTCACGATTTTTGCTGGTCTGCTGCCTAATGCTATAGTGGTATTTGCTATCACGATTCCCTTTCAAACCATTTTATTTGCATTTTTTCACGTAAATTTCTAGGGTTCAGGGGTTAGATTTCAATCAATTGTTTACTCCGATCTCGATTTTTCATGGTTTTCCCTGGTCTGCTGTCGAATGCTGTAGTGGTATTTGCTATCGCGATTCCCTTTCAATCCATTTTTCACGTGAATTTCTAGGGTTCAGGGGTTAGATTTCCATCGATTGTTTACTCTGATCGCGGATCTTTTCATGGTTTTCCCTGGTCTGCTGTCGAATGCTGTAGTGGTATTTGCTATCACGATTCCCTTTCAAACCATTTTATTTGCATTTTCACGTAAATTTCTAGGGTTCAGGGTTAGATTTCAATCAATTGTTTACTCTGATCGCGGATCTTTTCATGGTTTTCACTGGTCTGCTGTTGAATGCTGTAGTGGTACTTGCTATTACGATTCCCTTTCAATTGCATCTTTTTGTCTCTAGAGACCTTTTGTTTGATTTCCCTGTCGGTCGCACACTCTATCCGCCAGTCGCTCAGCCCTTTGATTTTTTTTCATGGTTTCCCCTGGTCTGCAGGCGAATGCCTGAGTGGGTTCTCATCTATCACGATTTTCTTTCATTTGCAACTTTATGCTTCTAGAATAATCTGATGGTTTCCCTCGTTCGATTGTCGTTGGTTGTTTACTCTGCCATATTTTTCATGGTTTTCCCTGGTCTGTAGGCGAATGTCTGGGTGGTTTCTCATCTAGCACGATTTTATTGCATTTTTATTTGATTTACATCTTAACCTATATGCTTCTAAGATCTTTTGTTTGATTCCTGTTGTTTGATCACTCTGACATCATATTTTTTAGGGTTTTCCCTGGTCTGCAGGCGAATGCTGGAGTGGTTTCTCATCGACACCGATTTCCTTTCATTCTATATAATTTGTATCTTTTACGTGTGCTTTTAGAGTCCCTGGTTCGAGTTCCGTTGGACGCTCGCTCTGACATATTTTTCATGGTTTTCCATGGTCTGCAGGCGAATGTCTGGGTGGTTTCTCATCTAGCACGATTTTCTTTCATTTGCATCTGCGTGAAGGGAATGCTTGCCTCCTGCTCGGTCAACGGATCGTTCATCACCTTCACGAGTCAAGCTCTCCGAATGTGTACGATTATAGCCGAACAATACATACATCTTCACAATACTTTACACTTTCTCTCTAAGCATACGAAGCTATACGGAGACGCTCGAACATCAGTGTAACACGAATTGAAATATATAAGAGCTTACACGCTTCATCTCCGTTTTTAGTATTAATAATCAGGATATAATTGATTAAAAATGGTTCGTGCTTTCTCTATAAATAGAGCGAACTTGAGTATTGAAATTCATTCTGTTGATCATCTCTGAGGTGTTAACATCGCGGTTCTCTCAGAAAATAATCTAAAGTGTTATCAATGTGAAGAAGAGTGCATTTCCTTGAAGAAGGGTTAATACGTTATATAATTGATGCATAAAGGTTCGTGCTTCCTCTATAAATAGAGAAACCTCTAGCATTGAAATTCATTCTGTTGATCATCTCTGAGGTGTTAACATCGCTGTTCTCTCAGAAAATAATCAGCTTTCTAAGTGAAATCCAGGCGTACATTTCCTTGAAGAAGGGTTAATACGTTATATAATTGATGCATAAAGGTTCGTGCTTCCTCTATAAATAGAGCAACCTCTAGCATTGAAATTCATTCTGTTGATCATCTCTGAGGTGATAACATCGCTGTTCTCTCAGAAAATAATCAGCTTTCTAAGTGATATCAAGGCGTACATTTCCTTGAAGAAAGGTAAATACCTTATTATATCAAGAAGAAAAATGAATAAGTCCTCGTATAAGGATATCATTCCTAGTGTCTCAGGATATTCTTGTGGTAAATGCTGTAAGAAGTTCCTCCGTGGATATGATAAAAGACGACATGAGCTACGTTGTAAAAAGCTCTTCAAGTGTAAATATTGTAATGTAGCCTTCAAAGACAGTTATAAGGGTCGTCGACACGAAGATGCGTGTGAAATAAACAGACCTGAGAAGAAACGTAGATTAGAACCGTCAAAGCAAGAGTTGTTATCTGCAATGGAGGAGTGTGACATGAAAGAATCTGAAACTTCATTCCATGGACGTTTGAAATCGTATTTTATACGATGTGAATCGACTAAGGATCTGAATATATACCTGCATGAAGCAAAACAGCGGATAATCCAGGCTGTGCATAAAGAGCTTGGTATTCACAAGAGTTTGAAAATTAATCTGTTAGCTGAGTGTAGATTTGTTAACAGTATCGTAGAAACCTGTGACAAGACATTTAAAACCAGAAATCAAGCTGTTTTCCTAGAAACGGATCTGGACTCTATGCTGGAAACCAAAATGAAGAAATTGGTTACTGAAATGGAGGAATCACAACTAAAGGGAAGCAACTGGGCTTTGCTTGCTGTGGAAGGGGTGCGCCTTCGTATCAACAAGTTCAACCCGTTACGAGGAAGTAGCTACATACCACTACCGCCATCTGTTGAAGCAAGAAAAGCCTGCATTAACATCCAGAATTTAACTGATGAGCTATGCTTTATGTACTCTATATTAGCCAAATTTGTCAGCGTCAAGCCTCAACGGGTGAGAAAATACGAACGATTCCAAGATAAGTACGACTTCAGCTGTGTTTCCTATCCTACTCCACTTTCTCAAATACCTAAATTTGAGAAGCTTAATAGGATGTCTATCAACGTTTTCGGTCTGGATGAAGTGTATCCGATAAAGGTTGCTGACGCTGAACTCCCTGACCACTGTGACCTCCTGCTATTGAGTGACAGTAGTGGAAAACATCGCTATGTATATATCAAGAATTTTGAGAAGCTCGTTCGACGTCAAAAAACTAAGCATGATGGAGTGATATATACCTGTAAGCGGTGCTTTACACACTTTGACAATCGATATGGACAAAGTGGGCTGGAAAAACTGGAAGAACATGCAGCCATCTGTAATCAGCATGGTGTTGCAAGGGTAGTTATGCCTACAAAGGAGAAATCAATTGTACAGTTTAAAAATGTGGAGAGGATGCTGAAACTACCTTACGTCCTCTACGCTGACTTTGAAAGCATTCTCACTCCATGTCATACGTGTATTCCCAGTCCTGAAACTTCCTATACAACCCCTTATCAAGAGCACACAGCAATGAACATCTGTGTTTACGTTAAACCATCAACCAACGTTGAACATCTGGAAACTGGTCTTCCTAAGCATCCCTATGTATATCGTGGTGTTGATGCTGCTCAGAAGTTTATGGAATACCTGTCATTCCTTGCAAAGGAGATTAATAATATATACAAATCTGTCATGCCCCTGAAACTTACAGATCAACAGCAGATGGATTTCAACGCCTCTACAGTATGCTACTTGTGTGGAAAAACCTTTACTGAAGAGAACTATAAAGTACGCGACCATGATCACATCAGTGGTGAATATCGGGGGAGTCTGCATAATGAATGTAATTTAGCCTGCAAAACACCTAAATATATCCCTGTCTTCATGCACAACCTCAGTGGATATGACTCACACTTCATTGCTAAGGAGCTGGGATGTACAAATGAGCGAGTGGAAGTAATTCCTAGCTCTGAAGAAAGCTATATATCATTCTCCAAGTATGTTGGAGATATAAAGCTCCGGTTTGTGGATAGTTTTCGGTTCCTGAGTACAAACTTGGATAAGCTGGTAAAAAATCTAACATCGTACCCTGAAACATTGAAGTACTTCGGAGAAGACAAGTTGAAGTTGATGACCCGTAAGGGGGTCTTTCCCTATGATTACATCACTTCATGGGACGTCTTGAACGAAACCTGCTTACCTCCTAAGGACTCCTTCTACAATAAATAAAATGAAGACGAAATTAGTGATGCTGACTACGATCATGCTAAAAATGTATGGGAGCTGTTTAATGTCAGAAACCTGGGCGAGTACAGCGACCTCTACTTAATCTCTGATGTGCTTCTCCTAGCTGATGTCTTTGAGACATTTAGGGAGCAAACACTCAAAACACACAAAGTCGACCCTGCACATTATTTCACCTCTCCAGGACTTACATGGGATGCCATGTTACTGTACACTGGAATTCAGCTGGAATTGTTACAGGATTATGATCAATTACTCATGGTGGAATCTGGCATAAGAGGAGGTTTATGTCAAGTTTCCCACCGCTATGCAGAGGCTAATAACACCTACATGGAGAAGTATGATCCGTCGAGACCAACCCAATTTATTACCTACGAGGACGCCAACAACCAATATGGGTGGGCAATGAGTCACGCTCTCCCTTATGGTGGATTTGAGTGGGTATCACCTGAAAAAATTGACTTAGAAAGACTACAAGAAGATGATCCTTACGGTTACAAATTAGAAGTCGACATCGAGTATCCTGCAGAACTTCACGATCTACACAACGATCTACCTTTCCTGCCTGAGTGTATGACGCCTAAGGACTCTCCTACAAAGAAACTGATACCTCATCTAGGACCTCGAAATAAGTATGTACTACATTACATGGCGTTGAAGCAAGCTCTTGATCATGGACTACGGTTAACAAAAATCCATCGTGTGCTGCAATTCCAACAGTCTCGATGGTTAAAACCGTATGTGGAATTTAACAACAGACTACGACAACAAGCTGCAAATGATTTTGAGAAGGATCTCTACAAATTGTTCAACAATGCTATGTTCGGAAAAACTATGGAGAACCTGCGTAATCGTATGGATATACGGCTGGTGACAAATGAGAAGACTCTGGAAAAGTTAATTGCAAAGCCAACGTTTATCGATAGGACTATATATGCTTCTAATCTAGCTGCTGTACATATAGCCTCCCGACAGATCGTGTTCAACAAGCCTATATACATCGGTATGAGTGTGTTGGATATCTCCAAGACATTAATGTACCGGTATCACTATGATGTGTTGCTACCGTATTATGGAGCTGAAAACCTGAAGCTTATGTATATGGACACTGATTCGTTCATTCATCGTGTTACAACTGAAGATGTGTACCAGGATAAGCTACGTTTTCTTGAGCACCTAGATACTGCTGATTATCCTACAAGCCATATATGCTATTCACCTCTAAACAAGAAGGTACTTGGGAAATTTAAAGATGAGGCTAATGGTAAAATCATTCAACGCTTTGTAGGGCTACGACCGAAAATGTATGCCCTAGATATCGACGGTTCAATGATAAAAAAGATTAAAGGCATAAAACGTAGTGCTATTAAGCAGTACGTCACGTTCGAGAGCTATACTGACTGCCTTAAAACCAGAGAAATTATCAGAACGCCCATGAATCTGATCCTGTCGCGACAGCATGCTCTTGCCACAGTACAAGTGAATAAAATTACATTGACACCATACGACGATAAACGAATTATTGCTGAGGACGGTATAACGACATACGCCTATGCACATTACAGCATTACAAGTAGTGCATAAGAGAATTTAAGTCGAATATGAAGATTTTCTCGTGAGTCTACAATCTTAAAAAAATGAAGGTTAACCGTGTGCTGTATATGCAGCTAGCTGACGACCGATGAAGAAAGAAGAAGATGGAAGGGAAGGTGGTAACCCTGCCATTAGGAGCAATCCTAGTGCTAGTCTCAAGCCTAGATAAAAAGGGGAGAGACGCCTACAACGAACTAAAATAAAGGTATGTTGACGTAAACTTTTCAATTAAAACTCTCGAATAATAAAACCTGAATAAAACATTGAGGTTATCTTTGGTTAGTCGGATTGGGTTAGTCGATGACTGAGTGGAATAGATGATGAGAGGAACGTTTAGATTGGTCGGGTTAATCTAGGCTAGGTTCTCGTACTTATTGTCTAAGTTATGAAGGATGGATTAGCTTAGATTACCTTAGCAATGGGCTGGTTACGTGTTGTTCTTACGTTTTGTTACTTGGTTACATAGTTGCTACGTGTTGTTACGTCGTGTGACGTTTCTGGTTACGTGATGTCACGTGATGTTATGAGGATACGTGCTTATGTTACTTAGTGTGACGTCTTGTCATGCTGTTATGTTACGTCTTGTTACGTGGTTACGTTTGTTGGTTACGTCTTGTTACGTGATTATGTTAGGAATGAATAGACAATGAGAAGATGCAGAACATACAAGGTGGGCATAGGTTAGGACGTATACTTCACTGTAATCCGATATACAGTTTGTCCCTCTCCGTCTCGCGCGCTACTGTTTAACATATAAAAAGTTTGTAAGGTTTAGAAAAAGTATATAAAAGTGTTGTAACGTTGGATGAGAAATGCTTTATAATCGAATTACTCTCTATATTGCCGTATAAACCTACATTCCTCCTCCTTCAACCTCTGTCTATCCTTGTATCTCTCCCGTTTTCCATATTTCTCCCATATAAACGTATACTCTACACCTCAAACCATGTCTAGACTAGCACCTCTCCTCGTATGCCCTACCGCTCTCATATAAATGCATTTTCCTCCTTGAAGACTCTCTCAACCTAGCACCTACCTTCGTTTTCCCTATCTTTTCCCATATAAACGCATACTCTGTCATTCAGACCTTCCTGTCTAGCCTAGCACTTCTCCTCAGATTCCCCCACCTCTCTCATATAAGACGCATTCCCTACTTCAACCCTGTCTAGCCTAGCATCGACCCTCGTATTCCCTATCTCTCGCATATAAACGCCTACTCTATCATTCAAAACTCCTAGCCTAATACCTCTCCTCGGTTCACTATCTCGCTCATATAAAACGCCATATTCTACCCTTCAAGTCCTGTTTAGTATAACATCTTTCCTTGTATTCCCTATCTCTCTCGTATAAAGCGTATCCCTCCCTCCTTTAGCATCTGACTAGCCTAGCATCAGCCCTGGTATTCCCTATCTCTCCCCTATAAACGCATTTTCCTCCTTGAACTGTCGCATCTACCCTCGTTTTCCCTATCCTTTCCCATATAAACGCAAAAGTGGCCCAGCTTCTGTCTATCATACCGCCTGCCCCCGTTTTCCATATATTCCTCATATAAACTTATACCGTACTCCTTAACCTCTGTCTGCACTAGCACCTCTCCTCGCATGCCCTATCTCTGTCGTATAAAGCATATCTCTCCCTCCTTCAGTCCCTGCTCTACCTCAGAACTCTCCTCGTTTTCCCTATCTCTCCCATATAAACGCATTTTTTCCTCCTTGAAGGTTCTCTCAACCTAGCATATACCCTCGTTTTCCTCGTCTCTTCATATAAAAAGTCATACTCTACCCTTCAAACCCTGAATAGTCTAGTACCTCTCCACGTATCCCCTATCTCTCCTGTAAATATGTTCATATTCCCCCTGCTTCAGCATCTGTCTATCCTAGCCTCTGTTCACGTTTTCCTTATCTTTCCCATATAAATGCATATTCCATATCTCAACCCCTATCTAGTCCAACACTTCTCCTCGTATTCCACGTATCTCTCATATAAAGCACATCCTCATTCCTTCAACCTCTATCTAGCCTAGCATCGATCCTCGTAGTCCCTATCTTCCCCATATAAACGCATTTTCCTCCGTGAACCTCCGCATATACCATCGTTTTCCCTATCCTTTCCCATATAAACGCAAAAGTGGCCCAGGTCTGTCCTACCTACCCTACTGACAAAAAATGTAGATAGCGTTAAAATACACAATTTATGTCGTATACATTTTTTTTGTTGAGTGAACCATTTTCGAGATATTGCTTGTTATTCCCTTAAATTTTCCAATACTTATACTTTTTCTCAAATTCGTTATTCATTTTTTTTGTCCTGGTAATGCAAAGATAATGGAATACTCCAAATAGCAACCAGCTCTTAAACGCTTAAAGCCAATTCCCCTTGCATCTACAAGAAAATTAGCAATAAGATTAACATCTCGATAACTCAATTAACATGAAGCATATGGAGAATAGGCTTTTGTAAAAATAGGTTGTACAAGAGTAGAGAAAGTCATGTGAGTGAAGCACATCAGATTTTTTTATTTGTAACAGCAGTTCTTGGGCGTCCATCATAAAATTTATCACTAACAAACAAAGCCAATCTGTTTTGAATTCGTTGTGCCAATTATAAATCGGTTCTTCGCAAATGCATTTCTTAAAATCTTCGTATTACATCCTTGGAAGATGCTGAACTGAAATACCAGGTTTGGTATTTACCCGAATTTTCATTTTTTATTTATGTTGTTCACAGAAACACACGCAGAGGCACACAGACGCAACATGAATAAAAATACATTTTGATTTAGGGATCTCAAAAGATGTATTTGGGTTAAATCTCGAAATCCAAATCTTTGGGTGGAATACTATAGATAGCTGGCAGAGAAACTAAAAGTGTTAAACATCTTACGCTTGAGGTAATGCTATCAAAAAGGTCAATAAATATTAAAATACAAGTATAAGAAGATACACTTAAAGTTAAATATCTCTGATTCCTTTTAACATCTAACGTTGAAAATGGACTACTATTTGAGGACTGATATATTTTAAAATATATAAATTCTTTCTAAAGGTTTTTTATATAGAAAGAGCAGTGTTTGTGATATTACAATCATCCGATGCAATGAAAAGCTTAATATGATGTAATCAATACAAGATTGCCCCGTATTACGGCATTGATAGACGCTTTCAGATTAGTACTATACAGCTTATAGAAAGTCTCCAACCACGGAAACTTACTATGTACTATTTGTTCTAATACTCCTTCACTGAGAGTGCAATTTCAAATATATGCACACGAAGTTTGAGAAATGTTCTTATATTGCATTCACACGACTTTTCCCCTCCACTCTTCTTTAAAACTTATTCTTACAAAATTTTGTTCCACTACCTCCATTGTATTAATCCAAATGAACATTTGCCCATATGGTTTTATTACATACTTCATTCTAGGTGCAAGGGGAATACGGTAGGCTTAAACGGTAATCAATTGTTTTTAAAAGGTGTTCGCTATTGTGGCTATGAAACTTCTTTCTCTTTGCATGGCTACGAGAGGAAAACAAATAACGACTTACCGCTTGGAAAAAGTTAAGTATTTGATAGTTCAAACCAATAATGTAGAGCATGTTTAATGCCACAGGAAAACAGGATATAACAATAAGGTCGGTCAAACTTTTAGGACACATTCCTCACATATAGAAAACAACATTCTATATGGACATGAGTCCGGTAACGCTTTATTCCCATATTAGAACTCATTTTCCACAACTCTTCGTAGTACCTATACCAATAGTGGTTAACAAACGGTTGCAGAATGTACCAGCATACCAATGAAACTGTTTCATATATGAAGTGTTCAAAACGCCTTCCGTTAGCATTCATGCTTGCATCAACCCACTATTGCATTGAATCCCGGATACGCTGACGTATCTCTGGAGAATTGCGTGTTGTTTCGCAGCCTTCCACAATATGGGCACGAGGACTCCCTGCACCTTGTCCCGTGGTTCAATACTCAAAAGCTTTTAAATGCCCCTACAAACAAAAATCACATGTTTAGGCCCAGAGATCGTTGAGGTCAGGTAATTGGTCCACCTCTGCCTATCTATCCGTGATGGTATCTCTTATTTAGAATCCGATGAACATTAACGCTGTTATGAGGAAGAGCTTCATCTTGCATGAAGTGATTGTTTCATCGCACTGGTAAAGGCATATCTTCTAGCAGAATAGGTTTGTCCGTTTAACCTAGGGGGAAAAACGTTAGCTCCTAACAAACAGTTACCAACAATGTCGGTTCAAACATTGGCAAAACATCTTTGTTGATCTGTGGCGACGTAGTCAGCTATTGGTAAATTTTTCTTCTGCCATCACTATTACAGGGTACTCCCAAAGGATCTCAAAGAATTATAACTTACAATGCAACGAGAACGTATACTATTGCTATAACTTGCAACATGAGTGCACTGCCGCTCTTACTCAATAAACTAGCTCTAATGAGAACTACCGTTACCAGAGGCTGTGGAATTTTGGATCGTCAACAGAAATACAAATATAGTATTTTAAATTCTGTATATTTAATCAAATGAAAATTTTACATTAATCCTCGATCAAGAAATATTATAACCTTTCAATCAACAAACATGTAATTTAAAAACAGTTAATACATTGTTTCTATAAATTTCTTCGCTTTTCTTGCTGTTGCTGTGGCTCTTTAAACTTTTTTGCGATTTCAATTTAAGATTGTTCATTGCACCCATGATTATATAACATATTTGCGTTTACTTTATACACTATGCGATCAAACGTATCCGGACACCCCACAAACATATGTTTTGCATCTCAGGTACATTGTGCTGCCACCTACTGCCTGGTACTCATTATCCGTGATCTCAGTAGTCATTAGACAACGTGAAACACCAGAATGAGACGCTGCGTGGAAGTCACAGACTTCGAGCGTAGTCAGGTGATTGGGTGTCACTTGTGTCGGTACGCGAGATTTCCACACTCCTAAGCATCCCTAGGTCCACTGTTTCTGATGTGATAGTGAAGTGGGAACGTGAAGGGACATGTACAGCACAAAAGCGTACAGGCCGATCTCGTCTGTTGACTGACAGAGACCGCCGACATTTGAACAGGGTCGTAAAGAGTAATAGGCAGACATCTATCCAGACCATCACACAGGAATTCCGAACTGCATCAGGATCCACTCCAAGTACTATGACAGGCGTGAGGTGAGAAACCTTGGATTCCATGGTCGAGCGGCTGCTCATAAGGCACACATCACGCAGGAAAATGCCAAACGACATCTCGCTTGGTGTAAGGAGTGTCAACATTACACGATTGAACAGTGGCAAAAGCTTGTGTGGAGTGACGAATCACGGTACACAATGTGGTGATTTTCGATGGCAGGGTGTGGATATGGGGAATGCCTGGTGAACGTCATCTGCCAGCATATGTAGTGCCAACAGTGAAATTCCGGAGGTGGTAGTGTTATGGTGTGGTCGTGATTTTCCTGGAGGGGGATTGCACCCCTTGTTGTTTTGCGTGGCACGATCACAGCGCAGACCTACATTGATACTATTTTAAGCACCTTCTTGCTTCCCACTGTTGAAGAGCAATTCGGGGATGGCGATTGCATCTTTCAACACGATCGAGCACCTGTTCATGCTGCACGGGCTGTGGTGGAGTGGTTACACGACAATAACATCCCTGTAATGGACTGGCCTGCACAGAGTCCTGACGTGAATCCTATAGAACACCTTTGGGATATTTTGGAACGCGGACTTCGTGACACCGACCTACAGCGATAGCTCTCTTCACTTCTGCACTCCGTGAAGAATGGGGTGTCATTCCCCAAGAAACCTTCCAGCACCTGATTGAAAGTATGCCTGCAAGAGTGAACGCTGTCATCAAGGCTAAGGGTGGGCCAACACCATATTGACTTCCAACATTACCGATGTAGGGCGCCACGAACTTGTACATCATTTTCAGCCAGGTGTCCGGATGCTTTTGATCACGTTGCTCCATTCTACCACCAATGTTAGTGCACGACTATTCTCATGTAGCCCTACAGACAAAGATAACTCAAAAAAAAAATTAAATGGAACTCGTTTACCCGATTTAATGACAGCACGACGGTCTATGTGATGTCCAAACTGAAGCCAGCCCGTGATCCTCGTGCTGATAATTTTCTTGTAGTAAGCTGCTTATTTCTGCGTCACAGGTTCATTCAACCAGTCTTGTATAAAACGAAGATGTTCGTCAGGACATAATAGCAGTACCATTTACACTGCTAGGTGCTTCTTTCGAAGGCATAAAGTACATAGCCAAGCAAGACTAAACTGCAGCGAAATCCAAATTATCGAAGGTTGCTAAATATGCAGTTTGCTGAGTTAACTTTGCTATTTGGTAACGACTTGTCTGTACTTACAGCTATTCTGTAGCGATGACTTATATTGATGAATAATTATTCTGCAATGCGAAGCGACGCATAGCTACAACTGTTCTGTAGAGAAGATTTGTGGTTACTTCTGGCGTGTCTTGCGTTCGAAAGCACCTTGTTCTTTTTCGACGTTGGCCACTATGAGTGTTAACATAGCATCGCGTGTTGTTTCACGACGCAATATGCAATAGCGGCACTTGTCAATATGTGTGCTGTATCACGTCTGTTTAAAATAAGTGAGGTCCTGGCGTCTTCTTATATAACGAAGGTATGCCTTGATGTGTAGCTTTCATAAGTGGCGGTAAAGGATCGCCACAGACTCCACCCAGTTGGGGAAAACACTTTTTTCGATATATTTTTGTGTACATGTTGCAAGCATTGAAAGAATTTACGTAAAGAGGAGTATCCGGAGATTTTAATTGGCTGGGCGAAGTAAATTCATCTTACGGTTACGTGAAGCACAAAACACACTTACTAAAAATAGAACTGGCCTGCGTCGGGGAAGTCAGTGTACAAAGTTGAGGTATACAATTATACTCATAATGCAAAGGATACAAGATAAACATACACAGTCAAAATTAAATATATGTAAACAAAATTAGCACTTGATTCCAATTGTATTTAAACAGGTTTGTGTTGCGACACATGTGCAAACACCTCTTCACCCGTTTCAACATGTTGAAGAACCACTGAAACTTTGCAAAGAAAGTAAAGAATAATAACTGGACCCTGAAAGCGTGGAGCAAGCTTGGCTAAGTAACGCTTCACTGCTTTACTCTGGGGGATGATTAACCAGCAAGACCTTTTTTCCTATTTGAAGTTTTGGGTCAACACGGTCCTTATTATAATACTGAGCATATCTGTTATAAGTCCTCATAAATTATTGTACACGCGCTTCCAGATTGCTTTAATATCCTGGGTTCTCCGATCATCAGGGAATGTGCCCTTTAAGTTACCTAAGTTAGCGAGTGGGGAATTAGGAGGATATATAATTAATCAGGTAAAACGGGCATTCGCCATGAATTTCGTGCGTTGCTGTGTTAAAGGCGAACTGTAACCATGTAAGGTTTTGATCCCATGAGGTATGATACTCACTATGAAATGCAATTTAGGGGGATTTAAGATTCCGATTGAGTCGCTCACATAAGGAAGGTCTGTTGTAATACAATATGGTAAAAACTAATTGAGTACCAAATTTAAAGCAAAATGACTGATATGATTAGACGCAAAACCTGAAGCGTTATCGGCCACAACAACTTCTAGTACGCTAAAATTTGACACAATACGTTTTAAAACATCAACTGTAGTGGCTGCATTAGTAGTACAGACGGCTCCTTGGTTCTACGAAACGGACCAATGTAATCCATAAAAATCTTTTGTAAAGGCCTTTCGGGAACATGAGAAGCTAACTTGCAAACATGCAAGTTTTTTGCAGGCTTACTTAACTGCCAAACTCGATATGCTTTCACTCTTATCTTAATATCTCCGTCCATACCTTGGTCAGGATTCTTTGACGCGTCTTGGGAATTTTATTCACAAGTATGCTCCATACGGTCCCCCTTGGTAAAAGTGAAATACTACATTACTTAAATTTAAGAGAAGAAGGACTCGAAATCGGGATTTATCAGCAATTTTACACAATACACCCGACTGCAATTTATAGCTGCCACAATCTTCCCCGGCAATGAGTTTCACAATAAATGCATTTGATTCGGGATCCGAACGTTGTGCTGGGAAAGATTTTATAAGCTAATGACATGATAAGGCCGAACAACTTAGTGTAACGGTAGACCTGTTTGTCTCAAGTTTATTCTGGTGCTGGACTTGTAATTGTGATTCAGAATTTTGAAAATCATATATACTCGCCAAGGCGTTGGCGAGACAGTTCACGGCTCCGCGGATATGCCGCACTGTAAACTTAAATGCCGTAATGCGCAATTCCCAACTTGCGAGGTAACCAGCCCGGTTGAGTCTGATGAGGACCAAATTATGCGCCTGATTATCCGTTTCTAGATAAAAATGGACATGCTCCAAGTAGAAATGATACTTCTCAAGGCATTAAAAACAGCTAAAGCTTCTAACTCGTAGATGGCCAGAAATATCTAATACCAAGCAAGTAGTAGAGAAAAAATCCGCAATCACTGTTACTGGCAAGTGTTTTGCAACAAAACATTTAAACTTTCAATGAAATGTTCCGATACGTAGGGGTAAATACAGCGTGAAACACCTAAAACTTCCACCGCAAATACTTGGGAAATGAAAAGTGCTATTGATGTGCAGTTGTCATAGCATTGATTGGTAGTCAGGGGCTCGTACATTTAGCCTATAAACAGATTTTAATAATACTGAGAAAGTGTATTTTTGAGCAAAAATACAATTTTTTACATGGAACAATCCTAGTTACATCAACAGAATAAAGGTAGGGCAAATTAAAATGTCAATGGTCTTTGTTACAGGATTCTAGTGCAAGAGGTTTACAAGAAATCGTATTTTCCCGACAATTGTTTGTCTCCTTCAACCTGCTGAGTTGCTAGATACGATGTTGTTATGTTTGTTTGCATTGTGTTTTCTGTTCATTGATTGCATTGCGACTTTCTGGTCAGTTAGTTTGTGATAGTTCAAGCAGAAAGTCGTGAGTGGAAATGGGGTTTACTGATGCAGAAAAAGCCGACATGCTCATGGTGTATGGAGAGTGTAGGAAAAATGCAGTTTGTTTCTGTATGGTGTATGCGGAAACGTATCCCAATAGACGTCAACCATCTCGGCAATTATTTATTAACCTCTTCAACCAATTGCGTGAAAGAGGCACTGTAACACCTAGATAACGTAACTTCAACAAACAAGTGACTGGAGAAAAGCCAGAAATTAATGTTTTGGCTGCCGTTGCAGTAGATCCGCAAATTAGTTCCCGCTCAATCGCACGTGGAAGTGGCATAAGCCAGGCAAATGTACTGAGCATTCTCCATCGACATGGATTTCATCCCTATCACATCTCTCTCCATCAAGAGCTGCTTGGAAAGGATTTTGAGAATCGTGTTAACTTTTGTACATGGGCATTAAGACATGATACTCCAGGTTCATCATGTATCTTGTTTAGTGATGAGGCAACATTTACTAATCATGCCCAGGTAAACCGCAGAAACATGCACTATTGGTCTGTTGACAATCCCCGTTGGCTTCTTAAGGCGGAACGTCAGAGTCCATGGAGTTTAAACGTGTGGTGTGAGATAGTGAACCATCAGCTCATAGGCTCTTTGTTCATAGAAGGAACAATGAACTCGCACAAGTTTCGCAGCCTCCTGACGGACCATCTGCCACAGATGCTACAAGACGTTCCTTTGGAGACTAGGAGGAACCTGAGGTACTAACATGATGGCTGTCCAGCCCATAGTGCACGAAGTACTACAGCTTGTCTTAATGGATTGTTTCCAAATCGTTGGATTGGAAGAAGAGGACCTGTATCTTGGCCGGCGCGTTCACCGGATCTGATCCCTTTATACTTTTTCTGTGGGCAAGGCTGAAAGACACTGTCTACAAGGATGTACCAACTACACCAGACGGTATGAAACGACCTATTACTGCTGCCTGCTCTGAAATTTCCGCTGAAATGCTAGAACGTGTGCAGTAGTCTTTCCATAGCAGATTGGAAGCGTGTATTGAAGCTACCGGTGGTCATTTTGAACGCAAAATTTGAAGGACTATGTTCTCTTTACTTGTAAGAATCTACAGAAGAATTGTAATTCCGTTTTGTTTTTCTTTAGTTTGTGCTACCACAGGTTGTACAAGTGTCGGTGCGTAAAAGTTTCAAAATAAGAATTCTCGTAAACCACTTGCACTAGAATCTTGCAACAAACGCCTCTGACATTCTAATTTACCCTACCTTTATTCTGTTGGTGTAACTAGGCATTGTCCCATGTAAAAATTGTATGTTTGCTCAAAAAAAATACATTTTCTCAATATTATTAAAATCTGTTTATAGGCTAAATGTATGAGCCTCTGACTGCCAATCAATTGTGTGAAAACTCCACATCAATAGCACTTTCCATTTCCGAAATATTTGCGGTGCAAGTTTTAGGTGATTCACCTGTATTCTGTACCTTCGGGTACCAGCGATTCATTTGCTACAGTTACACAATCTAAATCAGTTGAATGGATAGAAGACGCAATGCGGAAATAAATTCCCAGTCGACTAATGAGATAATACTCCGAGAATCTAATAATGCAAAATACTTAATTGAACTTGCAAAAGAGATATACTGATAAACTGGATGTTGCTGTCATATGATTTTGGGTGGAGGGCGACATTCCACCCTGCGGTAAAAGTCATTTACGTTAACGCAAAGACCCATACCGACCATCAACTTTCTGCTTAACCTGTCGTAAAAAAACAGCTTCTCTGAAAATGTACGGGTTTTCTACAAAATAAATACTATTTTGAAATGTTTCTATCTGGGTGTAATGGTTTTTCTCCGTGTCCAGATTTAGTAATTTCTGAAACTGTTGTCCAAACACAAGTTGCACCAACTGTGAATGCTTATTTGTCATCCCTTCATCTGGGAAGGGAATTTAAATGACGATATTTAACTATAATCTTTTCTAATTCATCATCTGATAATATAACAGTAGGAGATAATGCTAAAGCTCTAATTTCAGCATGAATTGTATTAGACAAAATATACAAAACAATATCTGCTTTTGTAAATGGGAATAACAAAGCTTTTACAACGCTTTCCATTTGCTGCACGAACATTGCAAACGATTCGTTATACCGATGTGTAGGAAATAATACTGCCAAGTAAGTCATGTGTTTGTGAAGATGACAACATTGTATGAACTGCATCGTCAGGAAATAACTGGAAATCACTTCTGGATTTCAACATAACTAATAAACATGGAAACGAGGTACAGCTAACTTAGTTTTCCAGGTAAATATTAATTGATCATCAGTAATACCAAAAGTTAATGTACTTGATCTTAAATCTGTTAAGTATAATCAGAATTTAAAAATGTTTCTGGAAATTCCAAATTTAAATTTGAAACATTATAGAACAAGGATTGCAATGAATTTGTCAGTTTCAATTTTGCAAATTCTATGTGAAATTATGTATCAGGAGGCATCACAACTGATTCTGCTCTTGACTCTGAATTTTCATGTAATTGGAAGATTGTAATTCTCCCGTCACTTCTATATTATCTACTTGCTCACTTAGTTAGAAAGCGAATCATGTATATTTTGAAATTTGGCTTTACGAGTTACTTTATCCATTCTCAAACATCGTATTATTCTAAACATCCAATATTTCAAACGTGTTTTAAACGCGATTTTGCGAAGAGGTGATTTGAGTTGAAACATAGGAATTAATTTGGTCTTGAAATGAACATTGAACAATCCCAACCAGATGCAGTTCAGTGTCGAAATCCTCAACCAAACTCGTCTCAGTTTTGCTAACCGCGGGATCCGCTACTGCTGCTCTCAATTTGTTCAACAACGCATCCCCGTCGTTAATATGAAGTTCCAAGCAATGCAATTCGCGCAAAAGCTCAACTTTGTTCAAAACCTCAAACTGCAATTTTGGATCAATTTTAACATGTAATATATATAAATAAATACTATATATGTATATGTATATAGAATGTAACATATTCGTTCACAAGTCAAATGCGACAAAATATTTGGTAACATTGTAGCTTAAGGAGATTTGTTGGGCTCTTCTGTCATTGTAGACACGCAGTCAACTATTAATGTTTCTTCTGCTACCACTATTACAGGGTACTCCCAAAGAATCTCAAACTATCATAAGTTACACTGCAACGGGAATGTATACTATTTCCATTATCTGCAACATAAGTGTACTATCCCTCTTACTCAATAATCCAATTCTAATGAGAACTACTCCTACCAGAGGCTGTGGAAATTAGAATTGTGAACAGAAACACAAGTATAGTAATTTAAATTCTGCACATTTATTAAAATGAAAGTTTTACAATAATCCTCGATCAAGAAATTTTATAACTTTTCAATCAGCAAACATGTTGTAAGTTTAAACGAGGAGCCCATGCAAAATTCAGGACTTTAACAACGTGTTTACTGAATTTCCTTATTAAAGCCTCAGTTTTTACGAAGTCTCACTTTTTATTTCTATCAGTCTAAATCATATTTCGGTGACATAGTCAGGTATTAAATTAAGAATACTGGTCTATTAAATGCATATAAAATAAGTTTGTAAACACTACGCATGAAAAGGTTGAAAAACCAATGCAATTAAAAAATGTAAAACTAATAAAATAAAAAAATTGAAAAAAACTTCAGAACAGTAAACTATGATATCATTGTTATTTTCAGTATTTTAAAATAAGAATTTTTTCTCCATTAATTTGGCTCTTAGAATGTTTTAAAGGGAGGTGAATATTTTCTAGAATCACTGTTTGTGAATTTGTCAGGGGTGGAGAAAATCGTGATAGTGTACACAGCAGGTTTTTGTTTTTAAGTATAAGTGAATAGTGCTCTTTTTTGTTGGGCTATTGCTAGCAATTACTACCTCTACCTGCTTGTAGTCGACTTTTATTTTCATTAATAGTTTTACCCGTCGGTTAATTGAGTTTTAATATGTTTGGTTTCCTTAAATAAGGCTCCAAAGTGTTTCAACTTCAGGACTGACAATAAGTGACCTACTATTGTGAACAACTCCAGACTAATTGTCACAAGCCAATCAAGCCTTCCCACAAACTCTCATTATGTTCCCACACATACACGAGAGTAAGCTACAATCATTCTATCCCAGGGCATCAGATTTCAACATTACTTATTTTCATCTCCCCCACAAAGAGCAGATGCGGTAAGCATAATTGCTAAACAATTCCGCACCAACCTGAGTGTAAATGACGAGGAAATAATATCAGTAATCCTCAAAAAGCCTGTTCAGTATATGGAACGACTAGGGAGAAATGGACCTTATTGACAAAGTAGGGGCAGCGTCGCGTGTCATGACTCGCACGTGCTATTCTTCTGATACAGGCGATATTCGCTTATCTGTAGGGAGGGTTACGCACAGATGGACGAATGTACGTGTTAAGGTAAAACCACCCTAAAGAGAGAAGAGAGGGATAAAGTAACATCCACGTGGTAACCGTGTGAAACCCGCTAACAGTAACGTTCCCACATTGGCAGGCGCACCTTGCTGAAGGTGTAATGGGCAGCGAAATTGTGGATTAACTAAGGTTAGAGTTGTGGGTGTATAGCTAATTCGTTCTGCTCGCTACGTCACGCGCGCTTCTCGTGTGAAACGCTACTAGCTGAATGAAACCGTACTTGATAAACGCTTTTCCTTATGAAAGTGTGGGAAAGTTATTTTGTAGTGCCCATTATACTGAAAATGCTTTTTCATTCAGATGCTTTCAGCGAGTTTGCCAACCCATACATTTTAGGATCAAGCACCCAAAGTTCCATTAACATATAGCTAAATATTGTTCAGACAATATCTAAAAGCCTCTTTTATGCGCATAACCCTTGTAGATTTGAAATAAAATCACGAAACTCGGCTAATACTAGCTTTATATCTTGATACAGCAGAAACCGCAACTTCGTACGTCTTAGTCTCCTAAGTAAAGTCTTATTCTCCAAAGTATCTCCGTTCTTTCAAATCTTCGCATAACGTTTATAACATCAAAAATAAAACAAGCCTTCCTTTTCTTTCTGGTTTCTTTCTTTTTTTACTTTCTCTACTACCTATAGTAAGTAAGGGAAGTATTGTATTTCCACCCAAAAATTCGATACCGAGATTTCACCGGAAATATATGTTTTGAGACCCCCTGAATCCAGAAAAAAACATTTTTGGAAACATGTCCGTGTGTGTGTGTCTGTGTGTATGTCTGTGAACAGCATAACTCACAAACGAATAGTCGGATAAACACCAAACTTGGTATTTAGGTTCAGTATCTTCCAGAGATGCAACAGGAAGGTTTTCAAAAAATGCCCCCACCCCAGATTACCCTTTACATGGAACATTTTCCAAAAATTTTAATTTTCTCAAAAATGGATCTAACGATTAAAATATCATATGTTTAAGATATTTTCATGACAAATGAAATGTACATCTCGAATTTTCTGGGAATGTCTCCAAAAATATTCTTCATTGTGAACGGCTTTTGCATAACTGGTAAATCATAAGAGATAGACAAAATCTTACTACACAAACAATGTAGATCGTGTTAAAATACACAATTTATGTCATATACGTTTTTGTTGTTGAGTGAACCATTTTCGAGATATTGCTTGTTATTCCCTTAAATTTTCCAATACTTGTACTTTTTCTCAAATTCGTTATTCATTTTTTTGTCCTGGTAATGCAAAGAGAATGGAATACTCCACATAGCAACCAGCTCTTAAAGTATTTGACTATAGCTTAAAGCCTACCAATTCCCCTTGCATCTACAAGAAAATTAGCAATAAGATTAACATCTCGATATCTCGATTAACATGAAGCATATCGAGAATAAGCGTTTGTAAAAATAGTTTTACAAGAGTAGAGAAAGTCATGTGAGTGAAACACATCAGATTTTTTTGAGTAAAGCCTTTGTAGTATGTACTGATTGCACAAATCGTGAATGATTATCCCTTTAGATTACGTCAGGTGGCTTGGTGAATTCATATTTCTCCGCGGGTTGTGCTTCGGTTTTGGTGCTTCACGTTGGGCGAGGAGTGTTTCTTTACCTGTGCCAGCGGACACATCTGCAACTTTAGTTGAGTTCCCGAACGGCTTTTTAACTATGAAATTTGCTTTTTGTCTTGAGGGTTTTTGACCGGTATATATTTTTCCTCAGGCTTGGCCGTTGTGTTTTACTGCCTGCCGTCTGGTATACAGATGGAGACATTTAACGGAGCCGGAGTCGAGATTTGTTTGTTTCTTAATTTTGTGTAACTGTAACTCGGTCATATGTATTGATATGAGTGATCTGGAACACACGATCGTTGAGCAATCTCATTAGTTCTCCTGAGAGCTTTAAATCATTTTAAATGCTTTTAAATGTTGTTACATAACTGAGGTTATAATATTTGTATGGTTGTAGCCTGGAAGATTATGAACAACATGTTAAATGGGGCTGATTATTGAAACTCTTAATGTTGCCAGTGTTTATGAAATTGTAATTTTATCTGGAGATTACAGAGCTTATTTAGGGTTACTTTATGAACAATTTATTTATTACCTTGCAGAGATTTGTTGAGCGGTTTATACACACTAGACTAGTGTGAGGTGAATTTTGTGAACACACAGTTTTTACACTTGTAATTTGAGGTCAAGTAGGGTAATGCTACGCTATCTCGTGTGACGATTGTCAACTACCTGACAGATAAAACTCACAACTCTATCCAACATTATATATTTGGTGAAGCCTAATAAAGCCAGAATTTACGATTTGATTTCTCTTTGTAATACAGGATTTCGCGGGCATTCCTAGTCTTCACTCAGGGATTACTCTAATAGCCTTGATCAGTGGTTTCCTTTGAACTCTTGCATCTTTCCTAGAATAGGTTTAGAATAGCTTATGCTAAGGTGGTGCAAGTACTATATACATGCTATATAACCGTATGGATTGTTATAGACAAATTAATATGAAGAACTTCAAAAATTCAAATTCACACAACATATGAATTATTATAGTAGAATGATTCGCTGTATCGAAAAATGAAAGTGAAATATTTTGTTCTTTGTGGTTATCTCTTTAAGGCTCTGTCACGAAAATAATAATTGCACTTTGAGGCAGTATTTTAATGCCTAAATGATATTAATTGTATTTTTATTAATTAAATTCAATAACAGCCCACCTAGAAAACAATATGTATATAATTATTATATAAATTGTATGTAAAGTCATTGTAAATACTTATTTTTATTGTCAACGTATTTATTAGTGATATGTAAATGTTTATGTACTCTAATAGTGCAAAAACTGTGAGAATACTATGTTTAAGGATGTTAATAATAAGGCAATAATGTAATTTTGGTGACAATAATGTGTTTGGAGTTTTAAAAGTACTGGTTATGAAAAATATCGGTAATAACGGAATTTCGCTTACAGTTTAGAATTAGCCAATCAAAAGTAAAGAATGATTTTTAGTTTGAACACTTAAATTCCATTGGACTAGAATTAGCCAATAAGAGAATGGTATTACCGACGCTAAAAGTTTTCACCATTGAATCTAGTCAGTCTCGGGCAAGATGTAGTGAACAGCAGACGTAATGGTCTCGGGCAAGATATTAGACAGAGCAGATGTGAAAGTTGTGGGTAAAAATGTAAAGTATAAATGAAAGAAATTTGTGTTCTCGCCAAAAATGTATTAAGTGCTCACAGTTTTATTTTATAAAGTGTTGTGTTTTTAAAAATGTGCAAATATAAAGTGAAATAAAAAGAAGTAAAAAA
This sequence comes from Deroplatys truncata, assembly GCA_030765065.1. Classification (NCBI taxonomy): domain Eukaryota; kingdom Metazoa; phylum Arthropoda; class Insecta; order Mantodea; family Mantidae; genus Deroplatys; species Deroplatys truncata. The sequence goes on from CM060982.1 coordinate 21,959,650, forward strand.
TAAAAAAGTAAATTGTGTGGCGTCTTATAATTTGAGTCTTATCACAACCCTGCAAGAAATCATGTTTCTATAATGCGACTGAAAGCAGCCGAGGCAAATAACTTTAATAATATTACGTAAAAACAAGCATCATCTTCACTATAAGGTTTGGCGTCCTAAAATCAAATAACATCAAAGTATATCTTCATTTACGCAATCTTAATAATATTTTACGTAACCAAGTATAATTACATTTCTTCAAATTGGCGTACAACTGTGGGGCAAACTCCACCAAATAATTACGCAACCTACAAACAAGCAAGTTGAAGAACAATACTTCTGCAAATTGGCGCCCAACGTGGGGCTTAATATACAAACTGCACAATTTGAATAATTGTTAATTTCGCAAATTGGCGTCGCAACGTGGTGGCTACGAATTAAATGAGAATTGATTACGTCAGAGAAGAGAATTCAACAGGGCGGCCAAAAACAACAAACATACAGTGAGACGCAGCTTGGAACTTCAAGATCAGCACCAAATTAACGAAGTAATCCAGGATAACAACAATTCTTCAGGAGTAAGGGAAACGTGGTAAACATCTTAACAACAAATTACGCAGGAACACTGAGTATTGAAATTAAATAACTACAAAATTAAAGGTCAGAAAGTTCAATTTTTTTCATGTTCTAAATATATAATTTAGAAAATATTGTAAAATTTAAATAAAATTCATGCTGTTTAGAAGTGGAAAAGTTAAGTTAAATAGTTCAAAAGTTAACAGAAATAATAAAATGCAAGCTATAAATAAAGAAAGTACTGAGATAGTTGAGGTTAGGTCAGCTATTACAGACTGTAATGTAAATGTAGATGAAGAGCAATTATCTGAAAATTCAGAAGTAGATGTTGAAAGAGATAGCAATAGTATGCAAAGTCAATCAGATAGCTGTAGCATACAAGGTCAATCACCTTTACAAACGTTAATGCAAGAAGCAATAGAAACACATAGTATCCTATACACATCTAGCCAACAAGAGCAAGGATGGTTCACACAACAACAAATGTTGTGCCTACTAAAAGCAACAAATGACTCTTATACAGAAGTAAGTAATGCTATATCTGAATCTTATACAAACTTAAGTAATATGTTAACTGAAACCAGTAAAGGAGTTAAATAATAAAATAACTGAAACTAGTGCAGACATATGTAATAAAGTAAACGAAACTAATACAGAGCTGAGAGAGGAAACTAATAGTAAAGTAACTGAAACTAATACAGGGCTAAAAGTAGGGTTAAGTAGTATAGTAACTGCAAATAGTACACACATAGGTAATAAAGTAACTGAACTAGGAAGGGAAACTAATAATAAATTCAATGAAGCTAGTACAGAGCTGAAAACAGAATTAAATAAAGTACAAGTAACTAGTAAGGAAATTGAAGAAGTAGGAAATACAAATGTAAACATTGTGCAAATGCAAATGGATGTAACAGTACCAAAGGTAAATACAGATGTAACTAGTTATGTAAATGCTAAACAAATGAATGTCAGTAATACAAGTACAGAGAGAAATGTAGCAACTTTGTTAACAAACAAAACAAGAGATGCAAAGACCTTTTCCATAGTATCAACATCTCAAATATACAACATGAGAGATAACACTCATGTACATGTAGCAAATTTGATGTCAAACACAACTATGCAACATAAGAATAGGGCAAAGCTAAAAAGTCTGTGGCGTAAGAATAATATAAACAATCTGAACAAAAAGAAAAGAAAAGTAGAATATGTAGGGTATGTGTTTCACAAAAAGAAAAAGAAATTAAATGTAAACAGTCTGAGAAACAAAAAGAAAAAGAAAATAAAGTATGTAGGTTATGTGTTTCACAAAAAGAGAGAGAAAATAAATGTAAACAATCTGAGAAGCAAAAAGAAACGGAAAGTAAAATTTACAGGTTATGTGTGGCACAAGAGAAAAACAAAATAATGTATTTGGAACATAAAAAAGGGAAAGCAATGTAATTTAAAATTTTAAAGTAATATGTAAATAATAATTTGTTTTACTAAATAGAGCTAGTAATAAATAACAAAAGAAAATCTAGAAACAAAAGAATTAAATTAAAATTCCATTGTTAGAAAATCCAAGTAGCAATTACATTTATATTATAAATTAAAATTTAGGAAAAAATTGTAAACAAAGGGTAATAAATGTTAACATGTATAATTGTACGTAAAAATGTAAAGCATATAAAGTGAAAGTGGAAGTGATAGACAATGAGCAATCTTAGCTCAGGTCATTAATATTATACAAGGTCATTAACCTTGAAAAGTGCTACGCAAGTGAATAGGAAGTGTTCAGCTATACACGAGTGTTGTGACAAACGAGTATTGAAGAAAAAGTAAGAAAGTCAAAGTGAAAAATAGGAAGTGTAAATAAAAGTTGTTTCTTTCCTTCAGGAGACTTTTAGAAAATATTTGAAAATTTAAAAGAATCAACAAAAAGAGTAAATTTTAAATATTTCTAAGAGGGGGCAATTTGAGGCAGTATTTTAATGTCTAAATGATATTCATTGTATTTTTTATTAATTAACTTTAATAACAGCCCACCTAGAAAACAATATGTATATAATTATTATATAAATTGTATATAAAGTCATGGTAAATACTTATTTTTATTGTGAACGTATTTATTAGTGATACGTATATGTTTATATAATCTAATAGTGCAAAAACTGTAAGAATACTATGTTTTAGGATGTTAATAATAAGGCAGTAATGTAATTTTTGTGACAATAATGTGTTTGGAGTTTTAAAAGTACTGGTTATGAAAAATATCGGTAATAACGGAATTTCGCTTACAGTTTGGAATTAGCCAATCAAAAGTAAAGAATGATTTTTAGTTTGAACACTTAAATTCTATTGGACTAGAATTAGCCAATAAGAGAATGGCATTACCGACGCCAAAGGTTTTTACCATTGAATCTAGTCAGTCTCGGGCAAGATGTAATGAACAGCAGACGTAATGGTCTGGGGCAAGATATTAGACAGAGCAGATGTGAAAGTCGTGGGTAAAAATGTTGTAAAGTATAAATGATAAAAATGTGTGTTCTCGCCAAAAATGTATTAAGTGCTCACAGTTTTATTTTATAAAGTGTTGTGTTTATAAAAATGTGCAAATATAAAGTGAAATAAAAAGAAGTAAAAAATTAAAAAAAAAAGTAAATTGTGTAGCGTCTTATAATTTGAGTCTTATCACAACCCTGCAAGAAATCATGTTTCTATAATGCGACTGAAAGCAGCCGAGGCAAATAACTTTAATAATATTACGTAAAAAAATAGAATCATCTTCACTACAAGGTTTGGCGTCCTAAAAATCAAATAACATCAAAGTGTATCTTCATTTACGTAACCTTAATAATAATTGTATTTCTTCAAATTGGCGTACTCCACGTGGGGCAAACTCCACCAAATAATTACGCAACCTACAAACAGTCAAGTTGAAGAACAATACTTCAGCAACTTCAAAATTCGAATATACCTCCAATTTTTCCGTCTCTAAACCTTTAACAAGCAGAAAAATGCATTACACTTTTTTGTTACCTATACCTTAAATAATCTACTTTTTAAAGGAATACACACACAGATATATATATATATATATATCATCTTCTTTAAACAAAAATCAAATGGAAACTATGACACAAAAGAAAGAATGTTTTGAATTTAGCCTCCTCTAAATATCGCAAGAGTTTATGTGACAGTGAGTTGTGACAGTATTTCTGGTCACTTATGAATATTAATAATAAGTGATAACAGCAATGATTAAATCACCAACAGAATATTCCTGAAAGTAGATCGAGAACGCTGAATGAAATTAGAGTATTAATTATAGAAATATCCACGAGAAAACAAGTGATTAGAAAATTAGGAAGCATTAAGGAATGGCTATGCAAGGATGTAGGACTTTCAAGTCTATGAGAAAATGCACCTAACATTGATGATGCTACTGATGGCGCATTAGCCTTAAAGGACTGCATACTGTACAATAAACATGGAAAACATGTAAAAAATAGAAAACACATATTCCAGCATGCCTGGAAATTGAAATCATCGAAGAATTTCATATAGACTATCACATTCTGGCACTGACAAAACGACGGTTACAATTTTGGAATCCCTTTACTTAGACAACTAAGGCATAAAGTTCGCCAATATGTATCATGTTGTGATCTGTACCAAAAGACAAAACAGATAAATACACCGTATGAATATACTACCAACTCAGTAACTACAGACAGGACCAAATGTCTATGAAGCTGAGATTTGTATGGTGTTATGCCTCTAAGCACGTATGGCTACACACACACACACACACACACACACACACACACACACACACACACGCACACATAAACATATGTGTGTATAGGTATATATTCTTTTGCTATGACGTCTTTAGCAAATATGTTCACATCCACCCGCTGAGAACCAATTTAGCCTGTCTGAATAGATTTGTAGGATATTATTTTCCGGAGAAAGGAAAATTTGAAGCCATTTTGAGTAGCAGCTCTTCAATTTTGATAGTACTAAATTTATGAATGGTATAAAACAGCAAGGAGTGAAACAACGCTGCTTTTCATGCTACCGATCCAATGCAAATCCCGTGGAGCGAGAAATCAAAGAAATAACGACATACTTGAAATTATTGCGTCATCATAAACATATATGGTACTCATATATAAACTTGAACCAGAACCTACTGAACAAAACGGTTGACCTCGCTACAGCTTTCATTACATAAGGGAAAAATACATAACACACTCTCTAACAAGATTCCGGAAGCCATCACCAACAAGAACGTAAATATCTGGAGAAGAAGAAATGTTTAGAAAAGCTTTAGAAAGAATACGTGAGTAGGCGAGAGATGAAAACTAAAATATGAAGCCATTAAGACGAAAGTATGGAATATCGACACAGGAGACTTTTCCTGGTTAAGTATAGGAAGCTCTCTAATAAATTGAAGAAGGAATATTGGAGATTATTTCTAAGTTTCCATGGTCCCTATGAAGTGTCGAATAAGGATACAATGGATACGTATGAACTCAGACATCAGCAGACTCACTAAATCGTCGGTAAACATCATTAAGAGATAGAAAAATAAAATAAGATAAGAAAACTCCAGAGTACGTAGCTATGTGAAAGAAGAAGAAGGGTGATTACATATAGCGAAATTGTAGGCATGGTAAGAGTGGAAAGTCTTGTAAATAATTGTAGGTGTAATTGAACGTATAACGGGCAATAGGTAACGTGTTAAGACTTGTCCAGTACATTAAACAAAAGGGTAAACCCAAAGTACATCACATCCAATGAGCAGGAATTCAGTATTCTAGTAAGCAAAAGAGAGCATCGAATGTAAAATTCAGTCTAACATATTAGTAACTTTGCACTGTTGAGAATTATATAGATTGTAAAGAGTGAAACTAAGATTTAACACATATGAAACTAATGTCAGTGATCATTCACTAAGCAAGAAACACCATATAACTAACAGATTTCAAATTTTTATTTTTACACGTAACTATTTTCTATATAACAGAGTGTAGCATATTTTGTGTAAATCTCTTTGTCTAAAGGGCTTGTTATATAACATGTTTTCTTATCAGCCAATGTCATGTACATATCGCTAGTGTATATGCACACACACACACACACACGCACACACACACATATATTATAAATGTGTTGTGAAGTTAACTACTATACACTCAACTGAGTGGCAATAAAACAGCTGTATTTGTAAACATTGGAAAGCCTGTCAACTTAAACATCATGACGTTAAAAAACTTACGCAGGCCAGTTAACTGAATGAGGGTTTTACGTGTGTGGAAGGCAGGTAGTTGTCCCTTACATTGTGAGTGAAATAGGCGTGTGCGCGCATACGCTCATATAGGGGGTGTATTTAGAATATGAAAGGGGATATACCACATATATAAATATACATATAGGCATATAAATCAATATTAAACAAGAATTGTACATAATAGCATAATTCGCCAGGAAAGATGTTAGAATATTTAGCAGCCAAGGAATGTAAAAAGCAGATTGTAACTTAGATAAGTAAGGGACGGGAGAGTTAGCTAATTCCAGGTAAAAGATAATTCTAGGTAGAGCCCACCTTTCACCAAGCTAATGAGCAAGGAACTTGAATCAATAAGGAGAAATAGAAAGAGATAAATATAGAAAGGAAAGAGACAGAGATATTGAATCTGCTTCCGGACGCGTCGTTGGGACGCGTATGAGAAACACTTTGGATCGGAATATTTCCATACACAATAAGGAAACCCGGTCTGAGGACCAATTAGAAATGTCGTTACATTTTGAGGCGCAAAGGTGAGCGTCACTAGGCTTAGGTATAAAAAGGGGAAGAAAGCCCCAGATTTTCACTCTCTTATAGAATCTCGTCGATACACAGTGATATTCCTGGACAGATGCACGTGTGTGCATTGGGGTGGGAAGGGTGTGCAGTTAGACCAGGCTCCTAATTATTATTATTATTATTATTATTATTATTATTATTATTATTATTATTATTATTATTATTATTATCATCATCATCATTATCATTATTATTGTGGGAATTGTTATAATGGGAAAAGCTAACCGCCCATATGCATTTATTTGATAATAAACCACATTTTTTAAAAGGAAAATGCAGTGTATTTTAATTTGCTTCACCTACGAAAACTCTGAGACCAGTGAAATTAGTTAGATAGTAATTTATTAGAATGGAGAAATCAGCAGCCGCTGAGCAACAATAGCCGGAGACAAGAACACTGCAGCAGAGGGCATCAATCAGAGGAACAAGGTTTTCCCGCTACAAATACAGAATCACTACGGCGTATGAATGCATTCAGGAGACTTTGAACACTTGACAATTTCTACTCACAGAAGTAAATTTTAAGTATGGTTAAAGGTGCTTCTTTGAAGCGATATCTCTGGTCATTTGTAAATAATAATAATAATAATAATAATAATAATAATAATAATAATAATAATAATAATAAGAGATAATGGCATCTAATATTAACCCTCATAACATTAATCAATGCTCTGATAACCATTCATGGAAAATAATGGGCATATTCATAACGGTATTATGTAATTTGAATTTAAGATGTTTTCATGTAACTGTGTATAATTTTCGCTGCAGTTGTGGGATATAAGAAGCGAGCAGAAAAGTTACATCTTCAGTGTTACGGTATAGTCGAATAAGCAGAAGCGGGGGTACACAATAGAACTGTCCTTGAGTTATTGTATGAGAAGTGTAGAGAAAGCTAAGAAAGTTACATGAAGCTGGTAGCCAGCAGAGATACGTTGCAACGACCAATATTTGTAAGGAAAGTCACGTGTATAGTAACAGCAAGGATTAGCGTAAGTAGATTAAAGGTTTTCTAGCAGAACCCACGCAGCCAATGAAATTTAAAGAGACAGATTTTTAAGTGCCCAGGCTGCGGGAAAGTAAGTGATAGCGTATCCAAGTTAAAGTTATTTTGTGGATGATAGTTGTACCGAACGGATCATAGTTGTTGACTGCCTGACAACGGAGTGATAATTACCTAAAAAATCTGATGTGTTAAACTCACATGACTTTCTCTACTGTTGTACAAACTATTTTTACAAACTCTTATTCTCCATCTATTTCATTTTAATCGAGATAAACATTTGCCGAAACGATCTTTTGACATGCAAAGGGAAATACATTTTACACATAGCGACCAGTTCCAAAAATATTTGACTATCCCTTAAGGCGTACTATGTTCCCCTTGTTTTGTATTTGCAATTTAAGCATAAACATATCTCTTAATAGCTGGTTGCTAGGTGCAGCACCATTCTCTTTGCCACAGATTAACACTCTTTGCATATCCAAGACAAAAAAAAATGAATAACGAATTCATATTTGAGAAAATTATTGGAAAAAGTTAAGGCAATATCTCGAAAATGGTTCACTCAACAAAAAAAAATATATGACATAAATTGTGTATTTTAACGCGATCTACATTTTTTGTATACTAACATTTTGTCTATCTCTTATGGTTATGCAAAAGTCGTTCACAATGAAGAATACTTTTGGAGACATTCCCAGAAAATTCGAGATATACATTTCATTTGTCATGAAAATATCTTAAACATTTATTCAAAACGTTACAGCCATTTTTGAGAAAATTAAAATTTTCGAAAAATGTTCCATGTAAAGGGTAATCTGGGATGCCGGGATTCTCTTGAAAGTCTTCGTGTCGTATCTTGGAAGATACTGAACCTAAATACCAAGTTTGGTGTTTATCCGAATGTTCGTTTCTGAGTTATTCTGTTCACAGACAAACACACAGGGACATGTTTCCAAAAATGTTTTTCTTTGGATTCAGGAGATCTCAAAACATATATTTCCGGTGAAATCTCGGTATAGAATTTTTGGGTGGAATACAATACTTCCCCTAATTACTATACGTAGTAGAGAAAGTAAAATATAGTGTGTACAGTGTATATAACACTTTTAGGAAGCTTTTATTTGTACAAGTGTCCATAGATAAGAATTATATGGTTGTGACGAATAGATAATTGCCTACGTATGAACTTAGAAGGTTTTTAAATTAACTACAACGCCATATAGAAGGGTATCAGCAAATGCTTAACGAACACAGTAAAAGTCAGCATACAACAGTGGAAAGTGTCAAAAAAAACCTATCCATTAAAGCGATAACTTTTATCGGTTAACCTTTTGTGTTTTATATGTTATGTTACTTTGTTACTTACAATAAACATGCTTATCCATCGCCACACCTGATAAATTGTGCATGCTCTACCGCAACAACACTGAGGCAAGATTGAACCAGAAAATAAATAAATTAATATCAAAATAACGAGGTAGGCTCCATAGCTATAATTATCATACACACACGACAACATAACAGATTATAATACTGCAGTTGGGAAACCGCTGCAAGTTTGGAGCCCAGTACTTGGGGCTTATTGTAAAGATGATTACAAAAACAAAGGGAAGCAAGAAGATAATAAGGATGACGCTCAGGCTACTGCGCTGAAAGAGATAGCAAACTACCGCAGTAAAGAACAGGAAAACCCAGCGAATAGTCCAGCAGAGTAACATCGATGTACCAAAATACTTCCCCTAGATAATCGGCAAGCTGCTTAAAAACACCACGAACTTCGAGAATCAACGCAGTCAGAAACGCCATCCAGGAAACAACAGGCTTATTCAGGAGAGAAGGGCACAAACTACAGACAGCAAGATTACGACGTAGTACTGCGCATTTTCACTTGTAAGAACTAAAATTCACAGCAAAAGGCCAGACAGAGCCATGAATAATAATGGTGATAAATGTGTGCTGTAAATTAGTTAATTGTGCATGGAAATGTTTCTCTGCGGTGAATGATTCTTAGAAAAAGAGTGCTAAATAGGGGCAAATCAAGTACCACTATCCAGTTAAATATTTATAGTAATCACTGTAACGAAATGGAAGGGGAAAACTCTGGTAATAGCATTGCAATGAGAGTTGAGATTAATTTGTCAGAGGTTACTGATTTCAGTGATGGCATTTAAAATATAGTAAGGATCAGATATTATGGAGGTGCAGGAAATGTGTGGGCAGAAATACCGTTAGGTATATAAAGGAAAATTCTAGGTCAGACAACAGAACTGATAGTAAACAATCTACATTAAAGGTACACGAAAATCCGTCCCTCAGACACAATTTCCCTGTGCACACAGGGAAATATCAAACAAAGATAATGATGAGCAGCTAAATCTCATGTGCATTCTTAGGGCCATTTCAGAAACAAAAACTTACATAGATAACAAGCTGGTTCACAATAACAACGAAATTCATAGGAAGCTTGAGAAACTAGGACAAAGAAATAAAGAAGAGCTAGATAAAAGACTTTAAGAATTAGAACAGAGTACATAGGAACCAGGCACGGAGATATCAAGTAGCGTGAAAGAAAACAGGGAAGAAATAAAGATAACAGAAAATAAACTAGAGCAGACTAGTAAATCAATACCGGCAGTTACTGATCAAAAGCTTAACAACAGGTGTAGAAAACTAGAAGGTAAAAAAACCAATCAAATTAGCGGAAATAATCAAGAGATAGAGGTAAACCTTGCTAGCAATACTAGAGCAATTAGTAATAAACTAGACCATCAGGGTACATAATTAAAAAATGGTGTAAAGTACAAATGCGAATCTAGTTCAGATACAAGTACTTATGAAGGGAGAAATCACAGAAATTCATGTGTCTAGAGTACACAAAAATTGAATCTGTAATTGGCAATATACAAGGCAGAATGCAAGAAAGTAATCAGAAATATGAAACACTTGAACAAAGCTTACAAAATAAAATCCAAGAAAGTAATCCGAAATTTAAAAAACTCGAACATGCAATCAGAAGTAGTAGAAGTAGTGTAGATAGTAATGCAAGTGCACATAATGTTAATAATTTAAATGTGCATGCACCTGTTCTAATAGAATGAGATGCAACAGATATTCTGAATAATATATTTGGATACCAATAAGTGCTTTACGAATTACCGTTGGATAAATTTAGGGTTTCCTCTAGTCTGGTGCAATTCATATTGAAGTAGTTGATTACTTCCACTTAAAGAGCGTCCCGGATTCACTTAAAATGATCATTGTTAGACAGTGCCAGGAAAGCATAGGAGTTGACTCATATGATAGCAGACAGTGAGGTAAATCTTGATTTGTTCCGGGTACTATTTATCAACAATTTCTGAAGTTCCATTGTTCAACAACTCTTTAGACTAACTTAAGCTATGGGCAATATACTACAAATGGAAGGCTGTCTGTGACAGGTTAATTAATAAAACATGCAATCACCCAGCAATGCAGGAAGAGGAAATCATTAACCCAATGACCAGCCACTACCCATTCAAAGTTACCTTATCATAGCTCGTCCAAAATCCATTTTTGAGATGATGGAACCCATCTCCGCCTTAGAACACCAGGAGGGGGAACGTTGCAGAAATTGAAGCTCAAGGCACCAGGATAGTCACTTGCGCAGAGATAGACGCGACGACATGTCATATAATTAACGTCATTCGGCAGTAGTGCCTACCATGTGCGCAGTAGAATCCAGGCAAATGTGCCAAATTTCTACAATGACAGACGCCAAAATCATGTGAATTATTTTAGGACCGAAAGGTAAAGTAAGAGAAGGCAACATACACAAAATGCATCGCGGATATAAAACTAAAGGGAGTCCAAGAACATGGAGGAATTATGGGTCTCCTGAAAAGTCTGATAACGAGGGCCATGATAATTAAACTGGATGCGGCATAAGTAATAGGCGTAGACAGTTCAGAGCTACTGGGCGTAATACATACAATCACTTACATAAACACGATATAACTGTCATTGCAATGAGAAATGGTAACCTCGTGGTTAATGAAAACAACTCACAGGAAATCTAGTAGACGTTTCACCTGAAGTAGGTTCTGGTGAAAGCAATACGGAGTGCAATCGTAGGCAAAGGCAAATGTATACCTTAAACCACTAAACGTTTGCTGTATGGCGGCATATAAAGGCAATTTAGAAGAGAAATATAAATTTCCATACAAAGGTTATAGTAGTAGGAAAGAAATCAATGTCGCCGTAGATATACCAGGTCAACACTTTCTAATTGGAAATTATAGCTTCTAACTAAAGGAATAAACTTTATTTACGGCTCCAGTAAGGAATATAGTTTGCCGAGTTTTTATAGGAAAGTCAGCTCAAGGCATAATAACACCGGCACCCATTCACATTGGGTATAATGTTTTAGATGTGTTGCTCGTTGTCCCATGCTTAATTTGTAATGTGATATTTGGTGTGATCTGTTACAAGAGTTTGCGGCAATAATACATTCTGATAACGTTGTTTTAGCGCTGCGTAAGAATAATAAGCAAAGGATACCATTTCTTAAAGAAACGAGAATCAAAGCGCAAAGAATGACACTCGAAGAAGCCGTGTATAATGAGGAGTTTTCATACAAACAGTGCAGCCACAGCGAACCGGAGAGAGTGAAAGCAGAATGTCCATTGTAAACGTATGTCGAGAGGACAATGACCAATATTCCTACAACCGAGATGTAAGGTTAGCCATATTGTTATGGAATCCAGCTATGTGACAGATATAGAGGTTGGCCATGCTTTCCTCAAGGATGGAATGCAAGCAACTAATCTAAACGAACAAGATACGAGGAAGCTACTCAAAACCTTAGAAGCTAACGAACCTGTTTTTAGAAATATACCTGTAAGATGCACCACATATGTACACATGTCCACAATAGCAAGCGTACCACGATACAGACACAATAATTAATTCCCGCCCACAGCTCTCAGAGGCGAAGCTGAAAAGCTTATAACGAACACGTTTGAAAATAATATTATAGATTTAGGTAACTCACAATATATTAATTCTATATGTTGGTCGATAGAAAGAGAAAACACTTTAAGATTTAACATTGATGACCTTTACTTAAATAAATTTATGTTTGCAACCACTTCCAGAACGACAGCACTGAGCAGATTATTACAACATTGTCCTGCGGAAAATATATATCTTCGATAGACTTAACAGCGTCATTTTCCAGGTCGTACTGGAGCCAAGTATAAGAGATTATACTGCCTTTGAAATGTTTTAATCCATTACAAGCATTTCGTAAATTCCCCTGCGCTGAAAGCAGTTCTAGTGGTTTTCTTCGTGCCATTGATAACATATCTGAAGACACCGCAGATTACTTCTCATAAGATAATTCCACGACTTTCTAATAATCAGTCGAACACAGCAAGGAATTTACAACCCTAAAAATTACACAAATGCATATATACATGTAAGGGTCAGTCATACGCCGACAATAGTGATACCAGGCAATTGTCTGGTCTGAGCCGTCAATGAGTTTTCTCTTATCGTCTCTACCACAGAGAGCGACCTTATTCATTTCTATGGTCGAGACCTTATGCTTGAAACTTCGAAATGTTGTTGTTTTTCTAATATCATTTAGACAGCCGAAATAGTGCTCAAAATTTATGTTCCGCATGCCGCTCTTGTTGATGCCCTTTGTTTTCATCATTGTTTGGTCCTCGTATCTGTAAGCATATAACTTGGACCTTAACCCAACGTATTCTATCATAGGGATTCCTGCAAGCTCATTGTTGAACAGGCGGATAACTTTCTTGTTTAGTGGTGTAATTTCGTAGCAGTTTTGTGTCTCATAATTTGATGTGTCAAAATGTTCCTGATTTTCTCTGATAAATTTGTGTATGTCACTTGAGGTTTCCAGTATAAAAGAATCTGTGTCCATGTAATTTAAAATTAAATCTTCTAGGCCTGGCTTCAATTTATTATAATAAAAACTACACATGATATGTTTTGATATGTCAAGTATGGCTTGCCCTATGTAGATGGGTTTGTTCATGTACACTTCCTCTCTGGCAAGTTCTATCCCTACAAGATTTTCTGCAAATAAAATGCTGCGAACGTAAGTTGGTCGCGCCGTCAATTTCTTGCACTGCTTCCAACTTGTAACGATACGGAAGTCATTGCATTTGCGTACATTCTCAATAAATTTACCATATACAGAGTTGTTCATTTTCTTCCATAAATTCTGATCGAATTTGAAAGTTTCCCTTGCAAGTCTCTCTGTATTTATATTAATGTAGGTTTTCAGCCATTCTGACTTATCATATGCAACCACTCTATGGATCTTCTTTAGCTTTATGCCCAAGTCAATGCACTGCTGGAGGTTTCTGTAGTGCAAGGTATACTTCTCTTTGTTCTCTAGCATTGGCAGTAGTTTCTTGTATTGACTTCCAGGTAGTATCTCACTTTTCGGGCACAGAGGAAGGTTATTGTGCTCATTGTGTACATGCTCAGGGTACTCAAGGTCCACTTCCAAGACGTTTCCAGTTGGGGAATCAGGCGCAACAGCAAAGAAGTTTATGGTTAAAATGTCTTCAGGCAAAAGCCATCTGAGTTTCTTGTGCGGCATGGGGCTGGCCTCAAAGCCCCATATAAATTATTGATGTCGAGATATGCCAAATATAAGCTTTTTTGTTTTTGATCGTGTCCAGGAAGGTATTTGTTGTTTGCTTTGGCATGTCTGTTTGATACAGTACACATCCCTCCCTCAAAGAATTTAATAATTTCCTCATCACGAATGAGGTCAAGCTTGACCTAAGTCACCTTGAGCATTGCATCAAATGCAAGTCCTGGTAGGGTATAGTACCAGCAGGGTTCAAGATTATATACCTCCAGAGAGAGGTCCCTAAACTACTCGAATGCATCGGCCAACAAGAGCGTATCCGTTTTCAGATACAGGTCGCTGTATTCGCCCAGATTGCTTATGCTGAAGGTATTCCAGACTTTGACAGCATGATTATAGTCTTCTTGAGTTATGTCATCAAATTTTTCTATTGAAGGGAGTGCTGTTTCCTGTAGTCTGGAAGGAGAGTCGACGTAGCTGTAAGGGAATATTCCCTTAGATCCCACTAACTGCTGATGCTCGGGATCGGGATACTCAGAGTTCGTGTTCTTGAACTCATCGCTGCTCAGCATGCAGGCTGAACTAGATAGCTTATTGTCCAAGAACTTAAAGCTATCTAGAAACCTGAAAAATATAGTCCTGTACTCTTTGATGAATAATATATATCTCTCAGAGCAGTTTGAGATACACGAAATGGGGTGATCATCATATGCCAGGTGCTGCGTCAGGAAATGGCTGGCATAATTGCTAAGGCAATGAAAAACGATGGGTATAAAGTTAGGTACCTGTCTATTTAAATTGCATGCATTATGAGCTGCCACCTGGAATACACCGGTCACATGGCAGTGATCGCGTACCGTCAAATCGCCTAGCTCAAACTCCTTCTTGCGTATGTGGCAATGAAGAGCATTGTCGAGATCAGCCACGTCCTGTGCAGTCAAGGTCATTTCTTCATTGCGACTATATTGTTCAATAACCATATCGGCTATTTACCTAAGCTCAATAAAGAACTCCTTGATTGCATCAGGACCTCTGAATAGCTAAAATCTGGACAATAAATCGTCATGGCGACATACGAGCTTAAGCGATATGTATTTTATATATATATATAGCCTCATGATGTTGGATAGCCCGAGTCCAGCTCTGATTAGCCGACGGCTCACAGGACTGACCTCTGGCTAACACGCTCTCAATATCGGCATACACAACAAAATTTACAGGAGTACCCTTCGAGTAGGATGAGAACTCAATAATTTCACCCTGCTTAGGCATTTTGAGCACCTGGCACTGTATGCACTTCAATTGATGCTTTTTAAAAGTATCTTCATTATTGAAGTGCTTCAGGCAGGGCTCGCACACCCATTGTTTCCCGTGATGTTTGCTGAACTGTGACCTTGTCAGCCTTGACATATCCGTAATCAGGCAGTAGTGACATCTTCCATTTTGCTCAACTAGTAGCAGGTTAACAGTTAATTCTTTCCTCCTGCTGCTTTGATATAAAGGTATAATTGCACACTCCCTTTCTACTCCAAGTACTGAAACTGATATTTCAGTGTTTTGCTGTTCAAAGTCTGAAATCTGGTGTAGGCTTACAGGGACGTCTATCCCACTATAGTTGAATGCAGAGAATAACTGTTCTGCAGGGTATTTGCTCGATCTTTGACCATCGCGCTTTGCGAGATACTTTGCAGCGAGCAAACACCATGCAAAACAGTATTCATCGTCGTTTTTATGTTTATCACAGCGCCCTTATTTCTGATTGCACTGGTTAACTCTATGTATCGCGATGCATTCAAGGGAACATAGAAGCTAGTTCCCATAACAAGAGCCCTGACAGCGAACAGAGATTTTGAGCTTGCACCTCCTTCGAAATTCGAGAAGTTTTCTAGAATTTCATTTACCATGGAAGTGTATAGGGTATCAAGATTACTTGATTGAAGACCCAGCTTTGTCTTGCTGTTTAGAAAGATGGTTTCTGCATGCTCTTTTTCAGGAGACGTTATGATGTATGTGATCTCAATAGAGGCGTTTACTTTAAAGCCAGAAGAGCTTCTCCAGTACAGAAACCATCTTCCCGAATACAAGACGCCCGCATTCCTTGCAGAAATTGACCGGGGTCAACTATCTCTAAAGTGTTTTCTATGCGGCTATTGAAAAGGCGTCCCTTGAACGCCGATTCAATAACCTTACACTCTAGCTGAGTATGACTAACCTTTAGCTTTTGTCACTGTTGCTGTATGCAAGGTCGTTACTGCATGAATTGGAGTCGTAAGAAGTGGTTGAGGTGTCATAATGGTTGTTGCTACCGATGCCTGATGGCCCTGCAACTGGTGGTGGAGGGGCCATGAAAGATCCTGGATTAGCGAGGGGGTTAATTCCTTGACCGTGATCCTCTTCAGCTTCGTGAGGTCTTTTGGTGCCCCGGAACAGTGCAACGTTGTCTGCATACTCAGGCTCGGGGTTTGTGACCACTATTGAAGGTTCTATAACAATAAAAAAGCGGAATTAATTAGAACGACAGTTAAAATAGAAATGCGAGAATGTATGTTTACTAAATCATTGAAGAAAACGCTTAAAGTGATGTGTTAATGTTATGATAATTATTTATATAATTGTATATTTTAATAAATTAAAGTGTGTAAAAAATTGATGGAGTAAAGTTATGTATTAATGATTTGATAATTATTTATGTAACTGTATATATTAATCAATAAAAGTGAGTAAATTTTTTTTAAGAAAATTATGCGTTAACGTTACGTTAATTATTTATGTTATGATACTAGATCTAGAATAATGAAGTTAAAAAACTCACCATTCAATTCACGATGCATCTGCAGGTACACGGTCCTGTAGGAATAATTCATGCAGGTTCACACCCCCCCTCACTAGGAATAGTCGCTCATGGATCTCCTATAGGCATCGGTGCAACATCTTCGAACCCAGGAGGCGGCGGAGTCAGGTAGTCTTGAGAGAATATAGGCGAGGGCAAGCTACCGCCATCGTCCATCTCCCCGGCCCCGAATGAAATCGCTTCAGGAACTAAAACAAGGAACAAAAAGCAAATTAAATTCACATTGAATATTTTTAATTGAAAGGTGCTAGTAAATTGAATGCTTCATTCCATAACTGAAATTCTGAATTGTTCTCTGGTTATACATTGATTAAGTATAAATCTAATATTTTCTAGAAAAAAGTTAAGTGTAGTAATATATCTAAACTCACCGTTCACATCGTTAAACATCTGTGTTGCAGCAACTTGGTATTCGCAGTTATTGCATGTACAATGCTGGTCTGAAGCGCTGCCCATGGCTGCATTCACCCCTGTAACGGAAGTGACATCCTCAAATGCAGGTGGCGGTTGAATAATATAATCACCCCGATAAGATTGGTGACGGGGGCTATTAGTATCATTAAAAATGTAACTGCTATGCAGCGGCATATCTGATGTATGATCCCCTGCCAGGGGTGTTGGCATGTTGTACATCATGGTGTAAATGTAATTAATAGGCTCTCTATTAACCTACACAATCTGGTTAAGTCCAGAGCCCGCTCCTCTAACGAATGCGGCTCTGGCGACTCCCATTGAGTGTGCAGTATTACCTGCGAAAAAAGTTTTAAATGTGTAAATTCAATTGTTTTTTATAACTGATAAAAGATAAATGAGTAGCGAAAGTCATGTAATAGGAAATAAATGAGTAGAGAAAATCGTATGAATGTTAATATAATGTGTTGTGAAAAAATCGTATGAAGGTTTACGGAAAGAGTAATGTGTAGAGGAAATCGTATGAATGTATACAGAAGAATGTGTTGAGAAAATCATATGAATGTGTAGCTAAATCGTATGAATGTTATAGAAGAATGTGTAGAGAAAATGGTGTGAATTTTAATAGAAGAAGAATGTATTGAGAAAATAATATGAATGTTTATACAAGAAGAATGTGTACCGAAATTCTAAGGAATATTTATACAAGAAGAGTGTGGTGAGAAAATCATTTGAATGTTTATGCAAGAAAAATCTGTAGTGAAAATCATATGAATGTTTACAGAAGAAGGTCTAGAGAAAATCGTATGAATGTTTATGCAAGAAGAATGTGAAGAGAAAATGGTGTGATTGTTACAGAAGAATGTGTAGAGAAAATCCTATGAATGTTTACAGAAGAAGAACCTGTAGAGAAAATGGTGTGAATTTTAATAGAGGAAGAATGATTGGAGATTAAGTATGAACGTTAATGGTAGGACCTAACAAACTATTTACACCATTGATGAAAGCTCTACATTTTTAACAATTCTGATGTTAATTATTAAGGCAACGAAGTTCAGATAAACAATATGATACTCTTGCAATGATTCGTCTTTCACTTAGTCATGTAAAAACTCACTCACCTTGCATTATATATATGACGATGGGTGCAGTCTAGAAGACAATAACACTGACTTGAATTAAGCTGTATCACTAAGTTAATAAACTCGCTGTGGTTTCCGCATTCACAGACGCTTGTTTATATAGGGACCTAGAGCCCTCAGGCAATTTCAAGCGTTGGTATGGCGGGGGGATGTTACACGTTACGTGATTGTAGCATCCAATGACATCTCTTGCAGCGCATGCACAGAGAGAAGTAGCCCTCGGGCAATGCAGGAGACGACTGGGGTGGGATGGTGTGGAATTTAGGGTCTACTGTTATATAACGCTTGCACCGTGGGAACTGAAGCCTCTCTGTTTTCCCACAGTCAAACAAAGACAGGGCAAGTATAAAGCCTCCCTCAGTTTCTTTTGTTAAACACGCACGCAGTGGAACAATGGCTCTTTTGTTAGAAGGACCAGCTTTGTTCATTGTTAAACGGCAGTGGAATGGGAATGCTACACTTGTGGTCTTTCTAAAGAAGCCTTGTTCCTGACAATCGAAAGGGAATACAATAGAATCTGCTCCTTTGTTAACAGTCTTCAGATTCTCTTTTGTTACGACCCTAATTTATCATGGTCTTTGTTCATTTTGACAGGTGAAGGGCAAGCCTTGTTCTTTTGTTATACAACTGGTATTTCTAAAAGTAGACACTCATGGAATTCAATAGAGCTGGGTACAATAGCGTCTGATTCTTTGTCCAGCATGCTCTTTGTTCATTTTTACAGCAATGGATAACCTCTTGCACGTGTTCGAAAAACAATGCAACTGCGAGCTCGCAGATGGCTTCACCTAAAAGTAAAGAATAGAGCTGGGGACAATAGTGCCTGATTCTTTGTCCAGCATACTCTTTGTTCATTTTGACAGTGATGGATAGCCTCTTGCACGTGGTCGTTAAACAATGCGAGTGGGGTGAGTTGCTACAGTGCAAGAAAGCACGTAGCTGGATATGGAATGGGTAGAATAATGTCTCCGCCTTTGTTACAGAAGCGTAGATTTATGACCCCTTTGTTCGTTTTGACAGTTGATTGACAGCCTTAATTGTTTAACTGTCAAGCTTCAGTTATACTCGACAAGATTTATTACCCGCAGCTGCAACTGAAAGTACCAAGGAGCTGGGGAAGGGGGTGGGAGAGGAGGTGGGGGACCTCATTTAAATATGAATACACATTCCTGCATATTAAGTGCGCTGGAATTCTCATTCTCTTCCTACTCGAGGGTGTGTTCAGAATACAAAGCCACTACGGTGTTTGAAAGTATTTTGGAGGCTTTAAGCACTATTGAACATTTCCACGTATAAAATCAAATTTTAAATATGTTTAAAGGGGGCACACTTGTGACATTGTTTATAGTCAGTTGTAAATGTTAATAATAATAATAATAATAATAATCATAATAATAACAATTGATAACAGCTATTATTAATAGCACACATAACATTAATCTATCCTCTGATAACAACACATGCAAAATAATAATCATGATGGCTTTTATTTAATTTGAATTTAAGATGTTTTCATGTATATGTGTATAAATTTCGTTGAAGCTTGGGATACAAGAAGCAAGCGGAAAAGTTGCATTTTCAGGTTTAGGGTGTAGCGGATCAGTAGAAGGAGAGGACACACAATATAATTGATATAATGCTATTAAAAATGCACTAGAATACGCTCTGAAAACTGCACATAGTGACTCTTACATAATTATCAGTGACTCTCTATCATCCTTAAACACAATACAAGACACGTTCTCTACCAATAGTATTGTAAACGAAATGCTTAATGTTGTTACCATCCTTCATAACTTAGAAATTTCATCAATTTCATGTGGATACCATCTCATAAAAACATACCCGGTTATGAAAGAGCCGATACTGCAGCAGAACAAGCTGCAGAACTACCAACACAAGGTATTAATATCAAAATACCTCTCAAAGAAGCAGTCACACACTTTAAGAAGAAAATACACAAAGAATGACTGACCAGCTGGATGGACAATTCTACCAGTAAACTTCTTGATGTACGTGAAACTTCAACTCAAGAATATCCAATAAGATAGCTGCAGTGGCGAAACCAATTTGTAATATCCCGACTACGAATTGGCCATACTAAACTGACACACTCTTATTTGTTAAATAGAAGCTCTCCACCAATTTGTGAAACACGTAAAACAGCATTAACAGTTGAAGCCAAAATTATAAAGTCAATAATTATCCTAATAATCTGGGAAGGATAGCGAAATAAAATAAATAATAAAGTATTTAAAATCAGTACATGTATTAAAAGGAGAAGTATTGGGAAAATTGTTGACTGTTAAAAGCGACAGAAAGGCCAGACAGGCACAGTTTAGCTAATTAGGGACCAGCCCCAGGTATAAAGGGTAAAATAGCTGAAGCCAGTTTCTCGGAATTAATGGGTGCAGATGCACTGGCCGGGATGTTAAGATCATTAGAGGCTTCATAACGCTAAGTTTGAGGAGAGTTTTGAGGGGAGAGAGGGGAAGTTAGGAGTTTTTCCTTTCTTTGTATCGCGCGGTGGTGAAATTCTTTCTGTCCTGAGCGATCGGTGAGAGCGGTACGACATTCTCGTCGAGTTGTGAACATTGGCGGCGAACATGCAAGAAGGTAGAACGTTCAGCTGTCGTTAACAATCTTCGGTCTTGGTAAAGACACAGTGGCATCGTATGTATTTAAAAGTGATCGGCAAACCTTAAGTTTTATTTTAAATGGTGAAAATACAAGTGTTCCTAGAAAGCGTTCGTGTTTCTCTGTACGCATCCACGCATACCAAGAGATTAAGGTTTCATGCTGAAGCAGCCGTGGCGAAAGAAGAACCAAAACGTAGGGGAGAAAGAATACCTGTGTCACAGTACTACATATTATACTAACATGTCCAAAATTTGAAAATCAACGTAGTCAGGCTTGTATGCCCAGAAATATTTCTGTAGCACTCAATGATGCAACTTTCATCCAGAAAGTAATTATTTTTCTTAAATTAATTAATATCCATCAATACATTTAACCAAATTGTAACCTGTATGTACACATAATGTGTAAGTATTATACCGTAATCCACTAATGTAAACAACTGTACATAAAAGGTCGTGATAAAACCTAGGAAGGTTAAGACGACCCTAAATAAAACCTTTTTTAAATAAATATATATATAATTGTCCTTGAGCTATGTATGAGAAGTGTAGGGAAAGCTAAGAAAGTTCCATGAAGCTGGTAGCCAGCAGAGATACGTTGCCACGACCAATATTTGTAAGGAAAGTCACGTACATAGTAACAGCAAATGATAGTGTAAAAAGTAGATTTAAAAGTTTTATAGCAGAACCCACGCATCCAATGAAGTTTAAAAGGACAGATTTTGAATGTTCAAACTGCGCGAAAGTGATAGTGTACCAAAGCTAAAGTTATTTGGTGCCGAACTGATCATTTGTAGACTGTCTGAAAGCGGTAGTGATAATTACTTAAAAATGCAGTGTGTACATTATAAATAAAATTTAAGTTCTTATTTTTACGAGTACACAGATAAAGATTATGTGATTGTGGCGAATAGATAGTTGCTTACATAAGAGCTTAGAAAGTTTGATAGTTAATTAAATGTCATATAACATAGTATCGCAAACAGCTTCAAATAACGCAGTAAATCAGCATACAACAGTGGAAAATGTAAAAAAAGAGAAAAAACTCGTTTTTATATGTTATGTTACCATAAATGTCTTTACCCGTCATCACACCCGGTAAGCTATGCATGCTCTATCGCAAGCAGCGAGGCGAGAACGACCCAGAAAATAAATACATTTTTTAGTTACATCAAAACAAGGGGAGAGGCGCCAGAGATTTAATGTGTCACCCACATGTCAACACTGCAAGGTTAATTCTCGCACTGCAGTCGGGCAACCGCTGCAGAGTATACCTTATTCCTGATCCCGAATAGAGGAATTGTTAGGTAATTTTAAGCACCAAAATCTCCATAGTCACTTTTCTCATAACTAGGCACTATTTCTAGGCATATATTATCGGATCCTGTTAATAAAAGCGGAGAACAAAATAAATATCTGATGTTTCTCCCTCGCACGGCTTTCTCTACCGATCACAACTTCACGTAATCCCCTAGTAGTTATATGAAATATGATTCTCCTAGTCGTCCTCCGTGGTTTAGTGGTTCCCTGCTACCCTATAGTTCTCGAGGTCGCCGGTTCAAACCCGGCGGAGGGCGATGGATGGATTGTTTCAGACGTAAAAATCCTTAGCATGACTTCCTTCGTAAGGGAAGTAAATTCGGTGGTCTCGTGTCATAGATTTACAGCTATTAAAAGAACCTCAAGCCTGATACACGGGACCGCTCTTTCACGCCCAATATAAAATGGGACTCTAAGGACCACAGCAGATAAAGTGCGTCCATAAATAAAACTGAATTCGTTCGTTCATTTTTGATTCTCCTGTTCACGTTGCATTGTTCGGGATGCTTTTTGATTAGAAATAATTCCAAATTAAATAATATGTACTTGTGTGCATGCAGGGTACGGAAAACAAGAATATAACTCTGCG